>CM076581.1:1287241951-1287438396 GCA_034641835.2 Pinus albicaulis | reverse complement strand
GAGTTTTGTCACTATTTACCTTTGTGTCTCCTTCATAGCTCAGAATGATTTTGTCCCATATTTCTTTTTCTGAATGTAGCTGCATCACTTTAGCAAATTCTGATTCAGACATGCTTCCTAGCAAGACATTTACTACTTTGGCATTGGTTTCATACTTCTTCCTTTCTGCTGCATCAGTAGGAATACTTGCCGGGTATTGATAACCTTCTTCCACGATTTCCCATACATCTGCACCAAGACTTTGCAGATATGCTTTTGTACGTACCTTCCAGAATATCAGATTGCTTCCATTGAATATAGGTGGCTTTATAGACATTATTCCTTCTTGACTTCCCATTGCGACGGATCTCCTTCAAGCGATCAAGCTTCTGCAGAAGGACCTGCTCTGATACCAATTGTTGGGAAAAATACTGAGAGGGGGGGGTGAATCAGTATTTACTGCATAATCAAAGCTTTTTACTTTTTCATTCCTTAAAACCCATACGCTACTTTACTTCAGTAAACTAGCGTATATACGCGGATCCCCTTTATGAAACTAGTGTATACACAGAGATTTAGATATGTCATTAAATCTTCACTTAAACCATTCCATCATTTATTCATCAGATATTCAATAAGCAGTAAACAGGTGCAGTAAGAACCGAATAAACCATCACACAAAGCATCACACATGAACACCAGGATTTTTAGGTGGAAACCCAAATCGGGAGAAAACCACCGCTGCAGTTGCTCAGCCTTCAATATTTTATTATAGAGAAAACATCTTACAACACATGTGCTGGCGCAGACTTGACCAGCACGCAGGCACCCACCTGCGCTCGTTTACCAGCCTCTCCTGGAAGGGAGCTCCAACCCCCTGACTCGTTTACCAGCCTCACCCGGAAGGGAGCTACGACCCCCCGATCTCGTTTACCAGCCTCACCTGGAAGGGAGCTACGACCCCCTGACTGAAGGCTACAACCCTCAGCACCACCTTGGACCACGTTTCATCAATTTTCACACTGGATCCAACAACTTCAATAGATCACCACTTGCAGGCCACATTTCATCATATTTTCATACTGGACCCTTTCCATACTTTTAAGCACAACCATACATCATCAACAGATACATATCAACACGCATCGATGTAGCGTAAAACACGCGTATCAGACCGACATTTCATACCCCTTGCTTCAGCAAACCCTAGTTTGCATACGCGCTTTTACTTCACTGATGTCGCGTATATACGCGCTTCCGTCCACACAAACCAGCGTATACCTCAGTGTATATTTCATTGCGCACACGCTCTTTTACTTCAGTGAAGCCGCGTATATACGCACTTCCTCCACGGCGAAGTGGCGTATAGATCTTCAATCATTACAGAGCAAAGATACTTCATAAGATCAGATATTCAGTTCAGATCTACCCTTTTGCTTCAGACAGATGTTCGCCTAGATGCTCGCCTCATCACAGATCTAAGCCTTCCATAATCAGATCTAGAAAATACAAGTGCAATCAGATCTAGATCCCCTTCTTCATCATTGGTGCATCATACATTCAGATTTATCATTCAAGTGTAACCCTTTCCATTCAGATATACTTCAGAGAGAAGTATTCATTCAAGTTCAGACATCTTGCACCCACTCTCATAATTTGCACAATAAATTTCTTCTCCTTATATATAGGTTTATCCTTTTTCAATACCACAGGCCAAAGCAATACCATGAGCCTTCAATACCACGAGCCAAATCAATACCATGAGTCTTCAATACCACGGGCCCCTGTTTTTGCACTTTATGAGTACTTTTTGCCCATACGCTACTTGGAACGTTCATTCCCGCGTGCATACGCGACTTCCCTTAGGCAAATCTGCGTATTCCTAGAGACATACTCTTTTCATCAAGATTTAGCACATGCTGAATTCCTTTCTTCATTGCCTTCTGTACACACTGTAGATACATCAGATTTACTTCATCAAGAACAGGTTCTATCAAGCACAATTTCATCAAGTAAGTTGCCATCATCTTCATCAAGTGAGTTGCCTTTCAAGGAAAACACTCAACATCATAATATCAACAAGCATCATATCATATCAGATTTATATCATTTACCAAGTCCATCAAGTCAAGAATAACTTCATCCGGTGGATTGCCATCAAGAACAGCACATGTCAACAGTCACATGTCTTCATCTTCATTCAGTGGGTTGCCATCAAGGACAACACTTTGCATCATATTTCCAACACTCTTTTCCTTTCTCCGATTTTTTCAAGAATGCACTTTAGACAAATTACTTCTTAAGTAGAACAAGAGAAAATTTTAGGTGCTAAAATTCCCCCATGGGCTAATTTCCATGCTTTTTTCTAAAAAATACTTTCTAATTCCCAATTTTATAAAATTTGTTTGTCCAAATTTTACAGGATAAGATTATTTTTACTTAAAAGTCACCAAATTTTTATAGAAACTATATAAAATTATTAAAAAATTAGTTTTTTACAAAAATATCACCAAACATTTTATAGTTTTGATATTAACGACTAGTAATATTTTCCAAGGTTTCTACACTTTATGATAAATTTTCATCCTTAAAATTTTCCTAGGTAGCATTGCACAATGAAAAATGGTTTGCACTTAGCTTCAATGAAAGACAATGAAACAATTGTCTACTTGTTACTGCTCCAAGACACAATCCTTAATCCTGTACAAAATGCATATCTAGTGGTGGATTTTCATATCAATAAGATTATGTATAATTTTTCACTCAACATTCAAATCATTAGTGTATTCAATACTAAAATCAATGGTTCATTTTACATATTGAATGGATCACTTTGTCGAATTACAATGATTCTCATGTTCATGAATCTCACTAAGTATGTTATTTGAGTATAAACTAGTAAGTCTTCCTCTCATTAACTAATTTAAACTTCCCACAAAATATTTCTAAAAAGTACCATTTAATTATTTTGTTTAATCATTGATATAAAATAAAAATTATCTTTTGATGGAGCAGACATTAGTTTGAAGGGATTTATATAGAATATTTTGATAAGTTCAGTTTCATACTTACTTTGAGTGATCAGAGTTTTACAATATTCCCTCTACAATGCCTAAATAGTGATGCATCAATCCAAGATACTTTATTTCAAATAATTTTTATAGTTCTATTTTTATTTAATTAATCAAACTTGTAGCACTAAATTTTCAACTTGCAATGAAATCAAAGAAAAATTTCCATGTTTATCTTTTTTATGTAAAGTTTTGGATCACTCTTATTTTTTATGAATCCTTGTTGGCATTAAAATTTATCAATTTTTATATACTATGATATTGAAGATTGGTTCATACCATATAGTGATTTATTTAACTTGAATGCAATATTTCCTTTACTCATACTTTACAAAACTTATAGTTAAACAATATAAACTTGTTTTAGTTTACCATTCAAAAGTGTTGACCTAACATCCATTTGATGTAAGTCTCAATTGTGCTTAATAACTAATGCAATCATAAGGCTAATAGTGTCCATTTTAGCTACATGTGCAAATGTATAATCATGATCTATTCCTTCCATTTGTGAGAAAATTTTTGCAACCAATATAACTCTAAACTAATATACACTACCATCATAATTGAACTTATATTTTCACACCTATTGATCCTATAGGGGATTTCTCTTAAGGAAATTCAATTATTTATCAAGTGATTTATTTCTCAACTAAAACATATTCCTCTTACAAATAAATCATCCATCCTCTATAATCCTTTTCTTTATCCAAATTTAAAAGTTCTTTTATAGTTATGACTTATAAATCAAAACATAATTTTTATACTTGATTGATGTCATGAATCCTATTGTTTATTTTCATACAACCACACTACTTGGTGGAGTATCTCTACTCTTTCTTGGTGTACTCCTACTACTTTTAAATTAAATAACTCTTTTAGATTTAATATCATCTTGTTTATATTGACATTCTTATAATTTTTCACTTTTATCCATTCTTAGGAAGTTTCCATGTACTTTTTGACTATCATATTCTACTTGTTTGCAAAGAATGTATTAGTAAAAATATCACAAATTTTTTAAGCTTTCTCTTCGACACAATAACCCATGAAAATTATTCACTTTCAATAAATTTTCCTACTATTATCCTTTGTGATGTGGGGAAATTATTTACTTGTGAGATATCTCAAATGATTAACAACAGGTTTATGTCCCTTGAATGCTTGTATTCATGGTGCTAGAAATTTGTCAACCAAGGGGATCTACCCAATGTGAAGTCCCAATTATACCTCACACTATTTGGAGTAGGAGCCCCATCTAGAGTATCAGACCAACTGCCATGTATCCTTATAGATTTTCCTTGGCTACAAAGTTTAGCACAAGAAAGTGATACACAAGTATTTTTGGATCAACAAATGAGTGTTCCTTGTGAAATTTTCAGCTGCGGAAAGTATCAAGGTCCTTCTATTGAAATGGAAGATAAAAGTGGACCCTTTAAATAAAAGTAATAGTACTAATATAGAAAATGAACATGAGCATATACATATGAATGAATCGTTGATCAACTTGTGAAATAGTTCACAAGGAAGCAATGATTGTTAGAGAAAATACATACACCTTCAAAATGATAAGTACCAAAGACACCAAAATAGTTCAATTTCTTTAGTACATATGGAAATAACATACATCACAAACATTAAAAGAATAGGATTACGATATTTTGTTATGAAACCAACTCACAAAATAGAAGAAAACATAGATCAATGACTTATAAATCAACCTCTTCGAAGGGGAAACCTCATTTACATTACATAAATGAACAATTCTTGGATGATATAAATGAAAAAGCCTCATTTCTATATATAGGAGCCCAACGGGTCACAATATAATCCTATCTGACATAACAATGACAATGTAAGGGAACAACAATAACAATAGTGGGCTTCTATGGGGTAGAATAATAACAATATGGGGGCTACATGGGCACAAAAATAACAATAATGGGGCTACACTAACAATAATAATAAGGGGATACACTAGTATTATAGGGACCTAGCATGTCCCTCTCCTTAGGAAAAGTGTTGTCCTCAACTTTTGAGTAGTTCTGGATGCTTCTGTATAAAATTCTCAGCCTCCCATGTCGAATCTTCTATGGGTAAGTTCCTCCACTTGATGAGATACTTTGACATTGATTGATTCTGTAGTTTTCGATTTCTTGTTTCCGTGACTGCTTCAGGTTCCAATATGATTTTTCCTTCCTCTTCAAGTTCTGGAAATATTGTTTAAACTGGGATCTTGTCACCTATAACATTCTTTAAGCATGAAACATGGAAAACTGGGTGCACTCGGGAATATGCAGGAAGTTCAAATTTGTATGCCATAGTACCAATATTTTGGAACACCTTGTAAGGACCATAATACTTTGGTGATAATTTATTATCCTTCTTAGATTTATTGAGGGCCATTTTTTTGTATGGTTGTAGCGGTAAAAATACCGATATGCCTACATCAAAACTTATTTCGATGCGATGTTGATCTGCCTGTTGTTTCATTTGATTCTGTGCCAAATTGAGGTTATCCCTTAAGAGTTGGAGAACTTGTTGTTGATTCTTTATGTGATCTTCCACTACTTGAACCTTAGATTTTTCTCTTAAATATGATGTGATGGACAATGGATGATATCCATAAAGTGCCATAAATGGGTCATTTTTGTTGTAGTATGGAAGGAAGTATTATACCACCATTCATATAGAGGTAACCACTTGACCCATTGTGTTTTTTTATCAAATACAAAGCAATGAATCTATTGCTTACAATAATATTTGGGTTTCCATGTAGCTTTTGAATTGTTTCCATAAATGTAGTAGCAATTGTATTGGATTTAAACATATGAGATAATGCACAAAAGTGTGCATACTTGGTAAGTCTATCAACTATCACCATGATGACCATATTTCCTTCAGAATTGGGTAAACCTATGATAAAATCCATTGAAACCTCCTCCCAATGTTGACTTTGAATGGATAAAGGTTGTAATAGACCTGGGGACTTAATTGTCTCAACTTTATTTTGTTGGAAAACCAAACATTCTCCCACAAACTTTTGAATATCAGATTTAAGGCCATCCCAAAAAAATTCCTTCTTGACCTTGTGGTAAGTGTTTAAAAATCTTGAGTGCCCTCCTAAGGGAGAGGTGTGCAATTCCAAAAGAATATTTTTTTTGAGTTGGGAATTCTTACAAAGATATAAGTGATATTTGTACCATAATGAATCATTTTTCTAGCTAAATGTTTCAGATGTATTGGGATCTTCCTGTGAATTTTGAATGATTGTCCACACCTATTCATCATTATTCCATTCATCCTTTGCTTTGTTTATTCACTCAGGATGGTTAATAGAAATGGCACAAAAAAACGCTTCCACGTCCTCATCCTTTCTTGAGAGTGCGTCTACAACAAAATTTTTCTTCCTTTTTTTGTAAATGATTTCAAAGTCATAACCCAACATCTTTGTGACCAATTTTTTCTTCTCTTCTGAAGATAATATTTGTTCCAAAAAGTATTTAAGATTATCATGATCCATTTTTACCTTGAACTGTCTTCTGATTAGGTAAGGTCCTCATTACTTTAGTGCATGTAGTATTGCCAATATTTCCTTCTCATAAATAGGTTGATGTAAATAATTTCCTTTGATTGGATGACTTTCAAAAGAAATGGGTCTTCCTTCTTGCATTAAAACCGCACCAATTCCATTTCCCGAGGCATCACATTCCACAATAAATATTTTTGTGAAGTCTGGCGTAGCTAAGACCGGTGCTTGTGACATTGCCTCTTTAAGATGTTAAAATGCCTTAATTGATTCTGGAGTCCAAAAAAATGCATCTTTCTTTAATAATGATGTTAGAGGTATCGACATTCTCCCATAATTATTAACAAACTTGTGATAAAACCCTGTTAACCCTAGAAATCCTCGAATATGCTTTATGGTTGTGGGGATTTTCCATTCCTTAATGGATTTAATTTTCTTAGGGTCTACCTTAACACCCTCATGAGATACAATATGACCCAAATATTCGACCTCCTGTACTCCAAATAAAAATTTAGAGGTTTTTTCATATAATTGTTTCTCTTCCAATAGTTTGAGCACCATGTAAACATGTTGAACACGATCCTTCCAAGACTTGCTATAGATTAGTATATCATCAAAAAATACTAACAAAATTTTTCTAAGGAAGGGTTTGAAAATGGAATTCATCAAACTTTGAAATGTGGAAGGTGCATTAGTAAGGCCAAAAGACATGACCAAAATTCATAATGAACCTCATGAGTTTTTAATGTTGTTTTTGGAATGTCTCCAGTCTTCATTCTAATTTGATGATATCCAGAACGAAGGTATAGCTTGGTGAAGTAAATTACTCCATCTAATTAATCCAATAATTCATCAATGATGTGGATGGGAAATTTGTCTTTAATAGTGTGCTTGTTGAGCTCCCTATAATCTGGACACATACGCCATGATACATACTTCTTGTGCACGAATACTATTAGATCAAAGAAAGAACTTCGACTAGGTTGAATTATATGAGCCTCTAGAATTTTTGCAACCATACATTCAATCTCACTCTTTTGGGAATAAGCATATTTGTAAGGCCTGATGTTTGGAGGAACACTTCCTGAAATAAAATGAATAACATGATCATGAATAGGTGGGATTCCTTTGGGAGTTTTGAACACCTTGGAATGATTGTCCAATACTTTTTGAAGATCTGGAGAAATAGATGTTTTTTTATATTTGAACCTCTAGTGAGAATATTTCTGAAATTATGCCTCATTGTGTAGAAATTTATCAATACTGATGTATTTCCAGACTCTCCAGATCTAACAAATTAATATTATGTTAAATACAAAATCCTTCCACTAAATTCTTGCGGAAATGAAATCGTTGATTGCAAAACACATATGAAGAAAAATCAATCGCACATAAACACAAATGTTTATCGAGAAAGATTAAAGCTAAAAATCCCAACTATCATATATTATTTATATCAATGGAACATGTAAAAATCTCTTAAAAAGCTCAAAGCATAGATCTCTCAATACAATCAACAATCATCACACACTGTCATGCAAAAATTTGCATATCTATGCACCAATTTCTTGCCTCCTGACAACCTGCCTCCACTGTACAATCCTTGCTAAAGAAGATTCATGAATGAATTCGATCTTCCCTTGCTTGCATTGTGAAATCCTCATTGGAATCTCCAAAGAGCGTTGGATGAGTTGAATGCATCACTATAGTCATAATAGATAGTCCATCTCACCCTTTCACTTATCTCTCTACTGGGTCTCCATTGGAACTGACATGCAAGTAGTTAACTGCTGTATTTTTTCAGTTGCTTGTGAGTCACTAGTTATTAATTAATTAAATAATTAATTAACTGAACTCTCACTAGTGTATCATGAGTTACAACTAGCTCAACTGAGTTTAACTCACTTAATTGAGTTAAACTAACTAGCAACTCTCATAACTACTCTTCCAACTCTGTTACAACTCTGCCACTGTCACTTATAATGAAGTCCTCCATGCATGATTCACCAACCACCCTAGGAATTGCATAGTTCCTTCAGCCCACTGATTTTCCAAATATATTCACTAAAATAAATTTCTTCAAGAGAATAAGTTGATATTTGTTGTTGAATTATTATTAAGGGCTAATAATAATCGACATGCACCTATTTTTAGATTAGCAATATATAAATAGAATTTGCCCAATCTTTGAAAAATAGAAATTCATCCAAAGATATAATTTTCTCAACCATCTAGAATCAACATCCTGCTAACTTTAGAATATGCTCACCATTCTAAAAAATAGACATACACCTAAAAATAGCCTGCGGGCCCCACTTAGTGAAGGTGCTTAATTTTCACTAAGCTCATCATCTTGTTGAATCTCAACACTCCCTCTCAACAAGATAGGGATTATTCTTCACTCCAATCATGCCTCTATGGTATTCAAATTTTCTCCTGGTGAGCGCCTTCATCAGAATGTCTGCATCCTGATCTTCCGTAGGAATGTACTGAAGCAACATGATCTTTCGCTACACACAATCTTTGATATGATGATACCAGATATCTATATGCTTAGATATATCATGAAACACAGGATTAATCGAGAGTTTAATGCAAAACTGATTATCACAATGAATCACTGTAGGATCTAAATGAGAACCGAACAATATTACCAAGATCTTCCTCATCCAGATAGCCTCACATGCAACTTGACTTGCTACCATGTATTCCGCTTCCGCTGAACAGAGTGCCACGGATATTTTTTTCCTGCTATACCAAGAAACAGTTGTAGATCCAATACTAAAAACCCCTCATGATGTTCTCTTTCTGTCTGTTGGGCTACCTGCCCAATCTGCATCCGTGAAGCCATGAAACCTCACCTCATTCATCTATCTTTACAATAAGCCATACTCAGATGTTCCCCTAAGATATCTCAGGACATGCTTGCCTACCCTCCAGAAGAGCTTGGTAGGCTTAACCATCGCTTGAATAATCTGGTTCACTTCATAGCATATGTCCAGTCTTGTATTAACTAAATACATGAGAGAACCCACCAACTGTCGATAAATAGTGGCATCCACTACCTCTGCCGATGTAGTATCCTCTTTCCTCCAATTTCCTGGAAGAGGAGTATCCATGGGCTTGTAGTCCTCCATGTGAAACTTACCAAGTATCTCCCGAGCATACTTTCCTTCAGACACAAACAGTTCACCATCTCGCTGCCATATTTCCAATCCAAGGAAATAATGAAGGAGGCCCAATTCCTTCATCTCAAACTCCTTTGCAAGGTCCTCCTTGCATGAGTGTATCAAATTCTCATCACTTGTTAGTATTAAATCATCAACATAAAGAACAATGATTAAAATATTACCCTCCACCACAATTTGGTATAGGTTGGCATCCTCCTCACTCTTGGTGAAGCCAAGTCTAGTGAAATAGCTATTGATCCATGTGTACCAAGCACAAGGTGCTTGCTTCAACCCATACAATGCTCTTTTGAGTCTGCACACATGCGACTCGCTAATGAAGATCTCAAATCCTTCAGGCTGCTCAATGTACACTTCTTCCTCAATGATCCCATTAAGGAATGTAGTGTACACATCCATTTAATGAATGTGCCAACCCAGCTGCACTGAGAGAGAAAGGATGGTCCTTATGGAAGAATACCGTGCGACAGGTGTAAAGGTTTCTTCATAATCAATCCCCTCGATCTGTGAGAAGCCCTGAGAAAAAAATATTGCCTTATACTTCTCAACACTCCCATCAACAGCTTTCTTTATCTTGTAGATCCATCTTGAACCTACCACTGATTTTCCCACTGGCCTTGGAACAATCTCCCAAGCATTGTTTTTGACAATGGAGTCATACTCCTCCACCATGGCATCTACCCATGTGGGCTACTGTGCTTCTTCCTTAAAGGAATATGGCTCTGTCATGATACACTTGCTCATGAGAGCCATGTATCAAGTAAATCGGTGAGGTGATTGTCTCTGTCTGCACTGTGAAGTAGGGACTCGTACATTCTGTGCCGCATCAAGCTTCAGCCTCTCAGCTTCTGTGGTACGCTTTCTGCCTGTTTTGATGTTTGGCTCTGTGTGAGTGGACTCCTCCACTCCATGATCCTCCTCCTATGGCTGATCCACATCTTGAGGCTCATATTTGGGAACAAGTAGTTCCTCCTCTGCATGCAAGTGTAGCTCCCTCTCAAGAGACAACTTCATGGCTTTCTCCTCATTGTATTTTATATCTCGTCGCACCACAGTCATCCAACTGTTTGGAAAATACACACGATAGTTATGGGGTGTTTCTGTGTACCCCACAAATATCCCAGCTTCTATTGTTGGCTCCAGCTTCTTCCTAGTTTCCTTTGTCACATGGATGTAAATAGATGAGCCAAAAATATTTAAATGAGAAATATCATGCTTCTTACCAGTAAAAGCTTCTTCAGGTGTACTCATGCCATGTACTCTATGAGGACAACGATTTTGCACATAAATCGTAGTGTTGCATGCTTCCTCCCACAAGTGCATCGGTAGGCTCTGGTCATGCAGCATAGCTCGTGAAACACCCACAAATGTTCTGTTCTTACTCTCCACAACCCCATTCTGTTGTGGGTTATGAGGCGCTATGATTTCTCTTCAAATTCCTTCTTTGCTACAAAATTCTTTGAAATCATTCGAGATATATTCACCACCATTATCGCTCTGTAGATCCTTCACCTACTTCCCCGACTCTTTCTCCACCAATTCTTCAAACTCACAGAACTTTGAGAATGTTTCACTCTTATTCTGCATGAAGAATATCCAACATATATGAGAATATTCATCAACAAAAATAACATAATACCTGTGTTTTTCTATTGAAGAAACTGAGAATGGTCCACACACATCTGTGTGAACTCTCTCCAAGATCACCAAAGCATGGTTCTCCTTCTCATGAAAGGTGGTCTTCACAAACTTACCCATTGTAAATCCTTTCCACTGATCTAACTATGCAAGAGTACCCTTGGGAAGTCCAGTATAAATATGTTGCAAAATCTTCAGGGCACCATGGTGAAGATGGCCCAATCGCCTGTGCCATAATTCACCCTCATCTCGACTCACCACTTCTTCTACTTTGCCCACCATTGTAGTGCAGCCATATACCTCCAGCTTATAGAGATTCTTAACTCGAATCCCTATATTCTTGGTTTGACTCATTGTTTTATGTCACAAGAAAGCTTTTCCATTTCTGAAAACAACATCATAACCTTTTTCCTCCAACATCGCGATCAAGACCAAGTTCTTCTTCAGACCTGGAACATGCATAACATCTTTCAACAGAAATGGTTTACCTGACTCCCTCTCAAAGGTAATGATTCCAATTCCGGTCGCATTGTATCTACCATTGTCGCCCATCTCTATATGAATTTGGATATATTTCTCCTCCAAGTCACTGAACAACCTGTTATCTCCCGTCATGTGGAAGGAAGCACCACTATCAAGATACCACACCGATCCCATTGCGCTTGAAACCAAACATGTGATCAAGGAGAAATCAAGTTCAAATTGCGAGGCAAGGGCCTCAACATCTGCAGCTCCAGTAGCCTTCTTGTTCTTCTTTTTCTGTGGGCAGTTAGTGGTGAGATTCCCATGTTCGTGATAGTGAAAGCACTTCACTTTGGACAGATCCAACTTCTTGCCTTTAGCCTCAAATTTTGAGTGAAATACATTCCCCTTCCCTTTCCTTGCTTTGGCAGCCAAAGCACAATCCTATTCATCATCATGTTTTGATGAAGAGCCATCCCTGGTACTTCACCTTATCTCCTCCTGCACTAGATCCGACCAATGTCGCTCCCAATCCGGTAGTTTCTACCATCCATTGTCAGAGTCTTGATAACTGTGTCAACTCTTCGGAAGCCAAAGGAGAGCCATGCTCACCAATTCATCATCAGAAACTATAATTCCCACACTCCCTAGCTCATCCCTACATTGGACAAACTTCGTGAGATAACTTGGAATATTGTCACCCTTCTCCATTTTTATTTTTCTGAGCTTATCTTTCAGCGCCAACTTCCTATGGTCGCTGTTGCTTTGGAAAATATCTGTCAAAGCCTTCCAAATTTCAACTGGAGTGGCTTTCTTGTGAATATTTGACACAATATGGTCTTTCACACCTTCCAATAGAATCCTTCTTGTCTTCACTACTTTATTTTTCCAAGAATTAAGTAATGCAGCATCCGTCGAAGTGGGCTTAGGAATATCGCTTTCGATAAACTCCTTCAAGCCATTATCTTCAAGCACCGCTTCCATCCTGTCCTTCCAGGCTATGTAGTTGGAGCTGCCCTCGAGTTCATACTCCAACCAAAACCCATTGAAATCCATTTCAATGTTTACTCAACTGTTGCACCAAGAAATTCTTGCAGCAAATTCGAATTGTCCACTAGCACAAAACTTAGCACTGCTTCAATATTGCAATCTTCAATGATTAACACTGCTCCGATACCATGTAGAAATTTATCAATACTAATGTATTTATGGACTCTCCTAATCTAAAAAATTAATCTTATGTTAAATACATAATCCTTCCACTTAATTCTTTGCGAAAATTAAATCGCCAATTGCAAAACACATATGAAGCAAAATCAATTGCACATAAACATAAATCTTTATCGGGAAAGCTTAAAGCTAAAAACCCCAACTATCATATATTATGTATATCAATGGAACATGTCAAAATATCATACAAAGCTCAGATCATAGAGCTCTCAGTACAATCAACAATCATCACACATTATCATGAAAAAATTTGCATATTTATGCACCAATTTCTTGCCTCCTGATAGCCTACCTCCACTGCACAATCCCTGCTAAAGAACATCCCTGAATGAATTTGATCTTGCCTTGCTTGCATTGTGCAATCCTCATTGGCATCTCCAATTTTTGTTGGATGCATTGAATGCATCACTATAGTCACAGCAGATAGTCCATCTCACCCTTTCACCTATCTCTCCACTAGGTCTCCACTGGAACTAACATGCAAGTAGTTAACTGTTGTATTTGTTCAGTTGCATGTGAGTCACTAGTTATTAATTAATTAAATAATTAATTAATTGAACTCTCACTAGTGTATCATGAGTTACAACTATCTCAACTGGGTTTAGCTCACTTAACTGAGTTAAACTAAATAACAACTCTCATAAATACTCTTCCAACTCTGTTGCAACTCCGCCACTGTCAATTATAATGAAGTCCTCCATGAATGAGTCACCAACCACCCTAGGAATTGCGTAATTCCTTCAGCCCACTGATTTTCCAAATCTCTTCACTGAAATAAAGTGCTCCAAGTGAATAAGTTGATATTTATTGTCATATTATTATTAAGGGCTAATAATAATCGACATGCATATATTTTCAGATTAGCGATCTATAAATAGACTTTGCCCAATCTTCTAAAAATATAAATTAATCCAAAGATAGAATTTTCTCAACCATCTAGAATCAACATTCTGCTAACTTTAGAATATGCTCACCATTCTAAAAATATACATACACCTAAAAATATCCTGCAAGCCCCACTTAGTGAAGGTGCTTAATTTTCACTAAGCTTATCATCTTGTTGAATCTCAACACATTGTTCTTGCTTCAAAATATTTTTCATGAAATTGGAGCTGATTGTCTTTCCCAGCTTCCCTATGATACCCTATAATTCAGTTTCCTTTCCTTCCCAAAAAAATTTCAAGAAACGTTCTTGAAAATTAAAAGCTATCATCCCCAAATATTGTAACCATTGGACCCCTAGTACAACATTAGCACCACCCATTGGAATGGAGAGAATTGGACTATTAAATACATATTCCCCCATGGTTAGCTTGATATTATGGCACTTTACAAAAAAAAAATTATTTCCTTCATTTACCACTATCACTTGACACTCTGGTGTTGGGTATAGGAAGAAATTCAATTCCTTGGCTACCTTACAATGAATAAAAATATGGGTACTACTTGAATCAATCAACACTATTACATTTTGTAGAAATTTTTATACAATTATGTATTGCCTAGATTCTCCTAATCTAACAATTATATTCCACTATTAAATACTGAATCCTTCTACTAAAATCTTTGCCAGAATTTAATCGCCAATTGCAAACACATGAAGAAAGATCAATCACACATAACACATATGTTTTTGACTAGAAAAGCATAAAGCTAAAAAAATACTATCATATATTATATGTATATATCATGGATCATGATACAATATCATAAAAAAATCTAATCCAACAGCTCTCAGTACAATATACAATCGTCTCACATTTTCATAGAAAAATTGGCAAATACATGCGCCAATTTATTGCCTCCTTACAACCTGCCTCCACTGCGCAATCCCTACTGATCACAACCCCTAAATGAATGAGATACTACCTTGCCTTGACTACGCAATCCTCATTGGCATCTCCAATGTGTGTGTGGTTGCATGAGTGCACCCACTAATGTCACAAAAAATAGTCAAACTGTCCCTTTCACCTATCTCTCAACTAGGTCTCCCTGGATCTGACATGCATGTAGTTAACAGTAGTAAATCTTCAGTTGCATGTGAGATCACTCCATGTGAATTAATTTAATATTTAATTCATTGATCTCTCACTAGTGTATCTTTAGTTACAACTAGTTACAACTAGCACAACTGAGTTTAACTCACTTAACTGAGTTAAAGTACTTTACAAATCACATAAATACACATCCAACTCTATTACAACTTCGAATCACTCAGTTACAACTAATTCCACTTGCATGTCCCACCAACCAAACTCAGAACTTGAAATTCCTTCAGCTAACTGGTTTGCCACTTCAGTTAACTAAAATCAATTTCTTCAAGAGAATAGATTAATATTTATTGTCCAATTATTATTAAGAGATAATAATAACTGACATGCATTCTATTTTTAGCCATGCGATCTATAAACAGACTTTTCCCATGCATCTAAAAATAGAAACTCATCTATAAATAGAATTTTCTCACCATTATAAAAATAGACTCCCGCTATAAATAGAATTTACTCAGCATTCTAAAAATAGACATACACCTAAAAATAGCCTGCGGGCCCCACCTAGTGTAGGTGCTTAATTTTCAATAGGATCATCATCTTGTTGAATCTCAACACTCCCTCTCAACAAGAAAGGGATTATCCTTCACCCCAATCCTGTCTCTATGGTATTCGAATTTGCTCTTGGTGAGTGCCTTCATCAGAATATCTGCATCTTGATCCTCCGTAGGAATGTACTGAAGCAACATAATCTTATGCTGCACACAATCTCTGATATGATGATATTGGATATCTATATTCTTAGATCCATCATGAAACATAGGATTAATCGAGAGTTTAATGCAAATATTATTATCAAAATGAATCACTATAGGATCTAAATGAGAACCAAACAAAACAACCGGGATCTTTCTCACATAGATAGCCTCACATGCAGCTTGACTTGTTGCCATGTATTCTTCTTCCACTAAACTGAGGGCCACGGATCTTTGTTTCTTGTTGTAACAAGAAAGAGCTATAGATCTGATACTGAAGACACCTCCTGATGTGCTATTTCTGTCCATTGGGCTGCTCGCCCAATCTACATCTGTGAAGCCATGAAAATTCACATCATCCATCTGTCTGTACCATAAGCCATACTCAGATGTGCCCCTGAGATATCTCAAGACATGCTTACCTGCCTTACAAAAGAGCTTGATAGGCTTAACCATCGCTTGAATAAGCTCGTTCACTGCATAAGATATGTCCAATCTTGTATTTACTAAATACATTAGAAAACCCACTAACTGTCGATAGACAGTAGCATCCACTACCTCTCCAGATGTAGCGTACTCTTTCCTCCAGTTTCCTGGAAGAGGAGTATCCATGGGTTTGCAGCCCTCCATGTGAAACTTACCCAGTATCTCCCTTGCATACTTTCCTTTAGACACAAAAATTTCACCATCTTGCTGCCATTTCTCCAATCCAAGGAAATAATGGAGGCCCATATCCTTAATCTCAAGCTACTTTGCAAGGTCCTCCTTGCATGAGTGTATCAGCTGCTCATCACCAGTCAGTATTAAATCATCAACATAAAGAACAATAATTAAAATCTTACCCTCCACCACAATCTGGTATAGGTTTGCATCCGCCTCACTCTTGGTGAATCCAAGTCCAGTAAAATAGTTGTCGATCTGAGTGTACCAAGCACAGGGTGCTTGCTTCAGCCCATACATCTCTCTTTTGAGTCTGCACACGTGCAACTCACTACTGAAGATATAAAATCCTTCAGGTTGCTAAATGTACACTTATTCTTCAATGATCCCATTAAGGAACGTAGTTTTCACATCCATTTGATGAATGTTCCAACCTATCTATGCTGAGAGAGCAATGATGGTCCTTATGGAAGAATATTGTGCAGCACGTGTAAAGGTTTCTTCATAATCAATCTCGTCGATCTGTGAGAAGCCCCAGGCCACAAATATGGCCTTGTATTTCTCAACACTATGAAAACCAAATTTCTTTACCTTGTAGATCCATCTTGAACCTACCACTGATTTATCAACCGGCCTTGGAACAATTTCCCAAGAATTGTTTATGCCAATGGAGTCATACTCCTCCACCATTGCATCTACCCATGTGGGCTCCTGAACTACTTCCTGAAAGGAATATGGCTCAGTCACAATACATTTTATCATAAGAGCCATGTATCTAGTGAATCGGTCAAGAGAATGTCTTTTTCTGCACCGTGAAGTAGGGACTCCTACATTCTGTGCAGCATCAAGTTTCAGCCTCTCAGCTTCTATGGTAATGATGTTTGGCTCTGCGTGAGTGGACTCCTCCACTCCATGAACCTCCTCCTGTGGTTGATACACATCTAAAGACTCATCTTTGGGAACCAAAATTTCCTCCTCTACATGTAAGTCTAGCTCCCTCTCAAGCAACAACTTCATGGCTTTCTCCTCATTGAATTTATATCCCATCGCACCACATTCATTCGACTATTTCGTAAATACACACGATAATTATGTGGTGTTTATATGTACCCCACAAATATCCCAATTTCAACAGTCAGCTCTAGCTTCTTCCTGGCGTTCTTGGTCATATGCACATCAATAGATGAGCCAAAAATCTTAAAGTGAGAAACATATGGTTTCTTACCAGTAAAAACTTCTTCAGGTGTACTCATGCCAATTACTCTACGAGGACAACAATTTTCACATAAACTGCAATGTTGCATGTTCCCACAAATGCATTAGTAGGCCCTAATAGTGCAACATCTCTCGTGCAAGACCCACAATCGTTCTGTTCTTTCTCTCTGCGACCCCATTTTGCTGTGGGTTATGAGGTGCTATGAGTTCTCTCCAAATTTCTTCTTTGCTACAAAAGTATTTGAATTCATTCGAGATGTATTCTCCACCATTATCACTCTGAAGAGCCTTCACTTGCTTCGCCAACTCTTTCTAAACCAATTCCTTAAACTCATAGAACTTTGAGAATGTTTGATCCTTATTATGCATGAAGAATATCCAACATTTATGAGAAAATTCATCAACAAAAATAACATAATACCTGTGTTTTGTTGTTGAAGCAACTGATAATGGTCCACACACGTCTGTGTGAACTCTCTCCAGGATCATCGAAGCATGGTTCACCTTTTCATGAAAGGTGGACTTTGCTTACTTCCCCATGGTGCAACCCTTGAACTGATCTAACTGAGAAAGTGTTCCAATTGGAAGTCCAGTAGCTATTTGCTACATGACTTTCAAAGCTCCATGATGAATATGGCCTAACCGCATGTGCCAAAATTCGCCTTCATCTTGGCTCACCACTTTTTCCGCCTTGCTCATCATGGTAGCACAACCTTCTATGTCCAGCTTTTATAGATTCTTGACTCGAATCCCTATCCTCTTGGCTTGACCCATTGTTTTATGTTGCAGGAAAGCTTTTCCATCGCTGAAAACAACGTCATAGCATATGTCCTCCAACATCGTGACTGAGACCAAGTTTTTCTTCAGACCTAGAACACACATAACATCTTTCAATTGAAATGGTTTACCTGACTCCCTCTCAAAGGTAATGTTACCAATGATAGTCACACTATATCGTCCATCGTCGCCCATATCTATGTGCATTTGGAGATATTTCTCCTACAAGTCACTTAATATCTCCTTATCTCTTACAAGGCAAGGGCCTCACCAGCTGCAACTCCAACAATATTCTTGTTCTTCTTTTTCTGTGGGCAGTTAGTGGTGAGATGCCCATGTTCGTGACAGTGAAAACACTTCACCTTGGACAAATCCAGGTTCTTGCCTTTAGTCTCAGATTTTGAGTGGAATTTCTTCCCCTTACCTTTCCTTTCCTTGGCTGCCAAAGAAAAATCCTCTTCATCATCATGCTTTGATGATGAGCCATCTATGGTGTTCCACCTGAACTCCTCCTACACTAGATCCGACCACAGTTGTTCCCAATCCGGCAGTTTTTCTCATTCATTGACAAAGTCTTGATAACTGTGCAAACTCTTAGGAAGTCCCAAGAGAGCCAAGCTCACCAAATCATCATCAGCAACTGTGATTCCCACACTCCCTAGTTCATCCCGACATTGAACAAACTTTGTGATATACTTAGGAATATTGTCACCCTTTTCGATCTTGATCTTTATGAGTTTATCCTTCAGTGCAAATTTCCTATGGTCGTTGCTGCTTTGGAAAATATCCGTAAAAGCCTTCCACATAGCATATGGAGTAGATTTCCCATGAAGGCTTGAGGCAATGTGGTCTCGTACACTTTCCAACAGAATCCTTCTTGTCTTCGCTACTTTATTTTTCCATGCATCAAGTAATGCAACATCCATCGAAGTGGGCTTAGGAACATCACTGTCGATGAATTCCTTCAAGTAATTATATTCAAGCACCGCCTCTATCCTCCTTCCATGAAATGTAGTTCGAGCTGCCCACGAGTGCATACTCTAGCCGCAAACCATTGAAATCCATTTCGATGTTTACTCGACTATTGCACCAAGAAATTCTTGCATAAAATTCGAATCGTTTCCACCAACAAACTCAACTACAGATTCAATATTGCAATCTTCTTTTCTTTGATACCATGTAGAAATTTTAATACAATTATGTATTTCCCCTAAATGAATGAGATACTACCTTTCCTTGAATGTGCAATCCTCATTGGCATCTCCAATGTGTGTGTGGTTGCATGAGTGTACCCACTAATGTCACAACAGATAGTCAAACTGTCCCTTTCACCTATCTCTCAACTGGGTCTCAACTAGATCTAACATACATGTAATTAACAGTAGTAAATCTTCAGTTGCATGTGAGATAACTCCATGTGAATTAATTTAATATTTAATTCACTGATCTCTCACTAGTGTATCTTTAGTTACAACTAGGTACAACTAGAACAACTGAGTTTAACCCACTTGACTTGGTTAAACTACTTTACAACTCACATAACTACACATCCAACTCTGCTACAACTTCGAATCACTCAGTTACTGTAACTAAGTCCACTTGCATGTCCCACCAACCAACCTTAGAACTTGAAATTCCTTCAGCTAACTAGTTTTCAACTTTAGTTAACTGAAATCAAGTGCTTCAAGAGAATTTAATATTTATTGTCCAATTATTATTAAGTGACAATAATAACCGACATGCGATCTATAAATAAACTTTTCCCATGCATCTAAAAATAGAAACTCATCTATAAATATAATTTTCTCACCATTCTAAAAATAGACTCCCACTATAAATAAAATTTTCTCAACATTCTAAAAATAGACATACACCTAAAAATAGCATGCGGGCCCCACCTAGTGTAGGTGCTTAATTGTCACTAGAATCATCATCTTGTTGAATCTCAACATATTTTTCTTCCTGACATGTCGTTCTATCTTGAGAGTCTGAGGAGTGGTATTTCATACCAATGCATTACAATATACGATCAGATTCATTTCCTGTTTATATAGGGTTGGTTCTTGGTGTATATCCTATTATTTTGAAGTTTCTTGTTCATTTTATTCCTCCTCTTCACAAACTATGTAAAATAATTTATTCTCATCACACTTATTGCCTTTAGTGTATTTTCTATCACAACTGTAGCAAATCCAAATTTATATTTTTTCTTCCAATTGTTGTGATGTCAAACTTGTAGGTTGTGGACGTTTAGGAGTAGAAAAACTTCCATCTTTATAGTTGTGAGTGGTAGTCTTCCTTGTCACCATAATTTTTCTTCTAATTTTTTTTACCAACTGAATGCCTTCTCCAATGAATCGGGTTCCCAAGGCGAACATTATGTTGGATTTTATCCTTTAAAGTCCTATGAAGGCGTCGATCATGTGTTCCTCTAGAATATTAGTTACCCTTATATTCAATTTTTGGAAGTCATCAATGTGCTCCACCATTGAACCCATTTGTTTGAGATTTATCAATTGGCTAAATAAGGTGTTGATCTTTGTATCCTCATAATGTACTATCATTTCCTCCATAAAAATTGACCAAGTGACAATTTTTTTACGAGAGCAAAGCCATCGATACCATAAAAATGTATTGGGTTCTAAATATAAAGTTGCAATGTGTACCTTTTTTGTGTTCTTCACATTATGGAGATAAAAATATTGCTCCATTTGTAGTATCCATGTTACGGGATCCTTGCTATTAAACTTCCTCATGTCAATATTTCAAATATGGCGGGTCTTCAATCGAATGTTAGAGTATATGAAATCATGATTAACATTTATTTTGTTCTCATCATGAGTTTCCTCTACTACCTTTTCACCATTAGGAAGCTTTTCTTGTAGCAACTTTGTCAAACCTTCCATATATTTCTTCAAATCTTCCATGTTTCATTTATATTCTGATTCTATACCTTCCATAACATTATTCAACCCATCCATGTCTAATTTTAAGCCATTCATGTTTCCTTTTATTTATTCTTCAATTTCTCTTTGTTAGAGAGAAATTTGTTGCACTTGGTCCCGCATAATTTTTATATATCATGATTCACTTCTTCCTCTTCATGTGTCATAGTATATTTTTCTAAGGGCTTAATGGGTGTGGAATTATTTTTGGGAGGCATTTTAGAACCCAATATTGATATAAATGCTTCAATTTTCCCTTGGAATCACTTCAAAATGTTTTTTCAAACAAAATTTATTCAATTTAAAAAAAAAATTACACACCTTTTTCTTTCTTTTTAGGAGATCGATATTGAAACTGGTGTATCTCTATGATTTTGGATCCTAAATATTTGAAATTAAGTCCTGCAGGATCCCTCTGAGTCTTCTTTCCAATTCCATAGGTCTGAACCAATTTGGATTCTTCAAGATAAAGTTATTCCTAAATGCCAATCGGATTCCTGAAACGAAAGTTATGACAATTTTCCTTCAGTCACCTATTTGAGATGAAATTCTGGAGCTTGCAAAAAACCTTACTTCCTTAGATCATGTATCTGAAAATATAGAGAACCAAGATCTAAAATTTTTACGCGAGGTTCATCAAGATTTTGGCTCCATGGGGGTAAGAATTTCAGCTTCTGAATCCTCATAGAAAAATAGTTATAGTGAAAATTCCAAGATGGCCTGTTTGAAGAAGTGAAACCCTAGAATCCCAAGCTTTGATACCAAATGTTATGAAACCAACTCACAAAATAGAAGAAAAGATAAATCAATGACTTAGAACTCAACCTATTTGATGGGGAAACCTCATTTACATTACATAAATGAACAATTCTTGGATGATACAAATGATAAAACCTCCTTTCTATATATAGGAGTCTAAAGGGTCACAATATAATCTTAGCTGACATAAAAATAACAATGTAAGGGCACAACAATAACAATAGTGGGCTTATATGGGGAACAATAACAACAATATTAGGGCTAAATGGGCATGAAAATAACAATAAGGGGGCTACAGTAACAATAACAATAAGGGGATACACTAGTATAATAGGGACCTAGCATATTCATGACATATGGATGAAAGTGTGTTGTCTCAACGAGATTCTAAATTAAGTAAAATTTCTAGCATACATCAAGACACTGAAAACCACTAGCCTCAATAGTGGAGAATTAGAGTAGTCACTCGCTCCTCCAAAACAACTATCTTCCTCTCCAATTCCTAGTAGGAGGAGACAAGGTGAAAATTCCTTTGCATGAACAATGAGGATGTATATATAATGAATGGGGTGATCACTCACCTCCTTTGTTACTCTCAGACTACCCTCATGACTATTCAACTTCTCTACGACCTTTTGACTTCCTACATTACATGGATGACTCTTGGAATTCCACTTTACATTAAATTTCTCCCATATCGGAATTACATAATCCACAAGATTATGTGGCATATGATGACTCATGACATGACATAACATGAAAATGATGACAATGATGACATGGAAATATAAAGTCACCCTTTGCTGCTAGTTTCTTTGTGTCTTCTTGAAATATGTTGCATTTTTTTCTTTCTCCTCCTCCTCAGGACTTGAAGATAAGAATTATTCAATCTGATATTCATATTTTTGTTGAGATTCAACAAGAACATCCTAGTGAAAATTAAGCACCTACACTAGGATGGAGCTTCAGGCTATTTTTAGGTGTATGTCTATTTATAGATGTAGGTGCAAATTCTATTTATATTGCATGTCTATTTATAGATGCATGTTTACTATCATTATCCCTTAATATTATTTGGACAATAAACTATATTCTATTCTCAATGAGCACTTGGAAATAGTTAATTGAAGTGGAAAATCAGTTAGCTAAAGGAATTTTGAGTTAAGTGGTTGGTTGGTGGGACATGCAGGTTGAATTAGTTGTAACTGAGTGATTCGAAGTTGTAACAGAGTTGGAAGTTCAGTTATGCAAGTTTTAAATTAGTTTAACTCAATTAAGTGAGTTAAACTTAGTTGTGCTAGTTGTAACTAAAGATACACTAGTGAGATATCAAGGGAATTAATTATTAATTAATTCACAATCAGTGGTCTCACATGTAACTGTAGATTTACTATTATTAACTGCATGCATGTTAGATCCAGTGGAGACCCAGCTGAATTCTAGGTGAAAGGGAAGTAAAATATTAGTTGTCACATTATCTAGTTTCACACATGCAACCACACACACATTGGACGTGCCCATGAGGATTGCACAGTCAAGGAAGGCAAGATTGCATTCATTCAGTGATTGCTATTAGCAGTTGCGTACTAGTGGAGGCATGCTGTCTAGAGACAATAAATTGGCTAAGGAACTTGCCAATTTTTGTATGATAGTGTGAGACAATTAGCTCATGTACTGAGAGCTCTTGGATTGGAGCTTTGTATGTAATTTTTTCATGATCCATAACATAATATATAATAGAAGATAGTGGGGCTTTTAGTGATAAGATTTCCTCGGTAAATTATCTGTGTTGTGTGTGATTGATCTTTCTTCATGAAATTGTAATTGGAAATTGTGTTTTAAAATTCCGCAAAGATTTGTAGAAGCAATTCTGTATTTAACAGTAGCATATTGTTAGATTAGGAGAATATAGGACATACATGTATTTTGTATAATTTATACAATTTTTTCTTTTGTTTTAATCTTGTGTTCCTTCATATTCTTTCCTAATTATCATCTGGCATCTTCAACTCTATAGGTGTATTCTAGAATGGTCTCCTTCTCCTTTTCCTCTAGCGTTATCATGTCAGGATAAGATAGAGTACCTACAACTAAAACCCATTCATGACAACACAACATCAATTCGAAAACCCGTAATCGTAAGAATGTGTCGCCAAATGATAGTCTCAAGGTGTCAGGAAAGAAGCATGAGGTTTGACAGTGTTTAGTGCGCAATTGTGGTTGACTCGGAGGAAAAATTGTTGCAGTTCTGGAGTTCAATGTTCAAGGCTAGGTACTTTGAAATGCAATGCATAGTTAAAATAGGCAAGGTCAATGCTTGAGGGTCAATACTATGCAATGCATAGTTTAGGAACACTGAGTGAGGTCAAGTTGCTCGGGAGTGAACATTTTCAAATGAGGCTAAGTGTGGGATTAATGAGCCTCAGGTGAACAGAGAAAAAAATATATCATGTTCACACACCGAAAGTAGTTGATGACATGACATTTATCACTCAAGAAACTAGAACCACATGATTCCCTCAATGCGGTGGTGATATAACATACCTCTTCAAGTGTAACACAAAAAGTACACTTTGCGATGAAAGTGACGACACTTGTGCGGTAATGCATAAAACTTTGGGAATGAGTATAAAAAAATTATACGTGACTAGAAGGACTCATAAAAACCAAATTTTCCCTTTGAAACATGCCAAAAATCCACTTTACATGATAGATGACACTCCCCATGCGAAAAGATGAAATTTTATATATGGGAGAAAAAGTGCGAATGACACTTGCGATATAGGAACAACAGTGAAAGTCACACATGATAGTGCAAAGATAACATGAAAATGACACTAATTAAAGTGAAAGAAATAAAAGGTGACAATCAAAAGCATGGAAAAGGCACTTGCAAAAGCGAAGGTGCATGAAACCGAGAATTTTAAAAACTCATCAAAATAGAAGTACAAACACATCCAAAATTGAGAAAATGTCAATGATAGTGTTCACTGACTATCAAAAAAGGTTGAATATTGCACACACACTAGTTTTATGGAGTGTGATATGCATGTTCAAGCTTGCATGAAGGAATACGTTCATGAATTCATTATAGATTGAGCATGCGCAAGCAGGTGATTTTGACACTTACAATCTAAAAGGGATATCAAAGACTTAACAAATAATCAACTAACCAAGAAGTGACTGTGGAATGTTCGATTTCAAGATCCATAGTAGACTCAAAAATTCAAATAAGCGCAAAATTTTGGAGGGTGTTTGTTACAACGAAAAAATTTGGTGACACATTGGTATAACTCCAACTTCTCTACCTTGGTAAGTTTTTTATGCAGGGTCTAGTTCTTTAGCGAGTATTGATTAATCATTTAGATCACTCCAGCTTCCCCACTTACTCTGTATGTAAACATAGTCCCCTTCATTCCTTATCAGTTGAACAAAAACATATGACCAACGATGTCACAAATTTTCAAGACAGGTGAAGGGTAATGTAGTACGTGAGCTTTATATTTTCATAGTATAGTTTTTCATCTTTGGTGTTTCTCCCCTTCTAGTAGGCTTGGAAAGTACCCTAGTGGAGTCACTTTAGGAACACAAACATCGCTCCACTACCAACGAGCTTAGAAAGTACACCGATGAAGTTGCTTTCTTCATCTCCCTACGTAGGAAGCCTTTCTCTTATTTCTCCCTTTATTTATTTAATTTCTATGAAAATATGCATCGAAACTTATTCATTTCACGGATGGAAGAGGGATCCCGAATTGCTGAGAACATAAGAGGTTGTTCCTTCAGAGAAGCATATGTAATACCTTGGATATTGGTTTGTTCATTTATATTTTCCCCTTGTCCTTCTCTACTTGATTGGATCAACATGGAAAACACCAAAACATATAGAATCAATCGTAGGGATGAGTTTTCTAGAATAAACATAGATATCATGGTTCGACATAGATATTTCCTCACATAGGGATTGTATTTTCCATCAGAACATCATTGACCAAAGGATAACCAAGACGGAGAAGAAATATTGGAGGTTAGCCAAATGTTATAGTGTGAAGAAGTTCTCTTCTATTATGCCACAATGTCTTTCAATCCAAAGAGAACATCCTTCATGAAAAGTATTATTAAACAAAACACAAAAGAGGAGGAAAAATGCAACAAACAACCAAAATGAAAAAGATAAAGCAAATGGGGGCTAACTGAAAAGAGGATGCAAGGAAAAATTTAGAAAAAACAAGAGAGACTATAGAAAATGAGTATAGGATGAGTGAAAAAGGGGGAAACTTAAATTCAACTAGGCTTACTCCTAACCTAACAACTATAAGGTCAAGGTAAAGTGTAATGAAACTTCTAGCGAAGCCATCATATTTGTTCTTGACCTGCTATCATAAATATACGACCAATTAAATTTGATATAACGTAGTGTGCAGCAGAAAAGATAAGACATTGAATAACTTGCACAAAAAATAGAAGGTATTTCTTGTTGGCAGAAATATGTGTCACAACAAGCACCTCTAGCCATTTTAGAGTCTAAAATTTTCAAGGAAATCCATAATCAAACAAACCTTGAACAATTATTGTGAATGCATATTCATATGCACTGTCTTGCTTAGAAATAATGAGAAAAGACCGAAATTTGTTATTAGAACAATGGCTTGCTAAGTAAGATGCTTCTAGGAAATCATAGATTAGACTGTGAAATTCGAAACAATCATCTTCAAAGCCCCACAACCCTTAAAGAGATGAATTTTCAATTAGAAGGATAGGGTCGGGATGAGAATATTGTGAGGGAAAATGGATCTGATCATATTCAATAGACATGCCAAGACAGTGAGGACTTGACATAATCATCAGTAGAGGTTGAAGTGCCTCAATTTCATGACAAGAACATGAACAAGAAGATGTTAAAACATATAAAAGGATGTAAAACAATTGTCATCTCATGTGCCAATGGGAAAATTGTAAGCTAAATGAAAGTCATCAGAGCCAGAATCATGATTAGATGGGTTGATTAAATCATCATATTCCCAGTTCGTAGTTAAAAAATATAAATCAATTTGAAAATCTCTAAAAATGCTCTGAATAATAGAATCAATTTCCTCGCATGCCAAATGTGACAAACCATTTTCCTATAATTGGTGACAAACTGTACAAGTATCAAAATCATCAAAAGAATTGAAAATGAATTCTAGTATGCCAAACATATGAAACCAGTCAAGATATAATGGATGAAAAAGAGGAACCTAATTGAACAAATAACTAAAAAACTTTCTAACACTCAAGAGGATTTTTGGAGTCATCAAGGCATTCACAAGAGAGATTAGGAGCTAATTATCTACCATATCAATCAACATATACGAATTATTTGGCTAAAGATAATCTTCAAATCGATAAGCTTCACAATGCCACACATTCACAAAAGGTATACAGTATGAACTTGGATTCAATACAATATATTTTCATGGGGATGAATTCACCATAGTAGTATGATCATAAGATCGATCTCCAGAAATAGGAAAATCATAATGAGAAATCCTGAAATCCATCAAGAATGATTTTGCATCCAGTGAAACAATACGAATGAAAGTATTCTGTGAGAAAATTAAGATATGATATAGTTCAAGAATTTCACCAGGATCACGAGAACCTGACATAACTATCAACGAGAGTTGAAGTGCCTCGACTTCCTAACAAGCTCCAAAAATTTTAAAAGACAGATAACAACATTTTGTAAACTGATTTAGATCAGAGATTGCATGTGGACAACTTCCATCCGTTAAGTTAATAGGATCACCATTATCTAGATGTGAGTTATATTCATCACTGGTTTGATCATCTTTTACAACTTCAACAAAAAATTACTCAATTCATAATATTATTCTGATTGTGAGTTTAAGAAAGTATGCATCGGGAAAATATTATGATGATACTGATTCAAAGAGTTGCCCCCATACAAAGAAAGAGATGATAAGGGATGGAATGGGTGCTCTAAAATTTTGTTTCTTTCTTTTTTATCATGGATAATCTCGCTATCCTGTGTCATTTCAATATTTAAATTATTGGATAAAAAACTTGACGAACATGAATAATTTCCATTGCGAGTTGATGCATCACAAACAATAGAGCATAAAGGATAGGGAGGTGAAGAGGAAGCAATGTTCATAAATGAATATTCTTTGACTAAAACATATTTGCGATCCAAATCTTTTGAAACAAAATCTTCTTGAGAAACTGAAAGATCAGATGGTGCACTTGGGAATTCATCATCATATATATCAATGGGATTCATCCTCATTGTAACGATTGTTTACCAAGACTTCATATTGATTAGGAGAATTGACTATATCATATTGATGACCAAGATCACCAAATTCATTATCAGCTAATAATGAGGAAACACCATCTTCACACGAAGGGTTTTGAAAAAGAGAAGAAATATTTAAATAATCTTCACCTTCCTTCTCCTCTACCTTCAAAATGTGACTATCTTACACCTGTTCACTGCTTGTATTTGGAAGGGATTGATCAGGAAAATTGAGGGACAAGGGGTTGTGAGAAAGATATGGTAGAGGATGAAAGGTATCTAAATCAGATTCAATATTTAAATTATGAGTAATAATTTCATCTTGAGGAATGGAGAAATTAGTATTCACCATAGGCTTCATGAATCATTCTAGGATTTCCACCATGGGATATGAATCATGGAAAACGGGAGGAGGATGATAAGATGGATTAGGAATTTGATTTTCATATTTCCCTACTTTATTATCATAGCAAGGAGGCACCCACATCAGAATATAAAAATGGAGAGGAAAAGGAAAAAATGAATAACGGGTTCCTCCTTTGAAATTAGGGGTGTCTAATAGCTTACAAGAGTTGGGAAAGCAGAAACATCAGGTGGTTTGGGTTCATTGTGCAAAGAGATACAAACCGAACACTAAAATTTTTGTTTAAATAAATCACAATCTTTGTATTCTTCAATCAATTCATAATAGAAGTGAAGGAATCAATCATATAAATCCTTAATTTATTCATTAGGCTTCATTCTTAGTTGATTTATCCTCTTATAAATATCTCGGTAATCATACTTATCAAATTATAAATGAAGCTCCTTGATGAGGTGTTTAAGATAATGAATGGAAGTAGGTGATAGAGTGTGAAACCATCGGCTAACTCAACCTTCAAGGCTAAAGCGAAAGAGAATACAAGCCACATATTCACAGTCAATTTCATATTCGTCACAGAACTTGAGGAAAAGATATGCATGCTCAGCAATGGATATATCACCCCCACCATCAAAATTGAATTATTAAAATTCATGAAGAGGCTCATCAGGGATTGAAATTTTACCAGGAGATAGGTTAGGAAAGCACCATGGGAGTATGATTTAAGGATGAGCCATTTCATATAAGAGGTTCAAAACATAATCAACGGGCAAAAATTATCATCTAGCCCTCCTTTTATCACCATATGTTGATGGTGTTAGAAATCCATCAACCAAGGGGGTCTCCTCGATGTGAATTCCCAATTAAACCGCACATCATTTGGAGTAGGAGCCCCATTCAGAGTATCGAACCGACTGCCATGTATCCTTGTAGATTTTCCTTGGCTACAAATTTCAATACAAGAGATTGATACATAGGTATTTTCGAATCAAAAAGTGAGTATTCCTTGTGAAATGTTCAAATGCAGAAAGTATCAAGGTCCTTCTATCACTATGGAAGAGAAAAGAGGGCCCTTTAAAGACAAGTAATAGTACTAATCTAGAAAAGGCACATGAGCATCTACATATGAATGAATCGTTGATCAACCAACGAAATAGTTCACAAGGAAACAACGATTGTTAAATAAAAAATAGCACACCTTCAACAATATAAGTACCAAAACCACCCAAATAGTTAAATTTCCTTAGTATAGATGAAAAAAACATACAATGCAAACATTCAAAGAATAGCCTTACAATATGCATGACATATGCATGAAAGTGTGTTGGCTCAATGAGCTTCTGAATTAAGTAAAAGCTCCAAGATACATTAAGACAATGAACACCACTACCCCAATCATGGAGCATTAGAGCAGTCTCTAACAACTATATTCCTCTCCAATGCCTGGTAGGATGAGCCAAGGTGGAAATTCCTTTGCATGAACAATGAGGGTGTATATATAACAAATGGGGCGATCATTCACCTCCCTTGTGACTCTTGGACTACCCTCATGATTGTTGGATTTCTTGATGACCTTTTGACTTCCTACATGACTTTTCACATTACATGGATGACTCTTGTACCTCCATTTTACATTACATTTCTCCCATATAGAATTTACATAACCCACAAAATTATGTGGCATATGATGACTCATGACATGATATGACATGACATTGTTGGCATGGAATTGGTGATGACATGGCAATATCAAGTCACCCTTTGTTGTTAGTTTCTTTGTGTCTTCTTGAAATATGTTTCATGTTCTTCTTATTATTCCTCCTTGTGACCTGAAGAGAAGGATTCTTCAATGTGATCTTGATCTTTTGTCTTCTATTGTAATCATGTGTTCCTTTGTCTTCTCGTCTGATGATCGTCTGGTCTCTTCAGCTCTATATGTATCTTCTAGCATTGTCTCCTTCTCATTTTTCTCCATCATCATCCTATCATGATAAGATAGTGTACTTGAAATTGAAAAAAATTCTTGAAAATATGACATCAGTCCAAAAACCCCTACTCTAACATGTTTCATGAAATCACTTGTTAGGGTTGGAACTGGTGACTACTCGAGTGACTGACTTAGGGATTGCATAGTTCGAGAGGCAAAGGTTTGGGACTGAGGTTTGATATTATAAAATGTGTAGTTTAGGATGGCCAAAGCCAAAGGATTTGCACAATTTATGGGCTAAAGAGCTCAAGGCTAGGGCTTGAGGCTTGAGGTTTCCCAATGCGCAGTTCTGGAAGGAAAAACTTAAGGAACTTCTTAGTTAAGGGACTTAGGAGGTCAAGCTTGAGGCTTCAGCCTTGAATTTACCCAATGCATAGTTTTGAGAGGCTGGGCTAGGTGACTATGCAGTTGAGGGGCTCAAGATCCCAAGGTTATGGCTTGAGGCTTGGAGTTTCCCAATGCGTTGTTTTGGAAAGAGAAAAATCTAGGGGATTGCACAGTTGAGAGGTTCAAGGGATCAATGTTGAGGCTTGAAGTTTCCCAATTTCTAGTTCTATAGGGAGAACAATATCATCAATTGTGTATTTTTGCATCTCAAGGTGTCAGGCCTATCAGGCCAGAAGCTTTAGGCTCGACACTGCGCAATGCACAGTTGTGGCTGACTAGGATGCAAAATTTGCACAGATCTGGAGCTCAAGGGTCAAGGTTCATCACTGTCACTATGAAATGTATAGTTCCAAGATTCAAGGTTAGGGATTGAGGGTTAAGACTGCGCAACACATAGTTAAGGAAGACTGAGTGAGGTCAAGTTGTCCGAGAGTGAAATTTTCTGGATGAGGCTTAAGTGTGGGATCGATGAGGCTCAGGTGAACAAAGAAAAAACTAGATCATGATCACACACTCAAAATAGTTTACAACACAACATTGATCACTTAGAATACCAGAAAAACATGATTCCCTCAATGTGATGGTGATACAACATACCTCTCTAAGTGCGACACAAAAGGTACACTTTGCGACAGAAGTGATGTCACTTGTGCGACAATGGATAAAAATTTGGAAATGAAGTCAAAACATGCCTACATGACAAGGGCTCATCAAAACCAAAGTCACCCTTTGAAACAAGCTAAAACTCTGCTTTACATTATAAGCGACACCCTCCATGCCAAATGACGACATTTGCAATATACGAACAATGGTGAAAGAAACAAATGCTAGAGTGAAGATAACATGAAAATGACACTAATTAAAGTGAAATAAAGAAAAAGCGATAGTAAAAAGAATGAAAATGACACTCGCAAAAGTGAAGGTGCGAAAAAACGGCAATTTGAAAAAATTACCAAAATAGAAGTACAAACGCATCCAAAAGTGAGAAACTACCAATGATAGTGCACACTGACTGTCGACATAGATTGAAAATTGCACAGGCATTGTTTTAATGGATTTTTCTAAGTTCGTTCAAGCTTGCATGAAGGAATATGCTCATGATTTCATTACAAACTTAGCATGCATGAGCAGGTGACTTCGACACTTACAATCCAAAAGGGAGCTCAAATAATTAATAGAACATCAACAGAACAAGAAGTGACTATGGAACGCTCGATCATAAGATCCACAGTAGGCTCCAAAATTCAAGTATAGGAAACTTTTTGGAGGGTGTTTATCGCAACAACAACAACTTGATAATGATTTTTACTCTCAAACAACTTCGCTAGACTTCAAATTTGTAAATACTCAATTATACTTCTAGTTACATCCCATAAACTATTGGCGATATTGTTATATTTGAGCATGTTTATAGCACACCCTATTATGGTTATGTTTTCTAAGGGGTATGTGGAACTATATACTATTTCTAAATTTCATTGTTCATTGTCTTTGTAATACTTTAATAATTCTATTGAAGTGTATTATCTTACTTGATATGTGTTTCTGTCCTATTTTTAACCATATTTATAAACTCTTTGAAATATTAAAAAAATTAACTTTTCTTTCTTATGAAATAGACCCTTGTGAACATTACCCCAAGTGATTTAGTGACTTAATTTGCGTTGACTCACATACCAATATGTAGCAACTCAAGAAAACCTATTTTCTCTTTATCTATTTTGATCAAAAACTTGTTACTGTGTTTTTTCCCTAGTGCACAACCAACACATTCAACATATTCATTCTTGAATAAACACAAAATAAATGTTTCACCATATCTTTTCTTTCAATTAAAAACTACATCATTAGGATATAAAATGTCCATACCTGAAGTTTCATAGTTCTTGTATAGACACACTTGTAGATAACAAAGGATGTTGACTCTTAGTAAGAACAACAAGTTTGTGGGTTTGTATAGGAAAACCACTATCTCTATACTATTACTTTGTAGTGTTCTTGCATATGTTCACTTAACAACTTGAACTCACAAATTCAACTTTAAACCTTTATCTACGATCATTGAAAATTGAGATTAGAATTTTTTATTTTATTTTAGCATTCATTACATGTTTTATTTGTTTCATATTATCATTTGGAAAATTCATAAATACATCACCATATCCTTTTATTTCATGAATTTATCATTGCCTATATTTTAGCACCATTAGTTTTCTTGTCATTGGTTTAAAAAAAAATATCTATTTTAAATTGTATGCATAGATGCCCCTGAATCTATGAATAATTAGAATCATCAAATTTTTACATCATCACTTACATTCACTATTAACAAATTTGTCTTCATGTCTTCTACATTTTGATTCATTAATCTTCTTTTTCCTGCATTTACCACAATACTTACATCTATCATTCTTCTTCACATTTGTACATGTTTACGAAGAAACACCACCTTGTTTTTCTCACATCAATTTTGCCTCCTTTTCTCTTTATTGGTTTCTTGTATATGGTTACTTGTGTTTAACCATCAAATCCAAATCTGAATTTTTGAAATTTATTATGGGCTCTCATCCTTCTCCTTCTTCTTTCATAAGAATCTCTTTGAGGTCATTGAAAGTGCTTTCTATCTTGCTTCAACAATAAACATACTTGACTTTCATGCAACATATTAATTAATATCATATAACTAGATTTCTATTTAATAGATTTTGATCATTAATATCACTCCACTTATATTTTGAATCTTTAATTCTAAATAGTAATGTTCTCTTTTTTTTAAAAGAATTTTAGTCTTCAATAATATCACTCACTCTATTTGTATTTATTGTTTCATAAAAATGTTTTAATGCATCACATGTTTCATTTGATTTGCATTCCTTTATACCAGGAATTTGCATTCCTTTATACCAGGACTGATAATGTATTAATGTATTCTAGAAATAATATTTTCTTTGCCTTGGTTTCTCTTTCCTCTCTTATCTCCCCATCTTGAATTGACCCGTGAGAGCTAGTTTATCTTCAACTCCACTCACAATTTCCTATTCATTTGTGCTTTCAACAAAATCTATACCTTAAACTTCCAACTTCGAATTTATATAATTCAATCCATCTAACATATTTAATTCATTTAGATATAATCCTATTTGTTTTTTTTTTCCACAACAATTTTACTAGAAGGAAACAATTTTCAATATTGTTAACATCAAACAACAAATTTGATAATATTGTTTCAAACTCATGATTCAAGATACCAAATGCTGTCAAGTGTGTAGAGTCTACACTCACAACAATGGTGGCTCATTTTTTCACAAATGACAACGCTATTTTTGTGCAATTAGAAGTAACTTAGATCTAGTACCACAACACAACAATAATGACTCACTTTTCCACAGCAAGCAACGATTAGTCCTCTCCTCTTGCTTGTGATCCTTTACCTGGCATGCAGCTCTTCACATTAACCAATGTCTTTATCATTCCATGGCAACTTCTATCACTCTCAAGATTGTTGTGTAATCTTGTTGCCAAGCACCTCTTCCTCATTGCCTCTCATGCCAAGCTTGGATTAACTAATATTTATTGATAATTAAATTAAAATTGTGAAAGCTCTATTCCAAAATAAACATACCTATAAACATACTTATATATAATTTTAAATGACATAATATACTTTTTTTAATCATATCTATCCTTCAAAAATAACTTTACAATCTTTTAATTGATCAAATAACTTTCAAATAACAGTCATCATTGTGTTTTCCTACTTTGTAATAAAGAATTAGAATAAAATAAAATTCATTTTCCTTTTTCCTATAGAAGCTTTGCTTTTGAAATATATTTCGATGGGAAAATTTGAAATATATTTTGATGAAAAACCACCACTTTAGATGGAGTAATTTTCTTTTTTTCAGTAAAATCATGTATGAATTAATATTAAAAATAACAGTATATTGATTCATCATGTTACATTGAATTTTCCACTTTGTCAAAAATATTAAAAAAAAAACCCTTTTTCCTATACAAGATTTGCTTTTGAAATATATCTCAATTGAATTGCGAGGCAATCTATGGTTAAAGAGGTCAACGGCCTGGACATGGAGGGCAAAGTGACGAGGGATACACAAAGATTATTATTATTATAAGATGTAGATTGATGGCAATGAATCCAATCATGGAGGCGTCTAATACTCTCTAATTTCTTAGATTCCCATGACTTCAATTATAAAATCGGATAATGTCGATTTTTCGGATTTTTAAAGCAATTGATCAAATTTAGGATACGTTTAAAAAACTAAGCAGCAATTTTGCAAATTAATAAATCTTTATTTCGTCCATGCTTCGACTGGATAGCGTTGGAAATTGATCTCATGTGTTGTGAATTGAACGCGACTTGATCATACCCAGCTTGACTGGTCGTTAGTGAATCATAAAGTTGATGAAGCCCAGCTTTATATTTAAATGGGTGGAATTGGCAAGTGGGTTAGGCTCCTCTTTACAGAATTGGTATTGGTAATTTAACTGGATAATGTCCAATATTTATTTAAATGAATGAAATTGGCAATTAGGTCGGACTAGTTTTCATGAAATTTGGTGATTGAGGTGGGCTTCTCCTCACCTAACTTCTAGATACAGCTACTTACACTCAACATATTAGAAATTTGAATCAACAAAATTATAAAGAATACTAAATAGGTTTTGAGTATTTGATGAATTTTGTTGTTGTTTTAATTAAGGGTTTTAGATTAATTCTCAACAGAATATGTTAAGTATATGCTTAGTCTTAATGCTTATCAAAGATTGTAGTGTATTCCATAGTTTGTTAAGTTGTATTGACTTTTAATAAATTAAAAAAATTATATTAGTGTCATGTGTCTTTTCGCCCACCAGTTTTCTAGAGATTTGAGATTATTCCAATCTTAATAAGTTCATGATAAGTTCCTCATTATTATTTATAACATTCATTTTTTTTCCAAGAAAAAGTCGTAATTTTCATTAATTGTAAAGAAAATTACACGTTATATTTACTTCAGGATGCATCAAGCATATCCAATAGTTTCAAAAAATATCAGTAGTGTTTTGTTTAACATTGTTCAACAGTATAATAGCCAAATGTTTACAAAAATTGGTATTGTTCTTGCCCATATAGACATGGATATCAAAAAATAAGCGTCTCTATGCAAAGGAAAGTTAAAAAAAAAAAAAAAAAAACAATAAGTTGTTGATCAGACAGCCTAATCAGGAGGCTATGGGGGCCCAAAATCCTCTATGAAAGGATGATGATAATGCTGATATATGTCCACTCCTAGGTGTTTTGGTATATGCCTTTGTCCAAATGTTATTTTCACTACTTCTTTTGACAAGCGGTGAGAATCCTGGTTGCTTTGCCTGTAAATATGAGTGACAGTAACATTATCAAAATGATTTTTAAGAGCAAGCACTTCATCCAAAAAATTTCTAAGAGAGTGTACATGACATGCAACAATATTATTGAACGAGATTATAATGATCTTTAAGTCCCCAAAGATTTGTATCCTGTTGCATCTCTTCTCTACGACGAAAATAAGAAGCAGTGTGAGACATTTGAGTTCTCAATAGTTGTTTGTGCCGGGGAATCTCATTTTGATCTAATAGGAATGATCGTTAGATAGGTAAATTAATGCTCCTCCTCCACAACCATCAATTCTCGCCGCACCATCAAAATAGGCCCAAGGAAAGTTTTTATCGATGACTTCCGGCATAATAACCCTTTTAGCTTTTGAGTGTATCTCTTCAGGGATGGAGTGATAGAGGGATAATATAGAGTTTTTAATGGTGTTCTTGGGAGTCGGTGCACTTTGGAATATTCTATGGTTCTGAGCCAGCCAAAGACCCCAGGTTATCAGGAATTCCAGATTGCGAGCTTTGCTCGAGGTAGTGGCATGCCAATAGTTTTTCCAAGCTAGTAAAGATGCATTACAAGGAAAAGACCCTCTAGCGGAGGTTATAAATGAGGTTTTTGGTGTTATAAAATTGGCCAAAATTGTCAAAAAAACATTCTCTACAACATCTGTTTATGGTTACGGAGGTTTTAGCGGAGCTTTTAACGGAAATTTAACACAACTAAAAAAAATGGTCGGCCAGATGTTATTACGGATGTTTTTTTCATCGGTGCACTACTCTAACTTGAACGCACCGGTGCGTACATATAGAAGGTGCCCCGGGGCAGTTGAAGCAAAATGCACCGGGCTGTTAAGGTATAAAACCGCACCGGGCGTAGTGTTGGTGATAGAACACACAGGGCGGTTCTAATTGGTCTTGTGATTTGTGTGGTGCCCATAGGTCGTATCAACGCACTGGTGCGTAGACGTATAAAAATGCACCGGTGAGCAGTATCATAGACAGGCACCGAGATTTATAATTGGTATTAGTATTCATGCGGTGCCCATAGGTCGTACAAATGTAGAGGTGCTTATAGACACTCAAATTCCCCGGTGCGCAGTATTACACAAACACACTGAGATTTATAATTGGTATCGGTATTCGTGCAGTGCCCATAGATCGTACAACGACACTGGTGAGTATAGACACATAAACGCATCGGTGCGTCATACCGCACAAATGCACCAATATTTTTAATTGGTTTTGGGGCTTTTTCGGTGCTCATAGTTCGTAGAAATGCACCAGCGCACTTCTTAATACAAACGCACCGGTGTACAGTTACTCACATGCACCGGTTTTCATTTTGTATTTTTTAGAAACATTGACCTGTGACAGTGAAATTATTGTGATTGTTTTAAATTCATTAATTCGAAAAATATTATAACAATATTCATATTAATTAAATTCTTATTGATGCATTTGAATGTGATGTTTGGATTAATTTGTTATATCATATAATTATTGTGGTTTTTTAAAATTCATTATTCATCAAAAGTCAACACATATATATCTCATAACAATATTCTTATGAATTAAATTTTTATTAGTGCATTTGAGAACGACAATGGAGAATGCAATAGAATAAATTAAAACATCTTTTATGATATATAATATATATGAATAAGACTATCTTTATCATACGAAATGGGACAGTTATTGGTATCCCTTTGTCTTTCAATTGGGACACTATGTCCATTACATTAAACAAAATGTCTGATTTTACAGATATATTTCAAAAAATACAATGCCTTGCTTTGATATCCAAACATAGTGATCATCATTCTTCGCTTGAACTACTGTCATTGCTAGAGCTACTTCCATGACTTGGGTTATTTTCAGGAATGTTTTGTTCACAGCGTTGATTGTTTGCTTCTTCTTCACCTTCCATCTACAAACATAAAAATAAACTGAAATGAGTGTATATACATTGGTGAGAATAATGAAAATTACAATATTAAATAATATACATCAATGTAAATCGAAAAGAAAAATGACGTACCATAGTAACAATTGACTCATAAACTGTACACATTCTTTCAAAACCATGTACCATGCCATCTTTCAAAATTTCATCTGTTGGCGCAGTTCCATATTGTGTTTCCTACAAGTTTTATACCCCATAACAAATCATATATTTAATATAAAAGATGTTTTTGTTCTTTTAATTATAGACGAAGCTAAGTAAAACAAGATCGATAGATGCTTACAAATTCCACAATTAATTTTTGATATGCCAACATATGCTCACAACCCATATTTAACCCAATTTCAATCAATTCGTCTGATGGTTCTTCTTTGTATGTTAGCACCTATTTGAAGAATTTCAATGATGATTTTGTAAAACAACTTAAAAAATACAAAAATGAAATCTAGTTAAGTTTTTATAAGGAAGTAACAATTACTCACAAACTTATATATCAACCCTTTTATTTCTTGTCATCCTATTTTATGTGCTGAATGGGTTCAATTTTATTTTCTTTTCTGCAAGAAAATTATTGAGAATTAATATTTAATGCTAAATTGTTTATTTATTGTACCTAATGATCGAAAAAATCAATGATTACATATTACATTTGAAGCATGTTGTTGTTGAGATGGCTCCTCATGCGATGCAATTCTGTCCATTTCTTTGACCATATCCTTGTACACCTTTTTGGACATTCCTATTGGCATATTTCTAATATCAACTCTTTCACCTTTTGATATTTTCATAATCTTCCTGAAAATGTAACATGAAAATAAAATATTTAATTTTTATATTGATATCTGAAAAATAAATATAACAAAAGTGATATTTATAAATAATTCTAGACAAACATTTTAAGGAATATAATTAATTTTTCATTCCTTATTTTTTGTTGTTGTATGTTTTTTATATTAAAAGTTAGACATGTCCCATTGACCAATTCTCTGGAAACTCTTTCTGTAGTTTAGATAAAATTTGGTTCTTGGAATCATTGGATTGATTTTTGTATTGTAAGTGGAAAGAACGTCTATACATTCATTCCACTAGATCCCTCAAACTTTTGTAAAAGTTTTTCACCCTTTCGTTAACTTCCAGCACCACTCCAGATGAGCTAAGGAGTAATTCATTTTCATTTTCATGTTTGATTTTTTTTCTTTTCTTAGAACAACATTCATTTTCTGAGTTTTTGGTCCCTTTAGAAAATTAAACAGATGTGAATTAATAGACTGTTTGACACATGTTATCTAAAAAATTTAAGTATATTATTAATGATAATTAAAAAAAGAAACTCATATTGGATCGATCGTATTTTTTCATTCACCTGATTCATCCTTTTGCAATTTTTCCATCAAGCTTTTTCACTCTTCTCGTCCTAGATCAGAAATAATATTATAGAGCTTCGTCATTTTGTGGCTCTGCATGATACACAGTAAACAATACATATTATTTAAACTTACATATATCTCAAAAATAATATTTTTTATAAATAATTTACAAAGAACTTGCCTTTTTCTCTTTTCTTGATGTGTTATCAGTATTTTTGTTACTTGATCTCTTATCAATCATTACTTTATCAATCTGAAACCTGTACTATATCATTCATTAATATATTTATAAATAAATTATCAAATTTTCAAGTAAAAAATAAATCTCAATAAACCAATGCACCTTTCATGATGTACGCACCATCGTCGGTGTGTGGTAGTATTAAAAACGCACCGCAAAAACAACATAATAGACCATACGGGGTGTGGGGGTATTATAAACGCGCTACAAAAACATTGTAATAGACCGTACGGTGTTATCCTCGTAACATGGAGCATCGATGCCCTATTTCAGATATGGCACACTGATTTAAAAAAAAATGTTTTCAAATTTTTTATTACAGTACTTGCGTGGTGTGCTTGGTTACGCAGGGCGCACCGATAAAAAAAATCCATTTTTTCCAAAAATTCATGCAATGGATAAATGGATTGGGATCCGACTATGAAAGTCATCTCATGGGTTGGACGTCAATCTAAAATGAAAAGCCCTAATTCTGAAATCACAGAAACATGGGGAAGAAAGGGAAAAAACAAAAAAAATGAAGGGTTTAGGGTAAAAATGGATAAAACTGCAGAAAAAGTAAAAAAAATAATCAAATTTAATCACGAGATGTTTTTAAATTCTATGATATAGGGTTTGAATCACCAGATGTTTGATTTATGATTGTTTGAATACTTTTGTTCGAACGTATTTCGCTGCTCCACAGTACCCTCGTGCGCTCTTGCTCCAGGTATGTCTCCTGCAAATATCTGGCTGAAAATTTTAGCAAAAATAGTGAAATAATGAAAAGTGTTTAGTATTTAAAGAATTGTTTTGTGAAATTAGATTTTTGAAAATATTTTTCCGCCCATTTTTCAATTTGTCGCTTTTTTTTTTACTTAAAGAAAATAGCGTTGTGTTTTTTTTATTTGTGTTTATTCGTCACCGGTGCGTCACTTAATAGCACCGCACCGGTGCATCATTTTATAACACTGACATCAGTGTGGTTATATGTACAGTAGCACCGCTTTGCGGCTAAGGCACCAAAATTTAGTAAACTCCAACAATAGAAATTGAGAATTATAATTTTGTTTATTCTTGAGAATTAGAATTAGAATTAAAATTGAGAATTGGAATTGGATAAATTCTTGATGGAAATAACTATTCTTCCAATGCATTTTGTTTATTGCAGGAGGTACCCATTGATTATGTGGAGAGAATGCAATGTGGGTCGTGTGAAGATGCAATACTACAGGGCCCAAATGGGAAATTGTGGCATGTAAACCTGTTATAATTGGAACTTAACTATTTGCAACTAATATGTTTTAGAATATAATTTGCATATAGACGAATGTCCTGCCAGCAATTAGTACATATAATATGCAGAAGGGTAATGTTCTGGGAGAAATGACAATGAGTCCTTCATTCTGCATTTGCTAGTAGAAGAAGACTGATTTTCAACTAGACGATGCAGTTATTACATGTGGAGGCAATGGTTACCCATAGAAAATGAGTATAGGGATGAGAAGAGGAAATACATTGCAAAATAGGCTATTACATTAGTTTTTCCAATGGGAAATTGATTTGCAGGTGGAAATATGGTAGCTGCAGGTATCTATACTTTTCTTCCCACAAAAATGGTCACTGGATTTCCATTTATAATACAAGAAGACTTTTCACTGGTTCATCCACAGGACCACAACTCAAACAAGTTAGAGATTCCATTCAGGTTCAATTGAAAGCAAAAGATGTGATTTTATTCGATGTCAGCTTTGACGGTAAAAGTTTATGTAAGCCAACCGAAGCTCAGACAATACTCCCAACTCTTTTAAACGCATTCTGGAGAGTATTTCCCTTCATGGGACTTACCAGCCCGATCAACAACGTCAATTGATCTTTCTCTGCTGTCCTTAAGGGAATGAGAATATTTCCCTTCATGGTGCCTCTTGGCTTTATCAATTGCCTCAATTGATCTTTCTCTGTTATCAACTCTGCGCTCCATTTCTCCATCATGGGACCTCTTAACCCTATCTTCGACCTCAACCGAATGCTCTCTGTCGGTCTCAACTTGTACTCCTCTTGTACTCTGTCAAGCTCTGTAGCCATTTTCATCCCTATAAGCTGACGCAGTAAAACTGTACTTTTCTCAATTTTTATATTTGTGGGTTATGGGCTCACGATCTGAACCAAATTGTTCACTACGCAGTCACAAAACTGTTGAGATATTCTCTGATACCACTTTGATGAAATCTGAATTTTGGGGTTCCCCAGTTCTATTTTTTAACGTTTTTGATCCCCGGACCTAAGGGTTACAGGTCTACATCTGTTCATCCTCATTCCTCATTCAAACGGTGATAAAAAAACTCCATCCAACGTTACACTTTATTCCAGCAATCAACACAATTTACACAGCCATGATTTGCTTAACGCACATGCTATCAGGTTACCGTGAGCTCAATTGATCATGATTTACATTAATATACAGTCCATGGTCAATGTTAAGTTTATAATGGATCTAGATCTGGATTGTAGTTAATACAAGAACCACGGATTCAGAATACTACCCATTTCCACCCACATTTTTAACCACACACACAGATACCAAACAAAAGTCAAAGCTCCATTTAATTCTATTCACTCTGTCAATTACACAATCACAAAGAATAGAAATCAATTTCAAAACTGGAACCTCAATAAATTCGTGAGGTCATTTTCACATCATGGTGTCATGGCTGGCTAGATCTACCATTCTAATGGCCGCCTATCTACGACCAATTCACAAACTATAGATGCCCTTGTTGCCTTTACAGCCTGCTCACATTTCAATGTCCGCCTCTAATACATCACAGAGCTACAATATATAATTAACACCATAGTCATGGATCATTTCAGATCCATGATTCTCTCAACTTTCACGCTCTAAATAACATTTAAAGCTAACTAACTAACAAATTGCCTCATCTTTTGATAGCTGCACCTTCCAGAAACTTGTTCTTCATGAATCTCGAAGGATGGGTTGATGCTCCTGCATCAGAAATAGTATTTACATTGTTATGGATTATATTAAATCCATGCTTTTTCCATAATTTACTCAACTAACTTCTATTCGAGGATCTCGTATCCCTAAGATCTCTATGAGATCTTCACACATCAACCATCCTTGATATTCTCACATAGTAGAGAATATTTACAATTAAAACCCTCACACATAGATTTCTCACACAAAATTCATAAAACCATCACCCCCCTAATCAACCAAATGAACAATAATACTCTGAGCAGGATGCTCCTGCATCATAAGCATCTTTGTCTTTCTTTCTATTTGAATCACTCATTTTCTCTGCTATAAACTTTTCAGACGAAATTCGAACTCTCGTCTTTTCAAACCCTCATCTCCTCAGAAAAATTCTTGCCCGTGATTCGAACCCTCTACTGCTCCAATACTGCACTCTAAAGAATAACCCTGTTTCGGTGCGTGTTGTTTTATAGGTGCACCGGGGCGGTTTGTAAGATTGAGGTTTTTTTTTTGCGCGGTGTTTTATGACGCACTGGTGCGGAAGTGTTCTGAAGCACCGGTGCATCGGAGTAATAAGATGCACATATGCGTGTTATGATGATAAGCGCACCAGACTGTATAAAGTTCTTTTTTTTTATGTAAGATCATAATAAAATAATGATAATTCTAAACATGAATTTATTTGCATTATTTTCTAAACTTTATTATGTTACAAAAATTCATATTATTCTAGGTTTATTATTTTACAATTATTTACAAATTTACAAATTTAAATATTTTAATAAAATCATTTCACGTTAATACAATTAATATTTTACAAATATTTTACATACAATTAGAATTAGAATTAGAATTAGAATTAGAATTTTACAATTTTACATACAATTACGATTAGAATTAGAATTTTAATTTTAATTTTACATAGAATTACATTTAGAATTTTACATACAATTAGAATTACAATTACAATTTTACAATTTGTCATATATACAATTACATTTAAAATTACAATTACAATCATTTTACAATAAATTAAATATTACAATTACAATTAAAATTTTACATAAAATATTTTACATACAATTACAGTTAAAATTAGAATTAGAATTAGAATTAGAATTACAATTTTACAATTTCACATACAATTACGATTGGAATTACAATTACAATTTTAATTTTACATACAATTACAATCATTTCACAGTAATACAATTAAAATTTTACAAATATTTTACAATATACAATTAGAATTAGAATTATAATTACATTTACAATTATAATTTTACAAATATTTTACATAGAATTAAAATTAAAATCACAATTACAAATACAATTACAATTACAATTTTACAATTTGTCATATATACAATTACAATTATAATGATTTCACAGTAAATTAAATATTACAGTTACAATTAAAATTTTACATTAAATATTTTACATACAATTACAGTTAAAATTACAATTACATATACAAATACAATTTTACAATTTTACAATTTTACATACAATTAAAATTAAAATTTCAATTACAATCACCACATAATATTTAATAAATATCATGGTCATTTAATATTAAATTAATTAATAAAAATCACGATCATGATAACCATCGTACAAACATCATACTCGACTAAAAAAAACATTCAAACATCAAGTTAACATTATATATTAACATCATCACAACACAAGCATCAAATATATATACATCTCATGTCAAATAACTCATGTTGTCACATACACATCATGATGATCACCAACATGTAAATTAAATACAAATGCAACATGAATATAAAATACATGGGCCATATATATATATAATGTTAAAAATATACAACTGTAATATAAATTCCATGGATCAGTTGGTGGTAGTACGTCAACATCAATAGCAGTACTAACGGAGGTATGCTCAGTCAACAGTGCACCCTCAACAGTGGATGGTCGAGCCTACTCATGATCATGACTAGTACTGATGGATGGATTAGCTGGTGGTACTACAACATCAATATAAGCAGTACTAGTAGAGGCATGCTCAGTCAATGGTGTAGCCTCGACGCTCGATGGTCGAGCCTGCTCATGATCATGACTAGCACTGATGGATGTTGCAGGCTACTGATGACTGGACATGGCCGATGGTCCAGTCTCATCTCCATGATGATTGCTAGATGCTAGTGGAGCCTCATGCTCATCAGGTGCGACGTGAGGTGAACGATCATGAGATGAGTCGCTGCTTGCGGACTATCCATCACGTGTTGCGGCTTGACTACGCCTATAACGTGCAACAATCCTCCTTAGTCGCGTAACAACTATCGTAGCTCCTACGAAATTCTGCATCAGGCTGTACATGTCATGTGGCATGCCTCTCCACATCCGTATTAGCCTATCATCGGCCTGTATGTCTCTGTAAGGAGCGAGCTTGATGCCCGCCTCAACAATTAATGCACTGATTTGGTCGCCGAACTCCATCCTATATCGAGTATCAGGTCGACCGCGCCTAGCAAAAGGCGGTACTGGTGCACCAGCATGAGGAGCATGTCTCTCTCCATCGACCTCTTGATCATGAGCCTCAGCATCTGCCATGTCCTGATCGTCATCAGGATCCACACCTGGATCATATGGTGGTTCCAGCATCTCCTTGCCATCCAAATAGCAATGTATGCAAAATATATACAAGTACACAACAATAATTAGACAATTTCATTATACAATTTAATAAAAACAAGTTAAAGAACATGTTAGAATAAATTTAAATATATAAAACAATAATGTTACCTCTATCATCTGGAAACTCCTCAACTGTGAAGAGGATGTTGGCACACCCTCACCAATCCAATCTAGCATACAGAAAAGGGACCATAATGAAGGGATGCAACTCGTCAACACTAGCTAGTAAGTCCAGTGCATCATGTGATATCCTGGCTGGAAACATAGTCTCTCCCCTCTTAGGCATCATCTGCCCCCACATGTGCATCCAGGCCTCTGACATCAGCCTACGAGTCTGTAAAAAAAAAGCAGGCCTCATCTCTGGAAGCCTCTCAAAAAATAAACAAAAAATATTTGAAGCAAAAGGGAAGTTGACCCTCCCTTGTGCATGAGCATGACATCTATCTAAGGCCGTACAAAATTGCAACAAAAAAATGGAAGACCACCTGACAAGTCGTGGCTCCTGTACTAAAGAATCAAAATAATATAGAAGCAGGTAACTGATGCGTTTCCTGTCACTGGTGTTGTGTGAAATGGTCGAAATGAGAAGTGAGAGGCGCTACACGTCCTGCCTATCAAATGCACCAATACGTAGCTGACCTCTAGGGACCTAAAACTTTGAAGGAGATAGTACATTTGCTCCAATGTATCTCAAGGAGTAAACTAACTAACTCCCTACTACACAACCAGTTGGAACCTCTAGGAATGAGTGAAAATCCACCCCTCTCCTCGATAGCCCTGTAATGAAATAAATATCCTCGTTAGTGGGTGTGTACCACTGGTCAGGACCAACCTGGAAAGCCTGTCGATGGGCATTCCACCTGCGGATAAGATGTTTCAAAAAGACATTATGGGCCTTTAGGAAAGTAGCCTCCTCATAGAACTTGAGGGGGCCTACCGACCTTAGGAGCCCCTGGGTATCTGCTGTAATAGGGCAAGGGTACGCATCTCTCTCCCTCTCTCATGCCTCTCACTTGTGAAACATGTCATACTACTCTATCTATTGTTGTTTTTGTTCCTTCTCTTCTCTCTGAATCACTGACATATTAAATAATTTTTTTTTTATTAAATCAGACATGTATTTAGGAATATACATATATAATTTTTTTTGGAAAAAAAAACAAACCCTCTCAGTGTGGCATAAAAACAGTCATGCACCGGTTCCGGTGCGACTTTTTTTTGTAGAGCACTGGAGGTGGTGCCCTAGATGACATAAAACGCATCGTATGCGGTGCAGCTAAAATTTTCTCAAGCCTCGTTGACTAAATATGGTGTTAGAAGAGCGGTGCATTGACTAAAATATACGCCCTGACGCGTATAGTCATGTCAGCACACCGACTTCCTAACAATTTACATAGTCAACGGTGCGGTCTTCTACCCGACCACACCATTGCCCCTGTCGGAATGCCGAATGCAGTGCACTGACAGACACTGGGGCAGATATATCCATCAATGCACCGCGTTGTTATTCCCATGGTCAACAGTGCACCCAACTAAATTACTGCACCGAAAATGTTTTTTAAATTTTAAAATAATGCGAGGCGCCTTTCGGTACCTCCTCGGAAATGGTGCAGATATTGTTAGCACCGATTGCAGTGTGGTCTGTAAATTTTACAGGAAGCACCACTTACCAGTGTGAGCTGAACGGTTCATGCGCACCACACGACAATTTTTTTTTTCTTTCTTTTTTAATGGCTAATTTTAAGGTTATTTAAAATTTTAATCCTCTAGAAAGCTTAATTATGAAAAAACTAGAAAATACCTATACATTTCGCCGTCAAGGGGGCATATTGGCTATAGAATTTGCAAAATAAAATGTGCCCACTGTTTTGCAAAATGCAAGCTGGAGATTGGTGGCCAATGCATAGCAGCAGTGCATGCAATGGGTGTAATGGGAGCATCGATGTCAGGGCAGCTCAGAGAAGGAGAAATTGCACCGGTGCTTGAGATCTCTGGAGTACTGAGAAAAGTGAAAAATGTGGTTTTTTGGCCGTAATTTTTTTTATATAACCTTGTTCCGGTGCACGGGGTTTTATAGGCTCACCGGTGTGGTTTCTTAAGAATGCACCAGGCTGTTTCAGATTTGGCGCTTTGTTTTATGATGCACCGAGGCGGTTACTTAACACCGCATCAGGCTGTTTTAGTTTTGGCGCAGTGTTTCATGATGCACCAGGGCAGAATAGTGTTGAAGCCCCAGTGCTTTACAGTAATAGGATGCACTGGGCATGTCTATACGAAGCGCACGGTGTCCGGTGTGCCAATGTTTTGTGCGACCAGTTCTTTCTCTTGTAGAGTGCACCGGTGATTGAGAGCAGAAAATTGAAAAATGCGGTGTTTTGGCAGTAATTTTTTTTTAACCCTTTTTCGGTGCACATGTTTTATAAGCGCATCAGTGCTGCTTCAAACGAACAAACTGGTTCGCTTCTGTTTTGGCGCGATGTTTTATGACGCATAAACACAGAAGAGTTTGTGTGCACCGATGCCTTCTCTTGTAGAGCGCACTGGTAATTGAGAGCTCTAGAGCACTGAAAAAAGTAAAAATTCCAGTTTTTTGTCGTAATTTGTTTTTTAACCCTTTTCCGGTGCGCGTGCTTTATAGGTGCACCGATGTTGTTTCTTACAAATGCACTGGTCAATTTGTGTTTTGGCATGTTTTTTTTATGATGCACCAATGCAGGTGCTTAATACCACACCGGGCATTTTCAGTTTTAGCGCGGTGTTTTATGATGCACAGGCGCAGAAGAGTTTTGAAGCACCGGTGCTCTACAGTAATACGACACAACGGGTGGGTGTGTACGGAGCGCACCGTGTCTGGTGTGCCAATTTTTTGTGTGCACCGGTGCTTTCGCTTGTAAGGAGCACCAGTGCGATGTTGAATGATAAGTGTACGGAGTGGAAAACATCTGCAAAACCCTCCACCTGCCAACCTCCTCTAGTAACTTCTGCTAGAAACGGATGTATGGGGTATTTTTATAAGGGGTTCCTCAAAAAAATCTGCTAGAGGGTCTTTTCCTTGTAGTGATGGTGTCCCCATGCGAAGGTAAATTAATGCTCAGGTCCTTTGTGATCTGCATCCACATCTGCTATGCCACTGGGAAATTGAGGAAGAGATGGAGAATGTCATCTGCTTTTTCTTTGTAATGTACAAATCCTGAGGGACCGTAAATGGATTTCTTAGCCAGATTTTCCTTAGTAGGTGCACAATTTGTAAGGATACAACACATAAAGAGATGAGTTTTTTTTTTGGGGGGGGGGGGGGTCTTAACCTTCCAAAGTGGTCTCCACCACCATCCTAGCTCAGGAGGTAGTTGTGCCAGAGTGAGAGCAACATAGCCATCTTTAGGCGTGTAGTAACCTTTAGGAGCAGTGGCCCAGATCAGTTCATCATTTGTGTCTATAATCATGATATGGGATATCTTAAGTGCTCTGATATACCTGTTCCATGTCCCTCGCTATTTCTCTGGGATGTTGAGTTCGGTGGCTGATTTCCACTCTTGGATGGTCCAATCTAAATTTTCACTGTCCGCTACTTGGCTAAGTCTAGATATCCCTCTTTCACTAAGGAATAATCTGATGTCTTGAGGAAGTAGATGCTCCCTATCGCAACCAAACCATGGGTCTAGGTCTATTCGAACCTGTGTGTCTGCTCCTATTCGCCAAGCCAGCCCTTGTTTAATGAGTGCTAAAGAATTTTTTATGTCTCACCACACCACAGATGAGGAAGTATGGGGATGATGTGAGCATTTGATCCAGTCGAGTGTAGGGATAGGAGCGATATATTTGGAATATATGACCTCCCGCCACAGGCTGTTCGAGGTCAAGAGTTGCCAACCCATCTTGACAGGCGGGATTTTATGAATAGGTTAACATTGTTGAGGCCCCAACCCCCCCCCCCCATTGTTTGGGCTTGGTAATTTTCTCCCATTTCACCCATGAAAAGGTGTGCTTTGAATCCTTACCTCGCAAAAGGAATCATCTGCAAATTTTTTGAATTATATTGGTGACACCTTTAGGGATCCATGCAAGTGCCATCCAATAGATAGGTATTGTCTCCAACATAGATTTGATGAGGACAAGTCTACCCGCTCTGGAGAGCCATTTTTTCTGCCAAATATTGAATCTCTTCTCAATTTTTTCAATGAGCCAATTCCAGTCATTGATTCTGTAACCATTAGGCTTGAGTCTAAATCCCAATTATTTGAGGCCCTCTTCAATGAGACAATGATCAAAATTGAATAGATGAAGATCATGTTGTCTCTCACGGGTTGAGAATTTTGAGAACATAATGGTGGAATTGTTATGATTGGGGAGCATCCTAGTTTCTGTACAGAAGGTAGATAATAGTTTGTTGAAAAAAATGAAATCTCGCAAGGAGAAATCTAGAAATATGAGCACATCATCAACAAAAATAAAATGAGTCAGGTAAATAGTGTCAGTGATTTTGACTCCTTGAATTTGATCCTCATTCTTAGCAGAGGAAACGAGGGAGGTGAGGCCCTCCATAATCAGAAGGAAGGGGAGGGGGGATAATGGGTAGCCTTGTCGCAGCCCCCTCCCAACATGGAAGAAGGGGGTAGCGGCCCCATTAATTAGCAAGCTGAAGGAGGCAGTGGAGATGCAACACATAATCCATTGAATAAAGGAATGGGGGAACCCAATGTGAGTGAGAATCAGTTATAGGTAAGTCCAGTTAGCACAATCAAAATCTTTGACCAAGTCAATCTTGAGGATGGATCATTTGAGGTTATGAAGTTTGATGGAGAATAGGGCTTCTTGAGCAGTGCCAATGGTCTCATGGATTTGTCTACGATGAAGGAAGGTGAATTGTTCCTTGGAGATATGCTGGGATAAGATAGGTTTAATGTGATTGGATATAATATTTGCAGTGATTTTGTATAGACAATTACAAAGGGATATAGGCTGATATTCATTAAAGGAAAGAGGTTTTCCCAATTTGGGGATGAGGGCAATAAAAGTAGGATTGAAACTATCATACATTATGCCTAATATTCTGCAGTCTTCAATGACCAGAAGAAAATATAAAGCAATGAGCTGAAAGAAGGATAGGTATAATTCAATTGGCCAACCATCTAGCTTAGGACTCTTGTCCTTTTTGAACCATTTAAGGACTGCTTCTATCTCAACAAGGGTGAAGGGTTATTGAGATCTTCCTCATCCTCCTCATGCACAAATCGGGGCATCTATCTAGCAATGTTGAGAACCTCACCTATGTTAGCAACCCTATGATCTCTATAGATATGGGAGAAGTGGCTGATACCCATAAATTATAGTTGATGAGTCTTGGCCACCCTGCCATGTTGATCATTAAGCTCCCAGATAGTGTTTATGATTTTTCTACCTTTGGCCCATTGTTGAAATAATTTGGTGTTTCTATCCCCTGCAAACAACCAAATGGATCTGCTCTTAAGTCTCCAAGCCTCCTCCTTGATTCTGAGTAGGTGAATTTTCTTAGTTTCTAGTAGGGTAAGGGAGGATTTGCGCTCCTCCGATGAGTGCCGCCTGCCATCCTCATCAAGAAAGAAAGAAATTTCCTACTCAATCCTTCTCAGATCTTCTTCTTCTTTAACCATTTTATTCTTAGCCTAATTGATGGTCTTCTCTTTAATACAGGACAGGTTATTGGTAATAATAGAGGCAGGATGGCCATTTGGATGCCGGTGGTAGTGATTCCAGTTCTCCACAACAATTTGACGAAACTTAGGTTCCTCGCACCATGTTGAATTGAATTTGAAAGGGGAGTGAGATTTCTTGTGTTCACCAATAATCTCAAGATAAATGGGTGAATGATCTGATAAGCCTCCAGATCCCACCATTGTTGAGCTCTTTCCATCCATGTAGCTAGCTTAGCAGAGAGTAAAAAGCAGTCCAGGTGCCTAGCAAGACCAGCTTCCCCAATCCTACGATTGCACCAAGTAGGCATCTTCTTGGCCATCGCTAAATCAATCAAGTTGGCTTTGTCCAGATATTGATCAAAGTAAATAGTCAGTGGATTCAACAAGGCATGGGGTCCCAAGGATTCTCCATGACCCAAAGATAAATTAAGATCACCACCCACAATGATAGCTCTGACTTCAATATGGAGGACTAGAAAAGTTTATCCCAGAAAATGGGCTATTGTGACAGGGGACATATATATTAAAAATTATGAGGGGGGTCCTAATCTCTCAAGCTAAGATATCTACCCCAAGAGTCCCTTCCGAGCCCGAGACATTGCGAATTTGAATTTTCTGGTTGTTGAAATAGATGGAACTTCCCCTAGTGCGACCCCGCACATCCAAAGTATGAAAACTCCAATAAGGACAGATCGAGGAGAGAAATGATAAGATAGTCTTACCAATGCCTAAAGTTTCCTATAACAATATGACATCCACCCTTTTTGATTCCAGTAAACGGTGGAAGGCCAATTTCTTATCAGGGCTGGCCAACCCTCTACAATTAAAAGACAGAAAGATCATGGGCAACCATTTGCAGGGATTTTCCTCGCTCTAAGGACCCGGTCAATAGTATATTGTTTCCTTGTGGCAACGTCTATCCTAGCCTGATGGATAGCTTTGGACATCTTGGATGGCCTTCCTCTGGTGGCTGTTGGAAAAGGGTCTCCTATAAAGCTACGAATCAAGTCCATTTTGTATATTTTTGGTTATATTTAGTCTAACACAGGGGTTTTGGAGTGGGTCAAAGCCCCTAATGCATTTTAAGCGGGTCAAGGGTAGACCAAGAGTCCGCAAACCACAGTTTGCGGATCATTGGATGCATAGGCTAAAGTAGTATAAATAGTTGAGCCTTTTTGAGTCGATAGGTAGAGGATGAATAGAGATTGATGTGAAGTACAAATCGCTAGATCTTGGGTTGGGTTGTTTGGGTTAGGACTCCTGCTGGATGTGTGCATGGAGATCCTCTGTCCTGCTGTGTGCGGACCCTGCTGGCTGTGTGTGCAGGTGGTATTCGGGGAATGTAAGAGGATTTTGATAAGTAATATATGTGAAGTATTGATGAAACATATGATGTTGTCTAGATCTGTTCTGTTATGAATGATGTGAAATAAGATTGTCTGATTAAGCTACGAACTCGTTTATTTTATCTCTGTGGTATGAAATTATCTGCACTTAGTATATTACTGTGATGTGACCATTGTTACACTTACTAATTGCATCTCTGTTAATGAACGCAAACTATCTGTGTTGACAATATTGTCTGCGATTATGTTGTTTTATGGTTGTAATTGATGATACGCACATGGATGAAAACCTGCTAGAGTAGATATGATAAGAACTATAGTATGGTTATGTTCTGGAACCCTGCTAATCACCCTTTTGTATAGATCTGATAATTGTGGGCTTGTGATATTACCTACTCTCTCTCAGAGTGCAGAAACTTGGTTCCAGCACCCTCCCATACTGCTTCAGGTGATACTTTGACATGCGCAAGCGAGTCACTGTCGAAAGGGCCAATAGTATAGGGGTTTGTTGGCAAACCTTCACCTCCGAACCTGGGTCAGGACCCATTGAGCCAAAAAAATGGTTCTATTGCCGGGACCGGGATCATTTTGAGGGAGAGATTTGGTAATGCCAAGGCCATATTGGAAGCCTAAAAAGAAAGAAATTGATAAGTGGTTTGAAAAGCAAGTTCAGGAATTCGCTATAAAAGAAAATTGCAATGCAAACTTAACTGTGGAGGAGTTTAAAAATAAGTATATTTTCTTGGAAATCTATGATATTTTATTCATAACTTTTGCAATCAAGCTGCAGGAGTGGCTCGCAAGACTGGTCAATTTTCAGAAGTGTTGGAAAGACGAACAGGTCACGCAGTGGACTCCATAACTAATCCGGCAGTTGGAAAAGACTGATAATACCATTACTCACACAATATATCATTGGGTGGACAGTGTGAAAGGAGGATTTGTGACTGAATTTGTGATTGATCAATTGGTGTCGTACTCATAAGTGGAGCGGAGGTTCTTTACGGCTTCCTGGGGTAAGTTTCTAAAAAAATTTCCGTTACTAATTAAGATATTATTACGCGAGAAAAAGTATCATGTGTAGTCGTATCGAGTGAATGAGATCTGATCAAAGTGAGGGTACAACACGCAGTGGTAAGTACTACAGAAATAATCAAGAGGGAGATCGATCTGTATATAGTCCAGTGACCAATTTTGTTGCGCATAGCCCCCCATCAACACCATCTTCGAATCCTCATAAGGGCAGGAACTCACCTCTGCCACCACTGGAAGATGATATGGCTTCACATATGATTTTACCCACCTTCAAGGGTGTGGGGGACGAAGATATGGATCAATTCTGGTTTGTCGTAGGGTATGTATGGACTGTGTAGAATGTAGCAAGCGATTATGTGAAAAGAGCGCAACTATCTCTTGCTTTTGAAGGAAGGGCCCTGTACTGGTACATGGTATATCTTGACCAAAATGCGAACACGAGCATTGAGGACATTAAGAATGCCTTGAAGCAACATTTCAAGAAGCCTAAGGCCTACTCCTAGATCATGAATGACCTAAAAGATTTCAAACAAGGTCCATCTAAGTCTGTATGGGAAGCTGATCAGTGATTGAAAAAAGTAATGAGAGAAGGAGGATTCCAGTATGATGACAGGAAACATGCAGAGTGGTTCATTGCTATGTTGCTGCCCCACCTATGCATACCAATGGGCCACCAATACATTGAGTCACAGGAGAAGGCCTTGGAAATAGAAATGAAGTTGGAGGTTGCGCCACGAGATGAAACCTAGTTGGGTGTACAATAGATACAAGGCCAGCTGGAAGAAATGCACATGGAGATCTAGAATTTGTGAAAGGAATGAGGAGCGGAGGATAGGTGGTGCATACAATGTAGGGTGAATGGCCACACCAAGGATAACTGTCCGCTATTAGCAGACTACATGCAAGCTGGAGGACCTAGCCCATTATGCTCTAGAGAAGCTGCGGGGCCAAGTAGGTTGGCACTATGGTGTGATGATTGTCATGTTGTGGGGTTGCACGACACCAACCACTTCCCTCACCTTGCTTCTTGTATTCCGGAGGTTAAGCTGTAATATTCCCAATTTTTCACATAATATTTGGAATGTTAGAGTCCTTGATTTTCTTAATGAATTAAGTAAATAAAAGGGTGGAGGGACCCACAATCCTAAATATGAATAAATATCCACTTTTTTGTGTGTGAATATGGATTAATTAAGCCTAGATCTACATAATAAGGTAGTTGAGCAACTACTAATATGAATGAAACTGGAGAATCTATCTCATTGATGAGATAGATCATGGAGGTTGCACAGTCAACTAAGATCTTAAAGGGATCAAACAGAGGAATGATTCAGTCAACTAAGATATTGAATATGTCAAAGGTCATGGGACATTCATGATAAAGTGATGGAGGATATTGTGCCAACAAGGCACACTTGATGGAAGGTGTACATTGCACCCAGACATGATGGTTGATTTGGTCAAACAACGCAGTCCAAATTAGAGGATCTTATCCACATGTGACAACGCAGTCTAGATGAGGGCCAAGGCTTGGGAAGGCTCAAACGTTATATAAAGAATATGAAGGCAAGGATGAGGGCATGCTGATTATTCTTGATGTAAAGATCTTATCAGATCTGGAATTGTCATGTGACATTCCACTACTTTCTTGGGATGTTTAGCAGAGATTGCAGGTGTTGTTTAGCACAGGGTGTTCCTGGTCACGAATCCCACCTCTTTCTTAGAGTAGCTCTAGAAAGAGTTTTTGTACTTCATTATACATCAGGCTTTAAGTGCCACATCTCTTTTCCTACTTTCTGCAGAACACTCATATTTAGAAATTGCAGATTTCTAAAGATCAGTTTGGAAGGAGGAAGTTGTCTTCAGTACTTTAGCTGGAGAACTGGTGAGGGTTTATTCCTATCTCCTTGGGCTTAAATATCAGCTTCCCAGAGCTTCATTACAGATCTGGCATTAGGCCAAAAGTTATTTACCTCTCAATAGCAGTACTTCCTTCATGAATTACGTTGTCTATCTTGTAGATCAAAAGGGAGGAAGGAAGTTGCTAGTATTTCAGCTAGAAATACTATGAGGGATCATTCCCTCACATTTCCATCAGTCTTACCATCAACCTAGAGTTTATTGTAGCATTTTTCAGCAGGCAGAAGGCCTCTCTTTCCCTCATAGTGCAGTTTTTGTTGGCAGTTGTGTTGCAGCAGCTGCAATCATCATTGGAGGATTGAGTAGCTAGATCTAGAGCTTCTAGCTCATAGATCTGAAGAAGGGATCAGCCCTTCAAGCATAGATCTGATCTGATAACATATTTCAGCCATGTATTTGACAAATCTAGCTTCAGATCTGTATTTCCCAACAGATCAAGGACCAAATCCTAGGGAGGTGATTTTCCAAAGTTGTAGATCTGGAAAATCCTTTATGGGTTATCTTGGGAATCCATCACATTGGCTAGATCTTGAATCTTGGCATCATCTGATGATCCAATTTTAGAATTATTAAAATTTTATCGAAATTACCCAGATGACCAAGATGGTTACTTGGAATTGGGCAATTATCGATTATGTAATAATTCAGGTATTGATCAAGATGGTCATCAAATTTGTGAGTTGAAATGTTTGACATTGATCGACATCAACTTCAGTTTTGACACCAGCATATATGTTTCAAAAGCACCAATCAAGACATCTTCAAGTCGACCTGCGACAAAAACAACAAGTTTTTCAAAAGACTTATGTAATAAAACTTGTCCTAAGTCTTAATTGTAAAGGTCGGAAATGTTGGTAGTCCGCTTTGTAAACCTTATTGGATAAAAAATATCCTAAGGTAAAAAGGACTAAGTTTAAGTCCTAAGTACTAGGTTTAAATCCTAAGGACTAGCGCTAAGTGTCAAATGAAAACACATGTTTTAAAGACCAAAATGTCTATTCCTAGTACTAAATGTCAATCAAAGTCCTAGCACAAAGTCTATGGTCTTAAAGTCCTATTCCTAAGTTTCATAAACTTATGGACTTAAAATTCCTAGCGCAATAGTTATACCATAAACCTTATTCAAAGGTTTGGAAGATTAGTTTAAACCTATGTCAAAAACCTTTAAAAAAAAAAGTTTGGATGATGGGTAGGAAACCCATGATATAAAGTCTTATTAAAAGGTTCGATGTAATGTTGTAAAACCATAGTGAAAATGGGTAGGATGTCGGGCATATAAAAATTTCAATGATTCGGGTTATGTAATTAAAACACCACAGTGTTAGCTCCTAACCACAGCGGAAATTTGGATGACCGCAGGATTTAATGTAACAGTTGTCCAAACCGCAGAGGTAAACTGCGTCGGAGTCTTTTGACCAGAGTTGTAAAGACCACAACGAATCTGGGTTATGAGCTGTCAGGGTTTCATGTGACAGGTTTGCAGTTGATAGATGTCAAACCGCATCGGATAAACATGTGACCAGAACCGTCGGAGTGACCGCCAGAGTCAGAACCGCCAATTGTTAAAACTGAAACCGCATCAGAGTTGGATGACAGTTGTCAGACCATGACCGCTGCAGTAAAGACCGTCGCGTGCACTGCCTGATCACATGCCACAGGCTTCTCCTCTGCCCAGTTAGCTCACTCAGCGGTTAAAATCATATCCAATTTAAATACAACGCTAAGGATTGCGGATTAATCCCTAGGTGTATGGTAAGATAGGGATTCGATCCATTTTCATAAATGATTTCTCAACCAATTTCTAAAAGGGGAAAAACAAAGGTTCACAGCAGATTTGTGAAGCCAAGAATGTATGTACTCTTAATATATAAAGAGAAGAGTGTTCTTTATATGAAGAGGAGAGACCTCAAAAGAGGAGAGTGGCGAGAGGAAAAATGAAGAAAGAGTTTATTCAACTTCATGATGAAGTAAAATCTCTTACATTGTATATCACATAATTTGGTAGTGAGTTTTGGTTCTTGCGGGTTTATATGAAGGAGGAAAAACTCTTTATACTTGCATAAGTTTCAGCATCAAAGTGCATTGATGGTCAATGAGATCTACTTTGATTGTGCCAAACTCTTTTCATCTACCTTGCAGTCAAAGGTCCATAAAGCTTCAGTTCCTCGGTTTTTTTTATGTGCAAATCATCCATGTCTTTTCTTAATTGTTGAAAGAAAAGAGTTTGTATTAGTTAGCCTATTCAAGGGATGGTCCATATTTGCAACATCAGTAGTGCAACTGATGATTCATTGTAGCATATTTCTCTTGGCTTGAAGAATACAACGGATGTACAATTCTGAGGCGGACCCGGAGACGTAGTCCAGGAGGGACGAACTCCGTCACAAAATTCTTTGTCTTATGGTATTACTTATGTGATTGATGTGAAAGTGTTAAATCTAAACATTCATAGATTTACATATTGAAATCATTTCATGTCTAACAGTTAAATCCCATAAACAAATAATTGAGTTGTAATATTTTCCATTCACATTTTTGTACAAGAACGACGACATTTTTCGGGAAAATTCCACATTTTAAGAACCTGAGTGTTAATCTCTATAAATTTCTATAGATAGAGTCTGTAGAGGGCCAGGTAGCCTCTGGATCTCATCCTTTATTTAAAGGTGACATATCCAGTAAATGCCCCTACAGTCAATCTCTGAAATAGAGCTAGGTAACTCAGGTCATTTTCAGATCAAGTGGTATCGAAGCAGCTAGTTCTTTGCAGGTACAAGATGGGCAAGAACACTCACCAGCTGTCAAAGCCAAGGGAACTCGAAAAGTCAAATTTGAAAATTTGGTAGGAGAATGCTGCATTGCGCAGAATGGTGGAAGCACTTGATATAAATAAGCAAAGTCTGCAATCGGTATTAGAAAAATTAAAGAGAAATAAAAGAGGAAGCAATTCTCTTATGAAAGATGCAGCTTTCAATGGAAAAAAGCCTGCACTTTATCTTCAAAGTAGTTCTTCTCTCTCATCTTCACCAAAGTCAGCAAGGGAAGCCATTGGCTCCTTCTCTAAATCGAAAGCCAAAGACAATGTTGATTCGTTGATATCACCAGAAAGTGATTCCGAAAATGATGAAGTTTCCAGTCAAAAACTCAGTGTGATCCCTGAAAGGAAAGGATTATCGATGATGAAAGCCATGGGATACTGGGAAGGCAAAGGCTTGGGAAGAAATGAAAAAGGGATACTTGAACCTATCCAGGTACAAGAAAGACCTAAGAATTGGGGTCTAGGATGTGATGTGATAAAATGTGGCTATTGCGGGAAGCTTGGTCACATCTCCGACCGATGCTGGTCAAAACATCCAGAACTGTTACCAGAGAAGCTCAAGGATAGAAAAGGTAAGAAACCTTAGTCCTTTAACAGTAATGATTTTTATAGTGATTTCTTTTATCAAAAGTGGATAATTGAAACAGTCAAGAGGATCTATCCATGTACATTCTGTAAGAGTCCTTGGCATTGTGTGGAACAATGTTGGAAGAAAAAGGCTTACAACAAACCAATCAGAGTGACAAAAAGTTAGCCTTTAGAGAATGATAAGGCATTACAGGTAAATAAATGTTTTGAATAAGTTTCTTTTCAATCAACAAGCGACTCCAAAAACTCATCATCAAGTAAGAGGGAGAAAACTTGTCAAAAATGTAAACTGTCAGGGCATGTCAAAGAAAATTGTCCAATGCTTCCAAAGGAAACAGTACCAACACCAGAAGCCCAGGAAGAATCTAAGTCACCTGTTGGAGAAAAAACAAGTGCTGAATGGAATTGGGCAGACTTCATGCCTTATGCTTAAATGATTTTGTAATGATTATCTAGATCTAGTAAAGTTGTAACTAGGTTCTAGAATTGATTTTTTTTTCAAAAGCGATGCAATAAAATTTTTGGAGAACCAAAAGTTCTTTTAGTTGGGAGGTGTGATCCAATTTTAGAATTATTAAAATTGTATTGAAATTACCCAAATGACCAAGATGGTTATTTGGAATTTGGTAATTATCGATTATGTAATAATTCAGGTATTGATCAAGATGGTCATCAAATTTGTGAGTTCAAATTTTTGACATCGATCGACATCAACTTTAGTTTTGACACCAGAAAATATGTTTCAAAAGCACCAATCAAGACATCTTCAAGTCGACCTGCGACAAAAAAAACAAGTTTGTCAAAAGACTTATGTAATAAAACTTGTCCTAAGTCTTAATTGTAAAGGTCAAAAATGTTGATAGTCTACTTTGTAAACCTTATTGGACAAAAAATATCCTAAGGTAAAAAGGACTAAGTTTATGTCCTAAGTACTAGGTTTAAGTCCTAAGGACTAGCGCTAAGTGTCAAATGAAAACACATGTTGTAAATACCAAAAAGTCTATTCCTAGGACAAAATGTCAATCAAAGTCCTAGCACAAAGTCTATGGTCTTAAAGTCCTATTCCTAAGTTTCATAAAATTATGGACTTAAAATTCCTAGCGCAATAGTTATACCATAAACCTTATTCAAAGGTTCGGAAGATTAGTTTAAACCTATGTCAAAAACCTTTTTAAAAAAAAATGTTCAGATGATGGGTAGGAAACCCATGATATAAAGTCTTATTAAAAGGTTCGATGTAATGTTGTAAAACCATAGTGCAATGGGATCGGATGTCGGGCATATACAAATTTCAATGATTCGGGTTATGTAATTAAAACACCACAGTGTTAGCTCATGACCGTAGTGGAAAGTTGGATGGCCGCAAGATTTAATGTAAGAGTTGTCCAAACCGCAGAGGTAAATTACAATGAAGTCTTGTGACGAGAGTTGTAAAGACCGCAATGAATATGGGTTATGAGCTGTCAGGGTTTCATGTGACAAGTTTGTAGTTGATAGATGTCAAACCGCATCGGATAAACATGTGACCAGAACCGTCGGAGTGACTGCCGGAGTCAAAACTGCCAGTTGTTAAAACCGAAACCGCGTCAGAGTTGGATGACAGTTGTCAGACCATGACCGCTACAGTAAAGACCGTCGTACCCACCACCTGATCACATGCCACGGGCTTCTCCTCTGCCTGGTTAGCTCACTCAGTGGTTAAAATTATATCCAAAGTCTAAAATGGGTATTTTAATTTAAATACAACGCTAAGGATTGCGTATTAATCCCTAGGTGTATGATAAGATAGGGATTCGATCCCTTTTCATAAATGATTGCTCAACCAATTTCTAAAAGGGGAAAAACAAAGGTTCGAGGCAGATTTGTGAAGCCATGAATGTATGTACTCTTAATATATAAGAGAAGAGTGTTCTTTATATGAAGAGGAGAGACCTAAAAAGAGGAGAGTGGGGAGAGGAAAAAGGAAGAAAGAGTTTATTCAACTTCAAGATGAAGTAAACTCTCTTACATTGTATATCACATAATTTGGTAGTGAGTTGGTTCTTCCAGGTTTATATGAAGGAGGAAAAACTCATTATACTTGCATAAGTTTCAGCATCAAAGTACATTGATTGTCGATGAGATCTACTTTGATTGTGCCAAACTTTTTTCAGCTACCTTGCAGTCAAAGGTCCATAAAGCTTCAACTCCTCAGTTTTTTTTATGTGCAAATCATCCATGTCTTTTCCTAATTATTGAAAGAAAAGAGTTTGTATCCGTTAGCCTATTCAAGGGATGGTCCATATCTACAACATCAATAGTGCAACTGATGATTCATTGTAGCATATTTCTCTTGGCTTGAAGAATACAACAGACACACAATTCTGAGGCAGACCCAGAGACGTAGTCCAGGAGGGACGAACTCCGTCACAAACTTATTTGTCTTATGGTATTGCTTATGTGATTGATGTGAAAGTGTTAAATATAAACATTCATATATTTACATATTGAAATCATTTCATGTCTAATAGTTAAATCCCATAAACAAATAACTGAGTTGTAATATTTTCCATTCACATTTTTGTACAAGAACTAGGACACTTTTTGGGCAAATTATGCATTTTAAGAACCTAATTGTTAATCTCTATAAAGTTCTATAGACAGAGTCTGCAGAGGGCCAGGTAGCCTCTGGATCTCATCCTTTCTGTAAAGGTGACATATCTAGTAAATGCCCCTATAGTCAATCTGTGAAATAGAGCTAGGTAACTCAGGTCATTTTTAGATCATCTGAGCTCTAGATTGGAGTATATCTGGATTTTCCTTTTTATCCTATAGGTATATGTTCATACTCTGCTGAAGGGATAGTGCAATTTTTGCTTCAGTGCCTCTCCAGTTACGTTGTACCTATTGCAGCATGTTTTCTGAGTGATTCTAGGCCAGCTTTTTGGCTAGATCTACTCACATTTTGTACATTGTGTAACTGATTCTTCTCCAATATAATAAAATGGCTCAGCTTATCTATAAATTCTGATGTTGTCTTAAGATTTATTGTTTATCTTGCTGCAGTTCTTATATTGTGTTAAGTATTACTGCATTCTCCCTTCTGGGATATTATAGTGGTATTAGAGCATGATCTTTGGCTCAGCTTGTCATTAGGGGATTTTTGAGGTCTAAAATGGGTCTCCTAAGGAAAATGTACAATCAAAATTCACTTTATGAGAACCAATCACATTTTAGGGGATGACATCATCCCCAATGGTTGAAGTGGCATTACTTGAGTTAAAGGTACTTACTTGTCACATTCTAAATGGTAGATAAAAACTCATGGTTAACCATGGTAGTGCTCTAAGGAATTTTAAATTCAAAGTAAAATACTCATAATAAATGTCATTTCACACTTTTTGAATAAAAATATATTATTGTCATTTCATATTTCTTGAAAGAAACAATGCATATCCCTATACATTTATTATATTATATTATATTATATTATATTATTTTTATATAGTATATTAATTACATGCTATTATACAATTTAAATAATATAAATTTTAATTAATAGGATATAATATAATTAAGAATTTATAATTTTATATTTATATTTTATTTTAAGTTATTTAAGTACAAATGAAAAATGCATTAGTTGTTCAATGATAATGATTTTTTCTTGAAAAGCTCATTCTTATTTATAGTCACATCAATACAATTTTTTTATTAATTTTATTTTGGTACAACTTTTGAATTGAATTTAACTATGGTTACATGGATTGTGGTGCAAAAAGTGAATTGCAATTTCATAAATATTATTTTATTGGTTTAGCTATTATTTTATTATTTCCTTAGGAGGCCCATTTTAGACCTCAAAATTCCCCTAATGCGGACACTTCTTTTGCATCTAAAGAAGAAGCAGATAGATGAGATCTATCATGGAGGAAGAAAATTTTGCCACTCATTTCTATATATCTATGCAAGATCTCTCCAAGGAGGTCTATCAAATGAAAGAGGAAAGGTAGAAAGAAGGTCCAAGAAGAAGATGTATGAGGAAGGTCCCAACACTTCCTATCAACAAAGAAGAAAACCGGAGAATCCTAGATCTCCTCATAGATCCACTATGCTCTCTTTCTTTGAAGAAGGTGAAGGGTGTAGAAATGAAGGAAGGAATGAACCTGAGACTCATGAGAGTCTCAGTCTATATCTTGAAGAGTACAAAGCACAGTCTAGAGCATTCAAGGAGAAGCTAGCTCTCCAAAAATTCTTCAAAATCAAAGAAGAAAGAGGATCCTATAGCAGCAATAGAAGAAAAAGGCATAATAGATTCTATTTGCCTACATTTGATGGATCTTCCTCAAGCATTGTTAAGGCTTGGAGGAGAGAGTTAGATGAATTTTTCAGACTACATCCTGTAGCTAAAGAAGAGGTTGTTCAAATTGCAACACTTCATCTCTTAGATGAAGCCAATGATTGGTGTTTTGGTCACATGGAGCATGCAAAGGTGAATAAATATTCAGATTTCTTTCTAAATTTGAGGAAGGAATTTGATGGGAGAAAACCAGAGATGTGCCACAAAGTGACATTTCCTAAGGAGGAGGATTTCAATCTTGTCACTCTGGACAAGAAGTCACTACAATCACCACTAGCTGCAGAATTACTTGCATCCAGATAAGAGACTCTTGCATCTTTGCAAGATGGTCTTGCTCTTAACATATAGAGTCCCATGCATGAATTAGGAGATGCATGAGGGAAAGGAGGAGAATTCCAACCATCTCTCTTTCCAGTAGCTGGAGATACCATTGTCCCGGTTGGAGGAACTCTTGTGTTCTGCCAAGAGGTTCCCACATATCAGTTGATCCAAGGTATGCATACACATTCATCACCTATTGTTTCAGTAGAACTTATTGAAACTTATGAGGACATGCCATCAGGGCCAATGCATAACCAAGGGTTAGAACATAGTGCTGATTTGAAGCAGCAACATATCACAACGTAGAGGACCCTTGATCTAATAAAGGAGGAGATGAAAAGATATCCCAGTTTGTCATGGATGAACTAAATTCAACCTCTTGAGTTGAAGTGTAGACTTTCAGAAGAAGGGTTGAGCATAATCCTTTGTAAAATGACTGGTTATAAGATCAGTATTGTACCTTTCTTTGAGACATTTTTTGTATTACCTTTGAGATCTACATCGCTGTCACTTAGAAGCAGTGATAATGATGAGGCCCCATTATTCTTGGAGCATTTTGAAGGTAGCTTCCCTCATGAAGCAATGGAGGTAAAGATGATAAATGGTAGACATCTAGATATGAGAAACCTTTTCTCCTTTCTTGATGACACTTTCTCAATGAGTACCTCACAGCTCAAAGAGAAACTTCTACCTACAACAGATCCAAGACCTCATTGGTTTTGGAAGGCCATGGATGAGAAGAAGGTCTCATTAAGAGATCTCATTAGAGGTGCACTTCAACATTTCATGGAGTGAAAATTTCTTCATTAGTTTGGGGAAGATGGTATTCTACAAAGGGAGGATACCATGATTATGCAGCACATCACTCATCTTCCATATTTGGGTGAGTGGATGAGGAAGATAAGCAAGGGGTTTCATGACCACTTGCAGATTTATATGGGTCAGCAAGCTTGGTTACGTTGGTTGCCCTTGAGAGGTTCTTGTCACTGCCCAAAGGCTCCTATTTCTTTGATCCATGCCTTGAGGAACACTTATGAGATGAAGAAGGAGGCATGGCTGCGTTGGCTGCTCTTGGGTGAGTATGGTTACCACCCATTAGCTCATATTTTTCTGATTCATGCCTTGTGTATCAATGATATAATGCAGCAAAGGAAGGCATGTTCATTTTGGTTTCACTTGAGAGAGATTGGCCACCACATGACATCTCCTATGTCTATGTGTTTTGTCTTGGGTAAATCTTGGCATGATGCTCTCATGATGTGCATTGATGATTTTTCTTTATATTGGGCTGATGTGACACTCCATATGTCCATTAGTATTTTTTTACTTCATGATGCACATGAGGAGAAGAGAAATCAGCAATATCTCTTGTTGCTTTGGTTGCTTTTGGGGGAGTTTGGCTTTTCCATATTACATGGAGGATATGGAGGATGGCAGCAAAGGGCCTTACTCTGGTGGTTACTCTTAGGAGAATATGGTTTGACAGCTTTTTCTATAGCTCATTTCCTTCTTCTTTTGCATAACATTGGAATGATTCTTGGATCCAACAAGGCCAAGAGGGCTAAGGGTGAGAGCATAATAATGCTCAATAAAATTCCTAAAACATGGGATGGAGAGATGTATTGTATGATGGAGCTTTTCCTTTGTAGAAAGAGATACTTTAATTTATGTATCCCATGTATTTATGATGATGTTGGACATCATATGGTTGTCACTTGGCACTTCATGATTGAAGGAGGACATCTAACCATACAGTTAGAGGTCATTATTTATGTTTTTAAAAGACAACTTTGGAACCAAACATGCATAACCCATTGCAGAATATGGAGGAAGCCTTCCTTATGTGGATTCCATTTGGAGGGGAATAGATGGCTTTGCATCTACTTTTGGAGTTGTTGAGGACAAGCAACATTTTTCCGGGGGGGATTGTAATATTCCCAAATTTTCACATCATATTTGGAATATTAGAGTCCTTGATTTTCTTAATGAATTAAGTAAATAAAAGGGTGGAGGGACCCACAATCCTTAATATGAATAAATATCCACTTTTGTGGTGTGAATGTGGATTAATTAAGCCTAGATCTACATAATAAGGTAGTTGAGCAACTACTAATGTGAATGAAATTGGAGAATCTATCTCATTGATGAGATAGATCATGGAGGTTGACACAGTCAACTAAGATCTTGAAGGGATCAAACAAAGGGATGATTCAGTAAAATAAGATCTTGAAGATGTCAAAGATCATGGAACATTCATGATAAAGTGATGGAGGACGTGCCAACAAGGCACACTTGATGGAAGGTGTACATTGCACCTAGACATGATGGTCAATTTGGTCAAATAACGTAGTCCAACTTGGAGGATCTCGTCCACATGTGAAAACGAAGTCTAGATGAGGGCCAAGGATTGGGAAGGCTCAAATTTTATATAAAGAAGATTAAGGCAAGGATGAGGGCATGCTGATTATTCTTGATGTAAATATCTTATCAGATATGGAATTGTCATGTGACATTCCACTGCTTTCTTAGGTTGTTTAGCATACGGTGTTCTTGGTTAGGAATCCCACCTATTTCTTAGAGTATCTCTAGAAATATTTTTTGTACTTCATTCTACTTCAGGCTTTAAGTGCCACATCTCTTTTCCTACTTTCTGCAGAACACTCATATTCAAAAATTGCAGATTTCTGAAGATTAGTTTGGAAGGAGGAAGTTGTCTTCAGTACTTCAGCTGGAGAACTGGTGAGGGTTTATTCCTATCACCTTGGGCTTAAATATCAACTACCCAGAGCTTCATTTCAGATCTGGCATTAGGCCAAAATTGATTGACCTCCCAGCATCATTACTTCCTTTAGGAATTACACTGTCTATCTTGCAGATCAAAAGGGAGGAAGGATTTTGCTAGTATTTCGGCTAGCAATCCTATGAGGGATCATTCCCTCAAATTTCCATCAGTATTACCATCATCCTGAAGTTTATTGCAGCATTTTTTAGCAGGAAGAGGGCCTCTCTTTCCCTCATATCGCAGTTTCTATTGGCAGTTGTGTTGCAGCAGCTGCAATCATCATTGGAGGATTGAGAAGCTAGATCTAGAGCTTCTAGCTCATAGATCTGAAGAAGGGATCAACCCTTCAAGCATAGATCTGATCTGATAACATATTTCAGCCATCCATTTGACAGATCTATCTTCAGATTTGTATTTCCCATCAGATCGAGGATCAAATCTTAGGGAGGTGATTTTCCAAAGTTGTAGATCTAGAAAATCCTTTTTGGGTTATCTTGGGAATCCATCACATTGGCCAGATCTTGAATATTGGCATTATCTGAGCTCTAGATTTGATTAGATCTACAATTTCCTTTTCAGCCTGTAGCTATATGTTCATATTCTGCTGAAGGGACAGCGTAGTTTTTTTTACAGTGCCTCTCCATTTACGTTGTACCTATTGCAACATGTTTTCTGAGTGTTTCTAGACCAACTTTTTGGCTAGATCTACTCACATTTTGTACATTGTGTAACTGGTTCCTCTCCAATATAATAAAATGGCTCAGCTTCTCTATAAATTCTGATGTTTTCTTAAGATTTATTGTTTATCTTACTGCAGTTCTTATATTGTGCTAAGTATTACTGCATTCTCCCTTCTCGGATATTACATAAACAACAATGGTGCAGGTTTTGTAGGTCTGTGGGGCATGATGAGCAGAACTGCCGAACTTATGATTTTCTGATAGACTGAGGAAACATCTATAGGGTATAGACAGATCCTTTGTCACCAATGACCCCCTCCGGTATCGAGGGCTCCCCCGTTAGGGGTAGGGGAGGGGGCCGAGGCAGAAGCGCAGGTAGGGGAAGAGGCCAACTAATCTGTTATAACTGCGGGGAGATAGGTCACTTTGCAAAGGACTGCCCGAACCCTACAAGGAAATCTTGTAGATATTGCAGGAAACTAGATCATGTCATTGAGGACTGCTCGATTTTGATGGCTAAGGTGCAGGAGAAATAGCAGACACCTACGCATAATGTGAAAAGGGTTACGATGGAGCCTCGGAATGAGGGACCAGGTATTAATATCATAACCCATAGTGGCCTAGGGGGGGGTGCGGAAGAAAAATCTGCAGCTGAGCCTCTGATCAGGAAAGCGGTCATCAAATCAGAGGGTCTGGAACTAAAAAAGAAAGGGAAAGCTTTATCGCAGCTCAACAGGACTTCACATAAGCATCTACTTCGCAGGTTCCTGTGACCACCAAAGAAGGAGAGGGGGTCTGACCATTTTTACAGGCATGCATGAAGCTACTGTGCAAACAACAGGCTGTTGAGAACCTCTAAGCACTATCAAATAGTTACACAGAGAAAACCAACCTGCCCCTACACTACAAGGAAAAGACCCTCTAGTAGAGGTTATAAAGGAGCTTTTTAGTGTTATAAAATTGGCCAAAATTGTCAAAAAAACATATGCTACCACATCTGTTTCTAGTAACGGAGGTTTTGGCAGAGCTTTTAATGGAAATTCAACACAACTAAAAAAAATGGGTGGCCGAAGGTTATTATAGATGCTTTTTCATCGGTGCTCTTATTAGGTTTTAATGCACCAATGCGTATCAGTAGACAACACACCGGGGTGGTCAAAGGAGAATGCACTGGGCCGTTAAGGAAAATAATAGCACAGGGCCTGGTGTTGGTGATACAATGCACGGGGCCATTCTAATTGGTCTTGGGATTTGAGCGGTGCCCATAGGTCCTATCAATGCACCAGTGCATATGCTTATATAAACACCCCGGTGCATCGTATCACACAAATGCACCGAGGTTTACAATTGGTATTGGTATTCATGTAGTGAAAATATGTCATACAAATGCACTGGCGCTTATCGAAACATAAACGCCCCGGTGCGTACTATCACAAAAATGCACCGAGATTTGTAATTGGTATCGGTATTCGTGTGGTGCCTATTGGTCATCCAAATGCATTGATGTGTATAGACAGAAAAATGCCCCGGTGCATAGTATCACACAGATGCACCGCAATTTATAATTGGTATCAGTATTCATGAGGTGCTCATAGGTGGTAAAACAACACCGGTGCGTATAGATACATAAACCCACCGGAGTGTCGTACCGCACAAACACGTCGATATTTTTAATTGGTTTTGGTATTTGTGTGGTCCCGATAGGTAGTAAAAACGCACCAGTTCACTTAATAATACAAGCGCACCAATTTTCATTTTGTATTTTTTAGAAACATCGAATTGTGGCAGTGCAATTATTGTGATTGTTTTAAATTAACTATTCATCATAAGTTGACACATATATATGTTATAAAAATATTCATATGAATTAAATTTTATTACTGCATTTGAGAACGACAATGGAGAACGCAATAGTGACAATAGAGAATGCAATAGAATAAATTAAAACATATATATATATATATATATATATATATATATATATATATAAGACATTATTTGTCATACAAAATGGGATAGTTACTGGTATCCCTTTATCTTTCAATTGGGACACTTTGTCCATTACATTAAAGAAAATGTTTGATTTCACAGACATTTTTCCAAAAATAGTACAACGCCTTGCTTTTATATCCAAACATAGTGATCATCATTCTTTGCTTGAGCTGCTATCACTACTAGAGCTACTTCCATGACTTGGGTTATTTTCAAAAATGTTTTGTTCACGACGTTGATTGTTTTCCTTTTCTTCACCTTCTTCCATCTACAAACATAAAAATAAACTGTAACGAGTGTATATACATTACTGATAATAATGAAAATTTAAATATTAAATAATATACATCAATGTAAATAGAAAATAAATGATTTACCAATGCAACAATTGACTCATAAACTATACACATTCTTTCAAAACCATGTAACATGCCATTTTTCAAGATTTGATCTATTGGTGCAGTGCCATACTTTGTTTGCTGCAAGTTTTATACCCCATAAGAAATCATATATTTAATATAGAAGATTTATTTTTTCTATTAATTATAGATGGAGATAAGTAAAACAAGATCGATAGATGCTTACAAATTCCACAATTAAGTTCTGATATGCCAACATATACGTACAACCCATATTTAAACCAATTTCAATCAATTCCTCTGATGGTTATTCTTTGTATGTTAACACCTGTTTGGAGACATTCAATGATGATTTTTGTAAAAAAACTTAAAAATACAAAAGTGAAATCTAGTTAAGTTGTTATAAGGAAGTAACAATTACTCACAAACTTACATATCAATCCTTTTCTTCCTTGTCATCCTGTTTTATGTGCTGAATGGGTTCCATTTTCTTTTCTTTTCTGCAAGAAAATACTTGAAAATTAATATTTAATGTTAAACTGTTTATTTATTTTAACAAATGATAAAAAAATTCAATGATTACATATTACATTTGAAGCACGTTGTTGTTCATATGGCTCATCCCACGATGAAATTTTGTCTATTTCTTTGACCATCTCCTTGTACACCTTTTTGGACATTCCTACTGGCATATTTATGAAATCAGCTCGTTCATCTTTTGAGATTTTCATAATCTTCCTGAAAATGTAACATGACAATAAACTATTTATTTTTTATATTGATATATGAAAATTAAGTATGACAAAAGTGATATTTATAAATAATTTTAGACAAACATCTAAAGGAATATTACTTCTTCATTCCTTCTTTTTTTGTACGTTTTTGCTATTAAAATTCTGACATGTCTCATTGACCAATTCTCTGGAAACTCTTCCTATAGTTTACATGAAATCTGGTCCTTGGAATCATTGGATTGGTTTCTGTATTGTAAGTGGAAATAACGTCTATACATTCATTCCACTAGATCCCTCAAACATTTGTAAAAGGTTTTCCCCCTTTCGTTAACCTCCAACACCACTCCAGCTGAGCTAAGGAGAAATTCATTTTCATTTGCATGTTCTATTGTTTTTATTTTCTTAGAACAACATTCCTTTTTTGATGTTTTGGTCCCTATAGAAAATTAAACAGAGGTGAATTAATAGAATTTTTCACACAGGTTATCTAATAATTTTAATTATATTATTAATGAAAACTAAAAAAAGAAACTCATATTGGATCGATAGTATTTTTTCATTCACCTCATTCATTCTTTTGCAATTTTTCCATCAAGCTTATATGTTATTCTGGTCCTAGATCATAAATAATTTGATCGAGCTTCTTCATTTTGTGGCTCTGCATGATACACATTAAACAATACATATTATTTAAACTTACATATAGTTCAAAAATATTTTTTTTGTAAAAAAATTTCAAAGAACTTGCCTTTTTTTATTTTCTCAATATGTTATCAGTATTTTTGTTACTTGATCTCTTGTCAGTCATTTCTTTAAAAATATCAAACCTGTATCATATCAGTCAATAATATATTTTTAAATAAACTATCAACTTCTCAATAAATAAAAAAATCTCAAAAAACCGGTGCGCCATTCATGGTGAATGCACCGATGTCGGTGTGTGTATGTCTTTCCCACGCACCGCAAAAACAGTATAATACATCGTACAGTGATCTATGTGAACAAGAAACCCCAGTGCGTTACATTTCAATGAACGCACCAGTTAGCCATCATAAAAATAATAAAAATCGTCTAGTGTTAGATTTTTTAGCACAAATCTATGGTATATTTTACATATGGCGCACCGTTAAGAAAATATTATTTTTTCACATTACTTATCCGGTGCTCTTGTAAACAATAGAGCAACAATGTGCTAACTTACATAGGGTGCACTGGTAAAAATTCTTTTTTTTTTTAAATCATTCCAAGGCCCACATGGATTAGGATACAACTATGCTAATCGTCGCATCGGTTGCATGTCTTAGGTCTATATTTAGCAATATAAACCCTATAAATCTAAATTGATTCTCCAGAATTCAATCGTAAATAAGAAACTGAGGAAAGGAGAAACAAAAGAAAGTAAGGTTTGTATTTTTTGAAAGTTTTTTCTTCTTAAACTAACTTTGGGGGTTTGGGGTGCGTCATAATGAAATAGCACACCAAATGCATATTTTTCTAATTTTTTATGACAAGATTTCTTTATAAAAGCAGATAACATAGTCGCTCAGTGCACTCTTTCGTATTGTGATGCACCAATTTTATTTTTTATTTTATTTACGCAAGGGCCAACATGGATTGGGATCTGAGTATGTAGGTCAACCCATTCGTTGGATGTATTTGGTTTATATTTAGCAATATAAACCCTATAAATATAAATTAAAAAGCCCTAATTCTAAAATCACAGCAAGTGGGAGAAGACGAGGTAGAAAAAAAATAATGTAGGGTATGTTTGTAAACTGATTTTTTTTCAAAACAACACGTTGTGCGGTGCGCCATAATGTAATAGTTCACCGGTGCCATATGTTACATATGGCGCACTGATAAAAACATAATTTGTTTTTTTAATTTTTTATCATTGTACTTGCGTGGTGTGCTTGTATAACAGAGCGCACTAGTGTGCTATGTTACGAAGGGGGCACCGACGAAAAAAATGTCTTTTTTTAAGATTGAGGCAAGGGTCGACATGGATTGAGATCTGACTATGAAGATCCTCCCGTTGGTTGCATGTCTTAAGCTTATATTTAGCAATACAAACCCTATAAATATAAATTGAAAAACCCTAATTCTGAAATCATAGCAAGTGGGAGAAGAAAGGGCAGAAACAAAAATAATGTAGGGTATGTTTGTAAAATGGTTTTTTTCCAAAACAAAACATTTTGCGGTGCTCCATAATGTAATAGTGCACTGGTGCCATATGTTACAAATGGTGCACTGATAATTTTTTTTTTGTTCTTTTTTTTTTTATTAATTTTTCATCATTGTACTTTAGCGTTGGTATAACCAAGTGCACCAGTGTGCAATGTTACGCAGGGCGCACCAGCAGAAAAAAATCTATATTTTTTTAAATATTGATGCAAGGGCCAACATGGATTGGGATCCGAATATGCAAGTCGTCCCGTGGGTTGGATTTCTTATGAGTACAAAACCCTATAAATCTAAATTGAAAAGAAAGAGGGAGAAAAAATGGCAGAAACAAAAACAATCTTGGGTTTTGTTTCTAAAAATTGAATTCTTTTTTTTTTTTTAAATTTTTGTTTCTAAAAACTACAAAATAGGTAAAAAACTGCAGAAACAAAAGGTTAAAAAAACAATAAGATTTGATTTTGTATTTTACTTCATAAAAAACTAGAGAAAAAATAAAACAAAACAATAGACTTTGATTTCTTATTTCAATGCATAAAATAAACTGCAGAACAAAGTACAAAAAAGCAATAAAATTTACTCACGTCGTTTAAAATTCTATGGTACAGGGTTTGAATTACCAGAGGTTTGGAATTTGAATTGTCTGAATACTTTTGTTCAAATGTATTTCCCTGCTCCACAGTGCTCTCGTGCTCTGTTTTTTCCAGGTATGTATCCTACAAATCTCTGGCTAATTTTTTTTGCAAAAATAGTGAAATAATGAAAAGTGTTTAGTATTTAAAGAAATGTTTTATGAAATTAGATTTTCAAAAATATTTTGTCGCCCAATTTTCAATTTACTGTTTTTTTTTCACTTACAGAAAATAGGGTTGAATTTTTTTTTATTGTGGTTATTTGTTTACCAGTGCGTCATTTAATTGAACCGCACTGGTGCTACTTATTACAAAAGTGCACCGGTGTGCAAAATAAAGAACTGGCCGGTACGGTTATCTAAACAGTACACACCATAATTACATTTAGGTTTGTGCACCAAAGTTTATTGTTGTTTTTCTCAAATGCAGGGAGAAAATATCATATATTATATGAAATGGACAATTCTTCAAAATCCAGCTCGTTCCATAATTTTTCTCAAAGTCCATCACGGAGTTCTCCCTATCCATGTGGAGACGTAATATTTACTTCAGGTTTTTTTTTTATTTTTTCACTATCTAATTGAATTTATGTATGTTTTTTTATCCATGTAGTCAATCATGCACAACTTAATTAACTTTATAATGTATACAAATTTTTAGGTTCATGCAGATTCATCATCGAGTTCAGATGCACAAAATTATATTCAAATTATTGCTCCAAAACATCGAAAGTTCTTATCAGGAGCTGCATACCGCAAGACACATTTGGTAGATGAAAATGGACAGCTGCTTCACCCTTCCAATTGTAACAATATTGCATCTTCTAGCCACAATCCCAGGACAATGATGGTATTTATAATTATAATTTCTTGGTATATATATTTATTAATATGTAATTATTTCAACGTCAAACCAATTTATAATCATGCAATATTGTCAACGTGGTTACTAATTGATATCATAATATTTTGTACTAATCATGTTCAATTTTTTTTTTTTAATTATTAGGATTCTAGTGATGATGAACGACCTACCTACCATCTTTCGTTGCACCCCACAACAATGTCAAATTGAGAGAGGACTAAATTAAGAGAAAAAATCGGAGAGGAACGATACCAAGAATGGTTGAATCAACCACCGATTCAATTCTTGCTACGTCTAGATTCACCAATTAGGAATGACTACAACAATAGTAGTCCTTCACAAGCTGGAAATGAAGACAATCAAATAGAGGTTGGTATGGATGATTACTTAAGGGATATGAGTGCCATGGAGACAATGTTGTTAGATGCATTCCAAAATGATGATCAGCTAGGGGATGATGCTCATATCGCTGACACCTTTTTCGAAAGCCTTAAATTTGCTTCCACCACCCCTCTATTTGGACCCGGCCGTCAGTCAAAGCCTACCCAGTTGGGGACAATGATGTTACTGTACAACTTGAAAGCAAAGTTTGTCTTGTCGAATGGATGTTTTTTGGAAATTTTGAGGTAAGTTACCATAAAGTACTTCCCTTATATATAAATTTGAAATATAACCAGTACACTGTAATGAACATTACAAATGTTAAATTTTATGAAAGTTAATAATTATATCGACATTAATGTACATTTATTAATATAGTTTTCCATGATCACCAACTACAGGTTATTCAAAGATAAGGTTCTTCCGAGTGATAATGTCTTGCCTGGTAGCTGCGAAGAGGCAAAAACATTGTTGAAAATGTTGGGTGTTGAGTACATATCATATCATGCATGTCCAAATGATTGTATTATATATAGAGGAGAATATGCAGACAAAGAGATGTGTCCGAAATGTGGGAATGACAGGTATGATAAATCAAAAAAGAAGGGTAAATCACGTACTGGTCTTCCTTTTAAGATATTGAGGCACATGCCTATAATCCCAAGGATTCAAAGGCTCTTTCATTGCAAAGAATTATCTATGTTGCGGGGATGGCATGCCTCACACAGAAGTGAGTTGGGAGTTATGAGAATACCAACTGATTCAATATTGTTGAAGCATATAGAGGATAATACATGGCCTGAAAAATTCAAGAATGAAGTACGAAGTCTACAACTCAGCATAGCCATGGATGGTGTCAACCCATATTCCCTCCAGAACACCAACTATTCTGTTTGTCCTGTAGTAGTGATCAATAAAAATATCCCCCAATGGTTGTCCATGAAGAATGAACATCTTATGTTGGCTCTCATAGTCCCTGGTAGAAGACAAATGAAGAATATGGATGTCTACTTACAACCACTGGTAGATGAATTGAAGGAACTATGGGATGGGATAAATGTATATGATGTATCAAGACCCATCGCAGCAGAGAGGAGTTTTACATTGTATGGCATATGTGCTTACATGAAACATGATTATCCAAGCTTAGGAGTTTTCTCTGGTAAATTACATGTTTAATTTATTGATTTGTTTATATGTAATGTAACAATATTATTTCACATATTAGTTATTTAATTTGTTGTAATATTATTTGTTCTGATCTTCATGATATTATTTAACGTGCTATGCATATTAATTAACGTATACAAATATAATCTCGCAGGTCTTTTAACAAAAGGGTATTTTGGATGTAAATGTTGTGGACCTTCTCTGAAAGCTAGATGGTCCAAGGACTTACGAAAAATAGTGTATGATTGCTCCAGGATATTCCTACCAGAACAACACCCTTATAGAAGAGCAACATCTGCTTTCAATGGTAAACGAGAAAGAACCCAAAGGCCTCCAATAATGACTCCAACTGAATGGCTTAGAGCATATGAGAGAGAGAAGGAGAAGGAGTTCACAGAAATGTTCGATTCAAATGGGGAGCCTAAGTTCTATGATCCAGATTTCTTCAACACCTATGTTGAGAAATTGCCCACTGGGATGAAAAGGAAATCTATCTTTTATGACCTCCCATATTGGGAGCATCTTAAGATTTCCACTTATTAGATCCCATGCATATATTTAAAAATGTTTCATCTTCTTTTTGTAGGCACATATCATCAAAACAAAGTGACACATTGGTGGTTAGGAAAGATATTATTACTTCAAATACTAAAAAGAAATATTGGCCAAGACAGTTAGAAAGTACGGGATCAGAGGCAGACGTTGGTCCCTCTAATTCATGGTTTTTCAAAGAAGGTGATGTCCCATGGATTTAAAAAAAAGATGATATATCTTTGGCAAAGGAAGTTATAATGGATGTGAGGGTGCCAACTTCATATGGGTCTTCACTATGGTGTTGCTTCACCGTGGACGATCATTTGTCGGGGTTGAAATCACATGACCATTTGAATCTTCTAAGAGTACATATAATGTCAAAAGCATGATTTTATTATTTTTTATACTAATAAATTTTATCCCATGCTGTGATCATAAAACATAACTAATTTTGTATATTATTGCATGTTTTTATAACTTTGCAGTGTCATTGTCCTTTTTTTGTGCGCGGGTCTGTGAAACATGAATTAACTCAAGACCTAGGATGTACCATATCTAAATTATCTGCATTTTTACATTGGATCATGACAAAGGAGATTCATGTGGCTAGCATTCCACGGTTGTGTCAAGAGATAGTTGAGATTGTTTGCATGTTTCAAAAGGAACTGTCGACGAGTTTCATGGACTTACAGGTTCATCTTCTAATCCACCTGGTAGATGAGGTTGAATTAGTTGGGGTTGTTTCTTGTCATTGGATGTTCTTCTTAGAGAGGTACATGAAGAAATTGAAAGGTTTTTTTCAACAAAGGGAAAAACCAGAGGGGTCTATGGCAGAGGGGTACATATCGTATGAGTCTTTCTACTATGCCAGTGAGTACATCAAGAAGATCGACAAAAAACTAGGTGTGGTGATTTGGGGCAATGAACTGGATGAAGAAAAAAGAGAAGGAGAGTTGCTCCAAACAAGTGGAAAAAAGCTCTTGTTAAAGAGTAAGCGACTTATAATTTTTCAAATTTACAAAAAGTAATTAATACTCATATTGAACTTCGATATAATGTATATTTTGATCTCTAAGTATTATATAATGTTGGTTTGATTTCATCAGCGAATGCAGAAATTGAAGAAATCAATAAATTCATTCTTTACAATTCTGAAGCGACACAACCATGGGTCGCATTGTATGAACAAAAAAGAATGAAATGGGATAGTGACAGGAAAGAATTCAGACAGTTGAATGGTAGAAGTGTGCCTTATCCCGATCATTTAAAAGAAAATATGCCAAAAATATGCCCCAAAAGTTGGGTTGCTGACCAAGTCAGAGAGAAATATGGTGCTACCGGTCGTTACCCGTGTGCTAAAGAGGATGCGCTAAACATAGGGATTGGGTGCAATAACTCGGTTATAATTTATATGTAAATTTGAAACTTATATTAAGACATCTAAATTTCATATTTTAACTGTTCGATTATTATTTATAAGACACATGACACTTATATGTTTTTTTAAACTTTTTTATAATAGGTGTATTTTTTCCCAGCTATGTGGTCATATGGACACCATTTTCGCATAGAAAATGTCGATGCTGGAAAAATCACACAGACTGTGGAGTGGAAGTTGAGTTCGATGAATCTAGTTGATCTATCCACCGTGATCAACAACTAGTAAGAGGGACGTTAGGTTACGTCAGAAAGATACAAGAGATCATTGAAGTGGATTTTTCTTCTTTCCAATGTGTTATTTTTAGGTGCAAGTGGCGGGACTCCTTTGATCGGAATAATGTAAAGGAAGATTGCGATAGTAGGCTGATATGTATAAACTCTAGAAAGATGTGTGATGAAGGTAAGGAGCCCTATGTTTTCCCTTAACACTGCAACCAGGTGTTTTTCTACCCAGATGTGTTGGATAGGGATTGGTGTTTCGTATTGACACATGACCCTAGATCAAAACATATTTTTGAGAACAATAGTGTTATCATGCCATGCAAGATAGAAGATAATGAGGGTGATCATGAGAACCGAGAGTGATATGGTACAATATGTGTTATTTCATCAATATTTATAATTTTTAAGATGAGTTTTTTGAAATATTAATGTAATATGTATTTTGAATTAATTGGTAATTTGTATTGTGTTAATGTTAAAATCAATAATTCACTTGATAATTTGGTATTATGTTCTTGATCTGAAAAACAATGGCTTACTGTATAAATTAATTCTTTTTTTTGTATCTAAGATCATAATAAAATAATGATAATTCTAATTAAGTACAGGATATTATTTGCAATATTTTCTAAATTTCCTTATGTTACAATAAATCATATTATTCTATATTTATTATTTTACAATTATTTAAAATTTACAAATTTACAAATTTACAAATTTTAATAAATTCATTTCACATTAATACAATTAAAATTTTACAAATATTTTACATACAACTACCATTAGAATTAGAATTAGAATTAGAATTATTAGAATTAGAATAACAATTTTACAATTTCACGTACAATAACAATTTTAGAATTTTACATATATACAATTACAATTTTACAAATTAAAAAATTGCAATTACAATTACAATTTTAGAAATTTACATATATATCATTACAATTACAAATTTAGAATTTTAAATACAATTAGAAATACAAATATTACAAATTTACAATATCATGATCATTTGGTATATATAAATTAATTAATAAACATCACGTTCATGATAAGCATCGTATAAACATCATATTTGACTAAAAAACACATTCAAAATCGCTAAATGCATCATCGTGATCATGATCATCTAACAAAACACAATTAACATTATATATTAACATCATCAGTACAACACAAACATCAAATATACATCTGATGCTATCACATACACATCTATCTGCAAGCTGCACATTAAATGAACATATCTAACATGACCTAACAACATACACATAATGATGATCACCAACATGTAAATTAAGTACAACTGCAAAATGAACATAAAATACATGGACCATCATATATATATATATATATATATATATATATATATAGCTAAATAATTTTAAAAATATACAATTGTAATATAAATGTCATGGATCAGCCGATGATCGAGCCTCATCTCCATGATGACTGTTGGTAGATGCTACTGGAGGCTCATGCAAATCTGGCGCGGTGCGAGGCCGTGAACGATCATGAGATGTCGATGGTACTTTGCACCTCGCAGACTGTCCATCATGTGTTACTGCTCACTCGTAACGTGTGATAGTCGTCTTCAGTCGCGTAAAAGCTGTCGTAACTCCTACGACATGTCGCATCAGGCTGTACATGTCATGTGGCATGCCTCTCCACATCTGTAAGAGCCTATCATCAGCCTCTATATCTTTGAAATCAGTGGGGCGAATGCCTGCCTCAACAAACAATGCAGTGATTTGGTTTCCCAACTCCATCCTGTATCTAGCATCACTCAGACGTCGACCGCGGTCTGGCACACCAACAGGAGCAGGTCTCTGACCTGCACCAGCCTCCTACTGATCCTCGACAATATCTAGCATCATGCCCTCTACATCCTCATCAAGATCTACGACTGGATCAGGTGGTGGTGGCGGCATCTCCTCGCCATCATAAGAGCCAATGTCTGCAAAATATATACAAGTACACAACAATAATTAGACAATTTCATTACACAATTTAATAAAAAAAAGTTAAAAAAAGGTTAGAATAAATTTAAATAAAACAGTAATATTACCTCTATCATCTGGTGGCTCATCATCTGTGAAGAGGATGTTGGCACACCCTCGCAAATACAACCCCGCATAACGACAAGGGACCATAATGAAGGGATGCTCAAAAACACTGGCTAGCAACCCCAGTGCATCATCTGATATCCTCGCTGGAAACAAAGTCTCCTCCCTCTTGGGCATTATATGCCCCCACATATGCATACGTGCCTCAGTAATCGGCCTATGAGGCTACCGAATAAAAGAAGGCCTCGTCTCTAGAAACCTCTCAAAAAATAAACAAAAAAGCTCTAAATTAAAAGGGAAGCTGACCCTCCCTTGTGCACGAGCACAAAATCTATCTAATGTTGTATAGAACTGCCGTAAAAAAATGGCAGACCACCTGACAAGTCGTGGCTACTGTAGTAAAGAATCAACATAATATAAAAGCCGGCAACTAATGCATTGCCTGTCATTGGTGTTCTGCAAAATGGTCGAAATGATAAGTGAGAGACACTGGACCTCCTCACGACCAAACACACCAATACGTAACTATCCTCCGAAGACCTAAAAATTCGAAGGAGACAATATATCTTCTCTAATGTATCTTTGGGAGTAAACTAACTCACTGCCTGCCACACAGCCAGTTGGAGCCTTGGGGAACGAGGGAAAATCCACCCCTCTCCTCGAAAGCCCTGTAATAAAATATACATCCTCCTCAGTGGGCATGTACCACTAGTCGATACCAACTCGGAAAGCCTGGTTCTGGGCATTCCACCTTCGGATAAGATGTCTCAAAAAACCACTATGGGACTTTAGGGAAGTAGCCTCCTCATATAACTTGAGGAGGCCTACCTGCCTTAGGAGCCCCTGTGTCATTGCTATAATTGGGCGAGGGTACATATCTCTCTCTCTTTCTCTTGCCTCCCATAGGCTAACCATGTTATATTGTTCCGCCTGTTGTTGTTGTTGTTACTCCTCTTCTCTCCTTTGACGTCTCTAAATGATTGACATATTAAACACAATTTTTTAATTAAACGACACATGTATTTACAAATATACGTATATAAATATTTTTTGAAAAATAAATAAAACAAGAGTCGGTGTGCCAAAAACACAGTCACGCACCGGTAATGGTGCATCCCTCCACAGAAACGCATCGGCGACGGTGCACATAATGATATAAAAAGCATTGGGAGTGGTGCTCCAGAAAATATTTTTAGCGCACCGTTCACTAAGTGCGGTGTCAGGAGGCCAGTGTGCTGATTTCACTATATGCCCCTGGGCTTATAGCTAAGTCAACACACCACCCTCCTGCCACCATACATAGTCGTACGGTGTGGCCAGGTATCCAAGCGCACCACTCTTTGTCGTAAAATTTACAATTACACGGTGCGCCTATGGAATCTGCCTCGGAACCGGTGCGGGTACACTTAGCATCGGTTTACCAACCCGAACCATTGACAATGTCGATTTGTAATTCCGGTGTGCCAAAAAACTTATGTGCCCCAGGGCGGATAATTAGGTCAACACACCGGGTGGGCGCGATTCAACATTGTCAATGGTGCAGCTTGGTAAATGACTGCACTGCACTTTTAAAAAATTTTAAAATAACACCATGTGCCTCGCGGTACTACCCCAGAACCGGTGCAGAATCCTTTAGCACCGAGTACGGTGTGGCCTGTAAATTTACAGGCAGCACCGCAAACTGGTGCAAGCCGAACAGCTCGAGCGCACTGCGCGACAATTTTTTTTTTTTTTAATGGTTAATTTTAAGGGTTTTTCAAATTCTAATCTACTAAAAGGTTTAATTATGGAAAAACAAGAAAAATACCTGTACATTTACTCGTCAAGGAGGCATATTGGCTGTACAATTTAAAAAAGAAATTTTGTCCGCTGTTTTATAAAATTCAAACTGGAGATTGGTGGGAAAGTACAACAGCAGTGCATGCAATAAGTGCAATGGGAGCATGGATGTCAGTGTGGCTCAAGAAAGGATAACTTGCACTGGTGCTTGAGAGCTCTATAGCACTGAAAAAAGTGAAAAATGCAGTTTTCTGGCCATAATTTTTTTTTTTAACCCTGTTCCAATGCGTGGGGTTTTTACTGGAGTACCGATGCGTTGTCTTAATGTCGTACCAGGCTCTTTCTGTTTTTGCACGCTTTTAGGAGGCACCAGGGCGGCGTATCTGTACTGCACCGGTGCACTACAGTAACTCAACGAAGTGGTAATGGTGTCCGGTGAACCAATGTTTTGCGGTTTTTTGGCCGTAATTTTTTTATTTAACCCTATTCCGGTGCGCAGGCTTTTTACTGCAGTACCGGTGCGTTTCCTTTATGCCATGCCGAGCTCTTTCTGTTTTCGCGTGCTTTTAGGAGGCACCAGGGCTACGTAATTTTATCGCACTGGTGCTCTACAGTAACATCACGCACCGGTAACGGTGTCCGGTGAACCAATGATTTCTGTGGTTTTTTTGCTGTAAATTTTTTTTATTTAACCCTATTTCGGTGCACGGGGTTTTTACTGGAGTACCGGTGCGTTTCCTGTATGCCATGCCGGGCTCTTTATGTTTTCGCGCGCTTTTTGGAGGCACCGGGGCGGCGTATTTCTAAAGCGCTGGTGCTCTACAGTAATATGACGCACCAGTAACAGTTTTTTGTGAACCAATGATTTCTGCGGTTTTTTGGCCATAATTTTTTTTAGTTAACCCTATTCCAATGTGCAGGATTTTTGCTGGAGTACTAGTGCATTGTCCGTATGTTGCACCAGGCTCTTTCTATTTTTGCACACTTTTAGGAGGCACTGGGGCGGCGTAGTTTTAAAGCACCGGTGCTCTACAGTATAATGACGCATTGGTAACAGTGTCCAGTGAACCAATGATTTCTGCAATTTTTTGGCCGTATTTTTTTTGTTTAACCCTATTCCGGTGTGTGACATTTATGGGGACCTCGGTGTGTTTCCATCATTCTGCCCCGGGAATTTTATGTTCTGCTCACTTTTATGACGCATCGGTAATGGTGCTCGATGAACCAATGATTTCTGCTATTTTTTGGCTGTAATTTTGTTTCTTTTAAACCCTTTTATGGTGCGTGGCATTTACGGGGATCCCAGTGCGTTTCAGTCATTTGGCACCGGGACGTTTATGTTCTGCCTGTTTTTTATGAGGCACTGAGGCTGACGATATGACACGCACCAGTGTGGTTACTGAATTAAAAGCACTGGGAGGGTGTGTACGGAGCGCACTGTTTCCGATGTACCAATGTTTTATGCGGTTTTTTTGCCATAATTTTTTTTATTTAACCATCCACCAATGCGCACATTTTGTGGGCACCCCAGTGCGTTTCATTTATTCCACACCAGGCGGTATCTATGCAGTCGACATGTAAAGAATAGATGCTCTATAGAAATAAAATGCACCGGGCGTGTGTGTATGGAGCGCACGGTGTCAGGTGTGCCAATTTTTGTAATGCACCGGTGCTTTCTCATATTGAACACACTCGTACGTTTTAGGTTGATAAGAGCACCAGAAGAAATACATCCACAAAAACCTCCGCCTGCCAACCTCCTCTAGGATCCTCCACTAGAAATGGATGTGTTGGGGTATTTTGCTATGGGGTTCCTCAAAAACATCCGCTAGAGGGTATTTTCCTTGTAGTGTTAGAAGTTAAGGATGTAAACACATTGTATAAGTACAAGAAACACACTGGTAGGGAAATGTGGCTCACAACACAAATCGGGGATTACGAAATCGAGCAAGTTATTTTGGATCTAGGGTCAGACGCAAATGTGCTGCCTAAGAAAACTTGGCAACATATGGGAGAACCCAAGTTGGAATGGTCCACTATCCAGTTGCACATGGCCAATCAGCAGAAGATCGTACCCTTAGGAAGGTTATCACAGATTGTAGTGGATATTGCAAGAGTTAAGGTCCGAGCCGACTTCGAGGTCATTCAGATTGTGGAAGATGCAGACCCTTACCCTACGCTCCTAGCATTAGATTGGGCCATCGACATGGGCAGTATTATCAACTTGAAGAAGAGAAGCATGGTATTTGAGAACGGAGGGATACGGGCGATAGTCCCTTTAGACCCCGCAGAAAGAGAAAGGTATATGGAGATGGTGCGTATTGACGAGGAGGTAGATCACATCTACAAGTTAACTACGCAGGATGAAGATTGGATCAACCCTACGATTGATAATATGCTCTGCCAGGACAACGACTGCTGTTCTGACTCTGACGAAGAACTGGAAAATTGGCAAAACCGATTGCACGATGTATCCGTGCTGTGATGTCTCAGAATTTCAAGGGATTTCTGATGTATATCCTTAGAGGTAAGAGATCTTCCCTACTTTGATGGTTCTGATAGCATTAAGGAATCTTTGCAAGCATTCGACGCTAAAGTTCCAAAGGAATGAAGGTTATGGGCCCTCAATCTTGCCCTACGCACAGTACCTGGGAAGTGGTGGGATGAGCGTAAGGCAGAATTTCGGGAATGGGGGGCATGTCATACTATGTTACTCCTGCGCTTCGACCCTCTGGTTCACTTATGCAGGGAACAACCCAGACTAGTAATCCGAAGCTATGCAGACCTGCATAAGATAACTACCACTGGCAGGAAAGGGTGCGTGAATGATAGGTGCATCTCCTACAGAAACTCTCTCAAGATGGTGGATACTATGGAAGCTATGGATTTGGAAGCACCGACAGCTATGAAACAACTGTGCTCGCTCCTCCACTTCACAGGATACTATAGAAAAACCAAGCAGGAGTATGCATTAATCACAACGCCTCTAAAAGAGCTTCTTTGCAAGACCATTTCAGTTCACAGGGACACTTAATGTCAAGGGAGCTTCAAACCAGTAAAGAAAATAATAGGCCCACTCAGAACGCAGATGGAACATTGGTTGGACCATTGTGCGCACAGGAGGTCCGTCGAGCGCACACATGCATGCGGGGAGTGCAGGTGTGCGTTGAGCGCACCAGAGTTGCGAAAAATAGCCATTGGGACAGTCAAATCGAGTCAAATGCAAAAACTACCATTGAATGGAGTGGGCGGCTGGCATTTAATGACGCGATTGTGGGAGATTTTTTACCGTTTACATGATGGTAAGTTCCAAGTGCAGCTTGCCCAACCACTAGCCACTCACGTTAGCTATAAAACGGGTCGAACATACCAGACAAGGGTTCCACATCAATTGTATAGCTTGTACTTGGCATATCTTACCGTGACGATTTGGTGTTGCAAGACACTCTTTATTTACAGTGTCTCCTTCAGGTCCGAGCAACCTACCCCCTCGGACAGTTGCAACCAGGAGTTTGTTTTTCGCGCCAGGATGATGACTATGAACCCTGCTAAGCCTTCTGAAATAATGACATTGGTAGAGTAGGGGACTGAGGAAGTGGTGGAAATCAAGTCTAAGTGGAAGAGATTCTCTCCATGCTGAGCCCAACCACGAGGAAAGGAAAAGAAAAGGCATAGAGCTCCAGAAAGCCCCTGAAGCCCATGAAATAGGCTGTAGGAAAGCCACGAACTTTCCCGCGAACTGAAAAATCCCCGCAGGCAGCTTGGGAGGAAGCACAAATCATCGACCAATTCACTGGTTACCTCCCTTTGTTCGACCATGCAGGACATCGATTCACACGCCAAAGAATATTGATAGCCCGGTCACTTACCTGCATATTCCACTAACCCCAGGCGAGGTCCCCATCATTAGTGAATCTTTTGGTAAGCTTCATGAGGTCAAGTTTGACGATCATGACCTAGCCATCTTCGAAGCATTCCCTAAACTAGCACCTGCATTATACCTCAAATAAATTCATGATGACGATGGAGTTACAATTATACCCCAGCACTAGGTGCATGGGTTGGTCAGGTCCAGGCTCCTGAACTTACTAAGGATGCCCCATTTTGGTCATCACAATACTACAGACCGACTCGCATGGCAGGTGCTCGCACTAATTCACGAAGGTTGTCTGTGGATCTAGGTCAAGACTCCTATTGATGCTGTGTTGATTCATAGGATTACTGGTCTCCTCATGAACATACCAAGCCCTGTAGAGTGAGTGGGTAAGAAATACGAAGCTGAGACTGTTGAATTTGTGCGCCAAAAATATAAGGTGGAGCGGAATACCCGAGGCTTTATCATCAAATCCATCAATGATCCTAGTATGCAGTTGGGCACGATGTTGCTGGCATGCAAGTTGATGTGAAAATGCCAAGTTGCCACCATCCCCGCCTATGTGATACAGCTAGCAGGCCAATGTGGGAAGGGGGTCTGTTTCAATTGGGCTCAGTACTTATGTGATGAATTTTTGGCCAACGTCTGAGAATCCCAGGACTTAGGGCACACCTTTTGTTACTCGTGGTTGTTGTTCCTCATAGCGTTGGTTGCATGGGAATCTCCTGTTGAGTCTGTCCTCCCTAAGCTTATCCTGGATATGTGTGAAGGAGCCTGTTATGTGCACTTTTGGGACTCCAAGGATGCGCAGCGCATAGAGGACAATCAAGTCTTCTGGGTCCTCTTCTAGAGCAGCGTGGTAGCTTCCATCAAATCTCAGCCACGCTTATCACCCAGAGTCTACAATAGGTACAAGCACATCATGGCCTTTTAGGTGACCATGCACAACATACATATTCAGAGCCGAAAGGAGAAAGCTTGGACTTCACTCCCCTATATGGTCGCAGATGAAGAAATTGAAAATGTTATTGCACTCTTGCCCCTGCAGTGGAAGATTGGCTTCAAGACCGGGGTGCAAGGCCCTAAATATGCCGCCACAACACAAGTAATGCCCCCTATCACTATTAAGGATATTGGAGGCTCCAGCAAAAGTACCAGGAAGGACACAGAACTGACTGCGAAGAAAGATATGCAGTAGAAGCATACTGATGAGAAGGATGCCAAAGTAGCAACACAGAAAGATTCGCAGCCTAACTTAGGGATAGAAGGAGAGGATGTAGGAGGAACTGCATCCCCTCAAGGGACGAAATGCACAGGCGAGCCTGCCAAAGGACCCCAGAAGAAGCAGCACGCTTAGTGGATAGAACATGATGAAACTGTCACCTTGACTGACGGTAACCTTGAATAGATTACTGATGTAGTCTCTCTAGCCACGCAGGATCAATGGGAAGCCCTCGAAGGGTAGTAGAAGGCTGTGCTCGCCACATTATAGGCCAAGCTCCATGAGCTGCAACTAAAGATAGACACACTGCACACTGATGTGACTTTGGTACAGATGCTACAAACCACCAGAAGTGCTATGCTCACAACGAAAAAAAGTCACCTCTGCCCTTTTCCTGGCGCTTCCCTTATGATCAGTCCACCGGACTTGAGCATGCAGGTCCATAGTTGTCGGGAGGTACAACTAGACTTAGCCAGACTACCCCAAGATGCTTTCTAGCGACTCCACATGGGTATATTTCAGGAGATTCAGCATCGAGACCTACAGATTCACCAATAGCTAGGCTTGGCTGAGCAAATGATCATCGAGAGCAACGTTGTAATCACCCTTGCCACCACTCAGCATAAGGAGCTCGAAAGCTTCATTCACTAGCTCTGCGTAGAAGTTCCAACAAATATTCCAGCTATTGCTACGCCCTAGGAAAAGGTTGAGGGGTTGGTCACCGCATTGAAGGCATCTCGAATAGAGGTTGTGGAGGTTAAGTCATGGATGGAGCAGCAGATTGCCGATCTGCAGGCTAAATTGTAGCCTGAAACACCTCTGGAGGTGTGGGTCCAGCGATCTATGCTAGTCACTACAGCTATGAACGTCATCACAGGGCAGATCGCGCAGGGTGCTCAACTACTGGAAAATTCCATGCAGCTATGGACCAAGGTCCAACGTGATCCACTTTTGCATGAAATAACCCAGGCCCTACGACAGAAAGAGGAGACATTTGAAACATTGGAGGCCAACCTGCCCACGTTGGTTCCTGCTCAGCGTTTGGCATGACTAAGAAATAGATAAGACCTCCAAGCTGAGATAGAAGAGCTTCGACAGAAGAAGAAGGCCCTCAATGACCGCATGAAGCCTTGGGCTGGTGATGCCCTTAAACTATCGCAGGATGTTGATGTAGCCATGAAGCAGCTGAAACAGACTCTGGAAAGTGTCACCACTACGACAGAAGGCCCGATTTCATAGAAATTGGTCGACATCACCCAGAATGTTGCTGCCCCCATTAACTGAAGCGATAAAACTGTTGCAGGTGCAGGTGGAGACCCCACCATCTCAGTGACTTGGCATGAATCACACGATTTTGTTGGGGGATTGTTGGAATAGGGCCTCCTACAAAGCTGTGAATCTGGTCCATTTTGTATATTTTTTATTATATTTAGTCTAACATAGGGGTTTTGGGGTGGGTCAAAGCCCCTAATGCATTGTATGCAGGTCAAGGGTAGACCAAGAGTCCGCAAACCATGGTTTGTGGACCATTGGATACATATGCTAAAGTAGTATAAATAGTTGATCCTTTTTGAGTCGATAGGTAGAGGATGAATAGAGGTTGATGCGAGGTACGAATTGCTAGATCTTGGGTCGGATTGTTTGGGTTAGGACTCCTGCTGGCTATGTGCACAGGTGGTATTCGGAGAATGTAAGAGGGTTTTGATAAGTAATATATGTGAAGTATTGCTGAAACATATGATGTTGTCTGGATCTATTCTATTATGATTGATATGAACTAAGATTGTCTGATTAAGCTGCGAACTCGTCTGTTTTATTTCTATGGTATGAAAGTATCTGCACTTAGTATATTAGTGTGATGTGACTGTTTTTGCACTTTCGCGTCTCTGTTAATGAACGCGAACTATCCGTGCTGACAATATTGGCTGCGATTATGCTGTTTTATGGTTGTAATTAATGATACACACATGGATGTGAACTTGTTAGAGCAGATCTGATAAGAACTATAGTCTAGTTACATTATGGAACCCTGCAAATCACCCTTTTGTGTAGATCTGATAATTGCGAGCCTACGTTATTACCTACTCTCTCTCAGGGTGCGCAAAACTTGCTTTTAGCACCCTCCCATACTGCTTCGGGTGAGACTGACTTGCGCAAGCGGGTCACTGCCGAAAGGGACAGTAGTATAGGGGTTTGTTGGCAAACCTTCACCTCTAAACCTAGGTCAGGACCCCTCAAGCCAATAGTGGATTTTAGAGCAAACTGAGCTGGGTTATCACCAAGCCCATACAAAATGTAGGCTACAGTCTTAGCTGAGGATCAAATACTGTAAGGACAAGGAGGGTTGGACCCAGAAGTATCAAAGCATTCAGAGGTTCCTGCTTCTACAGAGGGAGATGATGGGGGGGAAAAGGAGGGAAGAGGGGGAGCCGATGCAATAGGACATAAAACTGGGGCAAGCTTATTATTTAAAATAAGAGGACTATTAATATGAGTAAAAAAATATGATGCAGACGAAAAATGGAGATTAAAATTAATAGGTGAGGAGGTAGAGGATACGGTACTCGTGATAGGGCTAAGATCCTCCTCATTTGGTGGAGGTGCCCCTGAAGCAGTCATTGTCTGCACAATCGAGGAAGTCGTCAAAGAGGATGGTGGACATTGATCGAGCTTCTGACGCTCCTCCAGATGCAGTGTAGACCGATGATTGAGACCCCGAAGCTCTCGGTAATTTGTGTTCCAGCATGGACCAGGGTTTCAGTACTTGTCGAAGTTGCAACCACAATGAGGGAGAAATATTTGAAGATGTGCCCCACCTCATGGCACTGTCGACACCGAAATGTAACTCCCTCGTCATCAAGTATTTGAAATTTGGAGATTTTCTCATGCTTCAACACATAGCTTTCAACCATACCTTCTTGGGTGTCTAAGTGAACAAGGATTCAAGCCATAGAGATGTTACTTGTTTCCAAATATGATCTGTCAGGGTCGAGGTATATTCCAAGGTCCTCACCTATACATATGAGCACGTCGTCTGTCTAGAATTGGAGGGGTAAACATGGGTAATCGTACCCAAGTGGGTACGGCACCCAACTTCTCCTTCTCAGGATCAAAGAGTGGAGTCCAAAGCTTTAAGAGTACTAGAGTCATCTCTATACGGCAATATTTAGTGAGAACCTAGCTTGCCATATCAAGGGTGGGGAAAATCAGAGCAAGCCAACCTCTATTCATAGTCAGGATGACTGGGGGTTGTTCAAGAAGGTGACCCAAAATCTCTGTAGTCCATTGCTTGAGTCTGGAAGTGGTGTAATTCCGCCCTCTAACTCAGCCCACCAGCACTGTCTGCATAGTCTCTTCTTCCTTCTACATGCTAACCCCAATACTGAATAACAATTCACGAGAATTCTCATGGCTTCTGGTATAACGGGTTTTCTTCTTAACTGTTATGTGGGGAGGGTTCTCTTTGAGAGGCCATTCTTCCTCCAAATGAGCATCGTCAAATTCTGATGAGGTATTTTCTTCCGGCTATGTAGGCAGGATAGGAAAACCCTCAAAGCTACTATTGGCTATCATCGACGATGGACCTCCATGTATATTTTCCTGACCGAGAGAGTAACCCCCAGGACCCAAGATGAGTTGTTCAAATTCAAAAGCCCCATCATTGACTGCACACTTTCCCACAGAACATTCGCCATGAACCAAACCCTCACCCAGACTGTATGTCTCCTATTGCTAGATCCAAATGTGCAGCATTGATGGCGAGGATATGGAAAAAATCGGAGAAGCCAGGGTGTTCGGACATAGGCTCGTAAGCTGGTCATTAGGGCTTTCATTAGAAAACCTAAACTCCATAAACCCCGAGGCTAACACCACAATCTCTATATATGACTATCGAGCCTCCAACTGTGTTATTTGTTCTAGAAGATTATGCGGTTGTGCCCTAGCTGGTCGTTGATGTAGATAACGGGTCCATATATGTTCTAGCACTAATGAGTCCGAGGAGTAGTCCAACAGCTCCTCCTCCATAATGGTGTTGCCCTCATTTCCGGTAGGTTCCATAACTAAATCACCAGCGAAAACGATTATTTCCTAAACTTTGAAACATTCCCATAAAATAGCTAGTAGCTGTTAGTTACGATGATGGGTTCTAGAGTTATAACTGCAAAGTTATGATTCCCATATGTAGGCAGACTGGGATTTATAACATTCAGTTATATATAAGATTTTTTTTTTAGTAAAATGGTCCATTACTTTTACTAAATTTAAAAATTTATATTCATGTGAGTGGCTCCCCTCCCACCAATTTCTTAGGGATTTGATATTATTCTAATTCTATTAAGTTCCTCCATGATAAGTTCCTCAATATTGTGTATAACATTAATTTATATATAAGAAAATTGTATTTAGCAAAATAGTCCATGTTACAATAATATGTGTAATTCCTTTTTTTTCTTAAGTTAAAGTTGACACATAAATTTTTCATACATAGTTAATAAGGTAAATGTGTGCATTAGTAAGGCATTCTTCGTATTGCAATAGTTTTTTTAGTTATATTTATGAAGCCTTTGGCTATATCAATTACATTAATATTTTTAATGTAATTGTACTAATAATATTTATAAGCATAATGAATAAGGTATTCATTTAATTAATGAAACACACTGGATGAATAAATAAACATTCAATGATGAGGTACATAGTGAGGTACATAGGAACCATGAATAAATAAATAAAAAGTATAAAATAAAATGTTTATGAAAAAATAGAATACTTTTTGTGAAAGACTTTGTAATGTTTGGTATAATGAAGAAGGATATTCACTTTTAATTTATATGATAAAAATTAATAATATAATAAAAGAATGTTTATATGGAAAACAATAAGAGTTATTAAGAATAAGAATTAACTGATAAGGCAATAAAAAAATAAAAATATAAGAAATATTATAATAACATTTTTGTAAGGAAAATAATAAGAATTAATTAATATTTTCAAATGACGTCTTTTTTTGGAAATGAGTTTTATCAATGTGTTACTTAAAGAAAGAAGAAGAAAAAGAAGATGTTATTTTAAAATCTATTAGAACTTATGATACAAAAATGAAATAAAACTAGCAATTGTACCAAATGTTGCAAAGGAAATGCCTTAAGTCGGTAGAATATGAAAAAACTGCGTAAATGAAGCATATGTTAAAAGTGCATAAATGAAGAGATTTTAACTTATTAGCATTTAAATGAAAAATTAATAAGGTGTGAAGTGTGAAAACATAGGGGAAAAGGATTGAGTTACTTACTTAGAGATGCATATGGATCAAGTGGCTTGTAATTGAAGGTGAAAAATTGTGTCAAGTTGTTGAAGTTTGGATGTTTAGCAACACTTTTCCAATTACTGTAATTCATCATGTAATTGAAGTTTTTGATAGCATTTCCACTCTCCAATAATCTCTTTGTAGTTGAGCTTGACATGCCAATGTATTCTAATTGGGCACAAGTGAAAAGTGCATTTTAAGAGAGTAGATGTATTGCTATTAGTGGGTGTTTGTACACCCAGACTCGTTAGATGTGGGGAATCTCTCCTGCAATCAATTGAAAGTGCATGAGCATTGAAAGTGCATGAGAGTTATATCTTGTCAATTTATTCAATTAAACTAAAATAAAATTAAGAGGAATCTACTAGAGTGGATACCAATACAAGCTCCAGGAGAAGTGATATTTTTGTGGCAACTGTTGAGTACCAAATCTGCAATTCCCTCCATTTTCACCCACTCTTTCACTCCTTTGTATCATTAATATTCATTAAATTCTCTAAATGCACAAGGTAAACCCCCTTCCATTGTATTGTCTATAATTTTTAATTAATGAAATAATAGTCATGGGGATTTTGCCTACGCGAGTTACTAATTCTGTCATTTCCGCAGATCTGGTGGTGAAAGGGTCATATATGCAGACCATAGGAGCAAGTCTAAGTTTACAACGCCATTTCAGTATTGCTGTAACAACATAACAGATTCCAGACCTATTCCAGACCTTTCTTGTTTTCTCTCGGCCACTAGCTGGGTCATTTTAACAATTGTATATTTATAGACATTAGTTGTCAGATTTGAAAAACGAGTTTTCTGAACAATTGTATAAGAAGGGTTTCAAAGCTCTGAATCAGGTTAGTCATGCAAGATATCAAGTTTGTAACAAAAGATTTTTTAGTTAATTGAATGCAAGATATTTTTTTGTTCTTCTGTAAGCTATGAATCCATCGCAGCCTTGGTTAGAGAGTTGGGCCCACTCTTCTGATCAGGTGTTGTGTTATTTCTATGTGTTTTTCTCGCATTTATGCTTGTACATTTTAACTGTTGTTATGGCACATTCCTTAAATTGTTGTGAATTCTTTTGTAACTCTGCACTTTATCTTTAATTACCATCATAGTGGTTCTCATTTATTTCAGTTGTTAAATCTGTGATTAACATTGGATTGTGCCATTGCTCCTACATATACCTTGCACGTTACCTTGAAATAATATACCCACCCAGAATGATGAATTAATGTGGACAAGGGTTAATAGTTTATTCACACTCGGACACCAACATTTTGGCGCCATTTCTGGGGAAGGATAGCAAGGTGCAAGAACACGATCCTGCACATTCATCAAAATATCAATCTCTCATCTTAGCGAAGGAATTTGTTACCCTGCTCTAAGTCCTAAGCGTAGTGTTTTGCTTTTTTCTACTTTATGTTGTTTTCTGTTTCAATTTTTTTCCTAGGGGACAAATTCTCGTCCTCGGGAACGTATTTGACTACTCTACCTCAAGTCCTGAACCTTAACTTTGCAAGTTTGTGTTTTTTTCTATTTTAACCCAACTTTCTTTTTTTCTAAGTTTGTTTGATATTTTTCTTGAGTCCAATCTCTCTTCTAGGGGAGGAAATTATTTTTTCCTGCTCCAAGTCCTGAGCACTGTTGTTATTTTAATGATTTCTTCTCACCAATTGTATGAACAAATATTCGAATAAGAGGGGTAGAGGAATAACCCTAAATAAAGGAAGGGATTTGGGAAGGAATAGTTATATCCAAGAGATCATCACAAAAGCTGAATCAGAAGCATCTTCTCATTCTGCTGTCAGGGTAAGGATTCAGATGAAGTCTGAGGGGTAGTCGGTTATGCAGCCAGTGCCATCCACGATACTAAAAAGAACCCTTTCAATGGCAGAGGAATAAGTAAACATAGTATTAGTAGAAGAAACACCCCTATTGTCGGCAAAAGAAGAAGACATTGTGAGAAGGGTATCTGAGGAATTGAGAAATTCCAATAGGGAAGAAGAACTTCTGAAGGATTTTGTGTCACCACGAGACTGAGGATGTGCTGTGAAACCTCCTACAATTAAATCACCCCGAATACCGGTTGCAGAACTAGTTGAAATCTCAAGTGAGTATTGGAGGATATTTATGGCACCTACAATTTCCTCTATTGATTTCCCAATTGGGGACATCAGAGGTGATGCACCAATGAAGCCCATACCTTTAACAACTTTGCCTAATTTTCATGGGATTTCCTCTCAATACCCTGATACATTCCTCTTTGAATTTGATATTGTCTGTTGGGGATATGAATATATCGCTGATGCTTAGAAATTAAATATATTTCCTATTACCTTAATGGGGACAACCCTGCGATGGTTCATGGGTTTAGGGGGAAAGACTATCTCCTCATGGGAGGTGATGAAGGAATTATTTTTAGAGAAATACCAGGATTACTATAAATCCTGTGATATCAAGGAAGATATTTTTAAGTTTGCGCAGAAATAAGATGAGAATATGGAAGATTGTGTGGAGCGACTTAAATATATACTGTAGAGGTCAGGCCATAGTGATCTGGACAAAGATATTATGAATATCATCCTTCTCTGGGCACTAAGGGAATATTCTTTGTAGCTTTTAAAAATAGTAGGAAAGGGGGACATATCAAAGGAATACTTTGATACCATCTTCTAGTTGTGCATCCAGTGTTCGCGAGGGGCTACAAGAAATGGACAAGGAATTCGGTCATCAAAAACTTCCAGTGGAGGGGTCACAAAGGCAGAAATCAGAAATCTATTGGATAACCTAAGGACTGATATCCTAAGTACATTATTCGCCCTGATGGACACCTTGCAAGAGAAACAGAAGCAAATGGAGTTGGAGAAAACTATGGCTATATTATTCCCTCAGTGTAGAAAGAAACATCCGCTGAAGGAATTCCCATTGAATGCAGTTGAAGCCTGTGCAATATCCGAGCATGCCCATGCAACCAGCTCGTGCCCGTCCTTGCTAGTTGTTAAGGCAATTTTTCAAGGAGAAGGTGAAGAAAGCGCAGTGGATCAACTGTATTTCATGGAACCAAAGAAGCCATGGCAGCCCCGAACATCAAATGTGAATCTAAGTATGCCTCAAGACCTGTCTCATTATTTTAATAATTTTAATATGGGTCACCAGTCTATACCTTTTTCACCAGTATGGCCTCAATATCAATATCCACCTTGGCAATAGTGGTTTCCCCAGACTATTTCAAATCCTACATGGGCTCAGAACTGGGGTGGACCCTCTCCTATTGGAAAGTTTCCCCAATCAATGCCACAAAAGCAACTTCAATTGCCTTCCAATGTGCCTCTAGGTAGTCCACCCCTTTCACCTCAACTTCCTATCCAACCCAACCCAAATCCTAACAATAAAGGGGTTCATCAAGTTCACATTCTCAACTTTCCATCATATAGAATTTCTACGATAGGGCTTAACAACATAAAATTACGATCTGGGCAGGTATTGAATGCTCCAACTTCACCTATTATCATTGAACAAGTTTAAAATGAAGTTATGGAACTAGAACAAAAAATAGTTGGGGATAAACCAGACCAAAACATTACAAATCAAACACCTCCTCAACCTACTGTTAACCAAGGACGTCCAGTCAAACCACCATATCCTGAAAGATTGGCCCTGAGTAAACAGAGCCCTCAAGAAGAATTTGATTTTCTAGGGAAAATACAAAATATGTTTGTTAAAATTACCCTTATCCAAGCTATGAGGGACATACCCATATGTGCAAAAACTCTCAAATAATACTTCTCTAGGAAAACCGAAAAGAAATCAAGGGATATGTTGACCATCCATGTGATGGGAAAATTGTCTGAAATCACGCTGGGAAAATTCATGCCTATAAAATATGGGGACTCAAGGAATCAAATTCTAACGGTACAGATTAATGGGGTTGAAATCCCAAATGTAGTGGTAGATTTGGGTGCTCCCATAGATGTCATTACCTCTGAAGAAATGAATGCATTGGGTCTTAGAAACATTAAGTCGACCCCTACTATCTTGGAATTGGCAGATAGGTCTACAATAAAACCAGTAGGGAAGTTGGAAGAAATTACTATTTTGATAGACTCATGGCACTATCTTGTCGATCTCCTTATATTACAAACATGATCCCTAGTCGGCGGTCATCCCTTGATTTTTGGAAGGCCTTGGATTGCAACCGTGGATGCCTATATTGGGTGTTGATCTGGAAATATGGTTTTATCAAATGGGGTAGTCACTAAGAACCTCACTCTCTATCCTCTTGGAGAACCAAGCCCATCAGAGAAGCTATTATCCAAGCAAAAACCTCTACCAATGGAAGAATTTGAACCTAGAAATGAAGAAATTAGACTGGTCCTTACCTTTGGATAGGCCCTTCAATTCAAAATAGAGACTGAGGATGATACCATTAACACTTTTATTAATGACCCCTGTTCTGTTTCTGATTCAACTCATCAAATTCTAGAATATGCCATGAGCTGTGAAACGTAGGAAAATATTGAACCAAAAGATGAAATTGAGAGCATCCTTGCAACTTCATCCCATCATAGTATTCCTATCGCAATTGAACTAGGAAAAACATTGAAAATCAACCTGAATCTTTCAGAATCCCAGAAAAAACAACTCCTAAAAGTTCTTCAAAGCCATAAGGAATCCTTCGCCTGGGATTATACCAATATGAAGGGGATTCCTACTAGTTTATGTACTCATCATATTTACATTATGGAAGATTGTCATTGTGTGAGACATCCCCAACGGAGAATGAATCCCACCTTAAAGAACATTTTCAAGGATGAAATTCTGAAATTATTGGACGTAGGATTCATTTATCCCATCTCGAATAGCCAATGGGTGTCCTCGTTGGTTATCATTCCCAAAAACAATGATAAATGGTGGATCTGCGTGGAATATATGGAATTAAACAAAGAAACTCAAAAAGACGATTTCCCTTTGCCATTCATTGAACAAGTCATGGACACCCTGGTTGGGAAGAAGTTTTTCTCCTTCCTAAACGGGTTGAGCGGGTATAATAAAATCAAGATAGCCCCAGAGGAATAAGATAAGACAACCTTTACATGCCCATGGGGGACCTTTGCATACAAAGTTCTTCCATTTGGTTTGTGTAATGTGCCCATGACATTCTGGAGGGCAATTCTGGGAATTTTTTCTGATTTAGTCGATGACAGCATTGAAATCTATACGGATGATTTTACTCCATATGGGAATTCATTTGAAGAAGAATTGGAAAATATGGAAAAAGTACTCGAAAGATGCAAACAGACCCATGTTTCTCTGAGTACAGTGAAATGTCACATGATGAGGGAAGAAGGAATAGTATTGGGACATTTTCTCTTGGCTGCCGGAATTCGAGTTTATTTGGCCAAAGTAGAGATAATATTGAATTTCCCCATACCTAAGACACCCACATAGGTACGTAGGTTTATCGGTTGTGCTAGTTATTATAGATGCTTTATATAAAATTTTGCTAAAATAGCACATCCACTTTTTCAGTTTCTAACAAAAGATGCAGAATTGATGTGGACAGGAGACTGTGAAACAAATTTTGTAAAGATTAAGGGATTGGTTTGCGAAGCTCCAATCATTCAAGGACCTGATTAGGCATTACCATTTCATATACATGTTGAGGCCTCTTAGAAAAAAGTAGGACCAGTCTTAGGACAACAAGTAGACAAGACATCTTATGCAGTTTGCTACGTCAACAAGAACTTGACTCTTGCTGAGTTGAATTACACAGTGACTTAAAAATCATTCCAGTCTGTCATCTACGCTATCCACAAGTTCCAACACTATATCACTAGGTATCCTACTTTTGTACATACTGATCACGCAGCAATAAGGTATTTGATGAATAAACCTATCACTCTTGGTCACATTACAAGATGGCTGGTACTGCTTCAAGAATTTGATATTACAATAGTAGATAAACTAGGGAAGGATAATGTAGTTGTTGATTTTCTATCTATATTGGATAATAATGATGAAAGCACACCCATAGAGGATAGTTTTTCGGATGATCATCTATTCACAATTTCTACTAATCCTCTGTGGTATGCAGATATTGCTAACTATCTTGCTACAGGGAAGGTGCCCTATCATTTGTCATACAGGGAACAACGAAATATCATTCATCATAGTGCTCGATATTCCTGGATGGAAAATACCTTTTTCATATAGGAGTTGATCAGTAGGTTTGACATTGTGTACCTGAGAATGATATCTATGAAGTGTTGAAGGCTACCCATGATGGCCCTTATGGAGGGTATTTTGCAGATAAAAGAATAGGCCATAAGGTGTTACAAATGGGATATTACTAGCCTTCTATCTTCAAGGATGCATGAAATTATGTCAAAGGTGTGAAGATTGCCAGCGCAGGGGGTAGCCCGGTCAATCCGATGAAATACCTTTACAGCCCCAGGTAGTCCTTGAACCTTTTGAGAAGTGGGCCATCATTTTTGTTGGACTTTTTAACACACCTTCCCAGAAAAAGGTCCACATTCTAGTCTGCACCAATTTTTGATCGTTACGATACTCCAAGGGAGATTGTTTTAGATGGAGGAGCAAAATTTACGTCACACATGATAGCGAGTCTTATTCAGAAATATGGGTTCAAGCACAGGGTGACATCTACATACCACCCCTAGGCGAATGGACAAGTGGAAAGCGCAAACAAGGTATTGGAAAATATCTTAACAAATACTATGGCAAACCATCACCAAGATTGGGTTCAAAAGCTTCTCGAAACTCTCTGGGCATACAGAACAACATGGCATGGGCATACAGAACAACATGGAGGGACACAACTGGGTTTTCACCATTCAAGTTGGTTTATGGGAAATCCCCCTTGTTCCCAATATAATTTGAGATTAGTATGCTCAAAATAGCTCTTAAAGTATGGTTGGACCTATCAGATGCCCAAAAACACCAGTTGGATTATCTTAATGAATTAGATGAAATCCGTTCAATGGTTGTCCAGAAGACTACTTCTATTCAACAACAGAGGACAAAATGACACAATAAGTTTATCAAAAACAAGGTGGTTCATTGAGGAGATTGGGCATTACTCTATGACTCATGTTTTAAGGATTTTAAAGGAACTATTTACACGCGTTGGATGGAGCCTTACGAAGTGGATGCTATATTCGATAATGGAATAGTCACACTGGTCACAATTGATGATACACATGCGTCTTTCATAGAAAATGGACATCGTCTGAGACTGTATCACCATCTAGCTTCTAAGGATGCCTTCATTAAACATCTCTTTGAGAAATCTGGTCGATGCAGAGAATTCCTCCTCTGCATCCTTGATCTAATAATAATAATAATAATAATAATAATAAAATAAAATAAAATAAAAATAACAATAATAATAATAAAGTTGTTACTACTCACTTGTTTTTCTTTTTGCAGGAGCTACTACTGAGGTGCAATGCTGTGGAGTTGGAAATTTCCTAAGTAATGAAAATTTTTACTATTGGGGTGATGTTACTCTACTACTGCTGTTACTCCCAGAAATTTTCCAAGTATTAGATGTTGTTACTCCTTGGATGATGTTACTCTGGATGCTATTACTCCTTGGACGTTGTTACATCGTAATGTTGTTACTCTTTAGACGTTGTTACTCCTTGGATGCTGCTACTCTGTGTTGTTGTTACTCCTTGGACGCTGCTACTCATGATGTTGTTACTCCTTGGATGTTGCTACTCTGTGTTGTTGTTACTCCTTGGATTTTGACACTCATGATGCTGCTACTCCTTGGACGTCACTACTCTGTGATGTTGTTACTCCTTGGTTGTTGTTAAACCACGATATTGTTACTCCTTGGATGCTGCTATGCCACGATGTTGTTACTCCTTGGTTGTTGTTACTCCGTGATGTTGTTACTCCTTGGTTGTTGTTACTTTGTGATGATGCTACTCCTTGGATGTTGTTACTCCGCGATGTTGTTACTCCTTGGCTGGTGTTACTCTATCAATGTTGTCACTTCGTCGGTGCTGTTACTCCATCAACATTGTTACTTCGCCATTATTCCTCCATTACTTTGCCAACTGTCACTTCCATCAAGTAGGTCGCTAGGTACATCTCCATTGACTCTTATGGATTTAATTAAATATTTCATGGATAAGAAATTGATGCCGCGGACGACTATTTTTAAGTTGGGAGGTGTCGTCATAATTAAACGATGACGTAGTTAAACCACACCAATGATTATCCTAAAATCATTATTAAACCTCGTGTCGATGGTACGCTCCACGATCTTCACCATATTTCATATAATCATTAACACGTATCGGGACTAGAAACATGCACATGTTGCCAATCAATCAATCCCTTCCAATTTATTCGAAATAATTACCATCTCATCCACTGTACTTACCATAATCCACCATGATTTTCTTCGTTTCCCAAAAAATCATCTACCTTATTTACTGTTATTACACTTAATTTTTCACCATGCTGTTATTGTAGGAATTGGTATCCGTCACTCCTTCCAATGGTTTGCTGCATCCAAAGTGTTGTTACAGTATGGGTGGATTGGTTGTGCAGCATGAAACCGAAGATACAACTCTGGTCCATAGCAATGAAGATGTGTGGCAAGTTTTCATCGATGCATGATGTGATATATATTTCAATAGACTGCAAGGATTCACTGAAGGGATAATGGCAGAATTTACGCTAAGTTTGGATGAGAATCACTCTCGGGTCAGAGGAGTAGAAATTCCCATCACAGAAGAAGTCATTGCAGAAGTTAGTGGGCTAACACGACAAGGACATTAGTGGTTCTCTCGGAGGACTCCCATGCCAGAATTTCATGAACTATCTTTGCAGGCTGGAGAAAGCGTTGTCCATAAGGGGAGAGGGTATGATCATAAATATTTACCATACCAATGGAATGACGTAGAAAGATTTTTTATGAAATATATAACCTGTGAAGGACAGTTTACCACTTTGTTCAAGTACCATTTCAAAATCCTGGCCCATCTTCAATTCCCACAGGAACAAGTTCACTCTTTAAACATGCCTTTCTTTCTAATGAAAAATCTCCAACTCATGGCACAATCCGCTCGACATTCACGCCAAGTGTTGGCAGTCCTTACCAATCATGGACTGGTTTGTTTGTTGGTTATGCATGCAATGGTCCAATTCCAAGTCCCCTGCACACAACTCTATGAACTATTAGAAGAGGAAGTACGAGTTGTCATTGTTGTTATGGAGGAGGAACATGTATGTCCTACTAATTCAGTAAGAGAAGAAGAAGAACCAGAGGAATTGGAGGAAGAACAGGAAGAACGGGAAGAAATGGAAATAGAAGAAACAATTCGTGATACAATAGAGGCTATCACACAAGAACCAACCTCTCCTGTGGAACCTATTGATGAAGGAATCATGGAGATAGGGGATGAATTTGATACCGTTCTATAGGAATCGAATTTTATTAATGAAGTACAATGAAAATAAATACTAGTCAGGGGGCTGGCGAGTGATGCTGTTACACAAGAACCGACATCACTTTCCCAAAAAAAATTGAATATCAGAATGGGTATGGGTGTCACACAAGAACTGCCACCAACTCAGTCAGGACAAGAAAATGTGGGAAGAATGACCCCCGAGGTTGACACTGCTCCATTAGAACCAGTGTTGACCGTAGGTTAAGAAGCAATGCATGAAGGAAGCTCGGCCCTATTAAGAAATGAAGGTGATGGAGAAAAGGAATCAGAGGTGGTAGAAAAGACTAATATATACCATGTAGAGAATATTTTCCATTCTCCTTTTGAGACTACAATGCCAAGAGGAGCAAGGGGGTTTCACTCTCCCCAACGTCTAATAAAAGATATCGTTGTCCCTCCCATACTGAAGTTTGTCGACTCAATGAAGGATATGGCCATTGTCGGTTCATCGCTTGCTGATTCTCAACATGGGTATCCTGAAGTGTAGACTGAAGAAGGGAATTTTGTAGAAGAATTGGAGCAGAGAATGGCCGATGAAGGCATTTTCCAAGTGACAGAAAGTCCTTAATTGAGAAAAGGAGAAGAGGAGAGTGCTCCTGAAGAAAGGAAACCGAGTAAAGAAGACTTGGTAAAGGAGCCAGTTGATGTTGCTAACATCATTCCACCACCTTTTGAACTCGCTGCAGGGCCGAGAGATGAATTTACTGTTAAACAAGAATGGATAGAACATTGTGGAAACATGAGGCCACCTCTCAAAGAAAGGTATCAACTTAAATTTAACAAGACCATGTTATTGAAGAAGGAAGTTTGGAAGCTGAGAAAGAAAGTATCTTGGTTAAAGAAAAAGGAAAAAGAATATAAATGGAAAGCGGTGAAACCCAAGGTCGAGGTTTCCTCAGTAGCCATACAAACAAAATATGTTCCTACAACCTCTGTTGCCACCCGATTGGACCTATTGAACATCCGTTTGAGGTCTAAGAATTATTCCTGGCTAATGAAATTTAGAAATGGAAATCTGTCGCGAATGAACATAAGAAGGAGACGAAGAGGGTTTGTGAGTAGACCACTGGGATTATAACTGGGCGGAGACAAGATAAAAATAGGGTAAGATGGAGGACATAGAGGACCAGGTACAAGTGCTGAAGGAAGATAAAGAGAAATTTTTTACCTTGGCACAATAGGTAATGGCCTGTAGACCTCCCGCCCATAGTTATGCTTTATTTCTTCAAGAGTAATTCTTTTTCTTCTACCTGGAAAGTATTTGTAAGGAAATCAGCCATGAGATTGAGGACCTGATCCAGTTCCTTTGTATTTTGAAAATCCATGATATTATGGACCATCACTTGATGTGCGAACTTTACATGCATAATTATTTCTTGAAGGATGATCAGACCTTCAATCTGGTTCCATTTGTTGGTGATGTTCAGCTGAGAGACTTTTCCTCCTACATTATCAACTAGGTTAAATGGAAGAAGGCCTCTAATACTTTTGAAGAAAATCAAGCTACAAGACCACTGATAATAAGAAGGAAGCATGGTCAGGCAGTGAACATTTATAACAAGAACTCTACCTTTTTACAGATTGAGGGAAATAAAGAACATATTCTAGCAACACAAAAGTGGTGTACTGACCCCTGAGTCAGATAGGTAGTTTCTTTTCAGGATGAAGCTCTTGAAAATTGTTAAAAGAGATGGATGTTGTCGTCATCAGCTGTAAAAAACCAGGAACCTTTTGGAGCACCCAATTTTTCACGGGAATTAAAAAGAGTGCCACATTTTGTTACATGCATTTAAACTTATGGGGTCCAGTGGATGGGACTGAGGTTTCAGTTCCCCCTCATGTGGTTGCCAATAGATTAGTATACCCCAATATACAATGTAAGAGAAGATTGGTGGAAGGATTTCCTCCTGACAGAAGGATATAAACCCCCTAGAACAGAGATGGTCGTAGAATAAAACCTCGCTCAGATTCACGTTGATCATAGCTGATCCAACCAAGACCTGAAGAGACGGCAAGTTGCATGAGGACATGCAAAAAGACCAGTTGGGGGGAGATGTTGGGTACCAAATCTGCATACTTTTTCCCTCCATTTTCACCCACTATTTCACTTATTTGTATCATTAATATTCATTAAATGCTCTAAAAGCATAAGATAAACCCCCTTCCATTGTCTTATCTGGAATGCTTAATTAATGAAATAATATTCATGGTGATTTTGCCTACGCGAGTTACTAATTCTGCCATTTCCGTAGATCCGGTGGTTAAAGGGTCATATCTGCAGATCATAGGAGCAACTCTGAGTTTACAACTCCATTTCGATATCGTTGTAATAGCATAACAAATTCCAGACCTATTCGAGAACTTTCTTGTTTTCTCTCGACAACTAGCTGGGTCGTTTCAACAATTGTATATTTATAGACATTAGTTGTCCGATTTGAAAAATGGGTTTACTAAAAAATTGTATAAGAAGGGTTTCAAGGCTGTGAATCAGGTTAGTCGTGCAAGAGATCAAGTTTGTAATAGAATATTGTTTAGTTAATTGAATGCAAGCTATTTTGTTGTTCTTTTTGTAAGTTGTGAATCCATCACAACCCTGGTCAGACAGTTGGGCCCACTCTTCTGATCAGGTGCTGCTTTATTTCTATGTGTTGTTCTCACATTTATATTTGTACATTTTAACTGTTGTTATGGTACCTTCCGTCAATTGTTGTGAACTCTTTTTTAACTCTGCGCTTTATCTTTAATTACTGTCATAGTGGTTTTCATTTATTTCAGTTGTTAAATATATCATTAATTTTGGATTGTGCCATTGCTGCTGCATATACCTTGTGAGTTACCTTGAAATAATATTCGCACCCAGATTAATGAATTAATGTGGAAAAGGATTGAAGATTTTATTCACACTCGGACACCAACAGTAGCCAGAAGAGCGTGTAGAGCAAGAGACACACAATAATTGAGATTCCTCTCAGTGAGAAACTATCAATATATACGAATAATATATACAGATCACATTCCATGTAAATGCAACAAAACACAATTCTTAGTGAAAATACACCCAATCCCAACATGAAAAGTTTTAAAGTAACGAATAAGAAAAATTACTCTACTTGTGATGGTTAGCAAAGTAAAATTAAAGGCCATCTAAACAGTAAAAAATTGCAGGAGTGTAGGTAGGCCAGTAAAGGATGTGAAAACACTTAGGAAAAGGAAACTACAAAGAGAAAATTCGACCTCTATGTGTCTCATGGGTTATGTTCTATGCAATCGTGAGACTCATGAGATTGTTTGTGCATACATCATGAGGGTGGACAGAAAAATTAGAAGAAGAGGCTTGGCTTTCAAGTGACAGACAAGTTGAAGGAAGACCTATAAAGCTTTTGAAAAATTATGTGATTAACACCAAATGGAAAATCAATGACAAAAGGCTTGTAAAAAAAAACTAATTAGAGAAAAAAAGGCAAGTAAGTGGAGTCAACATTTTGTATAGTGCAATTGGTAGCATGTGAATCCAAAATTCATTTATCTAGTAGTCGGTTGCATCCTACAAGAAAATATATAAATGATGAATGATGTTACTAATCAAATATTGACCAACAAAACATTGAATTAAATTAAAATAATGCATAAAGAAAACTAAAATAAATCTAAAGTGAGCAACTTGAAACAAGCAAATGAAGCTAAAAAAATAAAAAATGTAATGCGAAAAAGGTCCTCTAGATTAATTGTCGGTAGTGGAAAAGGTAAAAATGAATTTCAAAGACACTTGAAAATAGTTTCTTGAGCAATGGTGCTCAATAGATCTCAACGAGTGTTTCCCCTTCCCAATCTCTTTTTCATTCTCTTTCTCTCTCAAAGCAGCAAAGAAAGCTCTCTCAATGATGGAATCCTTTTGGCATTGTCATGCTTGATTTCTTTGGAGAAATTTTGGAAGGATAACAATGTGTAGTGTCTTCTTCTATTTTGGCTCTCTGTGCTCTTTCATTTATAGAAATTTTGAACAGTCTCTCCCTCCCTTCTTATCATTGAGGCAATTTGGCTCATAAATGATGCGGGAGTTGCCATCCTCCTTCTTTTAAGGCTCATTGAACGTCAAGGCTTGAATGTTCAAAGACACTTGAAAATAGTTTCTTGAGCAATGGTGCTCAATAGATCTCAACAAGTATTTCCTCTTTCCAATCTCTTTTGCATGCTCTCTCTCTCTCAAAGCAGTAGAGAAAGCTCAACAATGTGCCATGTCTTCTTCTATTTTAGCTCTTCCTGTTCTTGCATAAATAGAAATTTTGAACACTCTCTCCCTCCCTTCTTATAATTGAGGTAATTTGTCTCATAAATGATGTGGGAGTTTCCATCCTCCTTTTAAGGCTTCTTGAATGTCAAGGCTTGAATGTCCAGCTCTTCCATGAAGATTCCAAACAATAAAAATTTGGATAGATCTAAAACATATTAGTGCTCTCATTTAATACAGTCTTTCATCAAGAACCAGAACACAAGAAATGCAGCCATTTATTTATATTATTATTCACTGAAAGTAAAATACATGCCCAGACCATAAAATCCTACAAATGACATGCACAGCTGCTTGAAAATGACAAATATAAGAAACGGAAGCCCACTTGTGAATCCTGGATGGATCCACCACATAAACATCACCTCGGGGTTTTCATCCCGAGATCAATAATTGAACTGGCTAGGCCAAGTTCTCAACCCAAACATAATAAGATAGATAATCCAGAATGCTCTAAATGCCTAGATTCTCTCCCCTTTTATAGGCTTGATGGGTCAATACCATGGGAAAATACCACATTAAGTACCATGGATTGATTCTATCCACTTTCACTGGATCAAGAAAGGGAATATTACAAATCCTCCCGCCCAAAGATTGCTTTTCCTCAAGCAATCCACTTCTATCCACAACAGAAGCATTTGTACATTAATACCAAGATCCCATACAATCTGATGCGCCCTCCATGTTGAATGGTCCTGAATGGATCCTTCAATACCTGGATCCCAAAAAATCCTTTGACCAATCCTTCCCTCAATAGATTTACCTGGATCCCAAACAATCCTTTGGCCAATCCTACTCCCAATGGATTCTCCTAGATCCTAATGCCACCTAAATCCTGGGACCTGTGGGTTATGGTACCATTTCAACTCTCCATCGCTACCCGCACCAAATGGTCCAAGCTGTAATTTTCCCTTGGCTATGGGTATCCTCCAAGTAATCAACCCATCAATAGAATACCAACTCATAATCTCTCGCCAATCCATACTTGGGGAGGGATGAATATTTGCAAATATACTATGTTGATGTTGTTCGATGCTTGATTCATGCTGCTCTACTTGGTTACCCAACATGATGCAGTTGGAGAACTCTTCCCTTCTCTTCCCAATGTATAAAGGTGGGTTGTTGGTAGTGTTGCAAGACTTATCTATGTACTCCTATAGAGGGTTGCTCTGGAACTCCCAATCGTACTCCTCTTGCTGCCTAATGAGATATTTGAGTCATTCTTCAACACTAGACAACTTGGTCTTTGATTCGGCACATACCCCTATGAGTTCCTCAATTTTTCTGTTCTCTTGTAAGGCAATGTCTCGGGCTGTCCAGACTTTCTGCTTCAACAACATAAGATTTGTCTTGAAATGCTTGATCCTTTCTCGAAAGTATTCTACTGGAAATTCTAGTGTCGTGCTGACTGTCTCTGTATTTTTTTGCACCCGATGCCCAATGACCACATCTTCAACTTGATCCTTTGACCAACTCTCTAGGAATGGTCCATTTTGCACATTATGTTTGTCATGTTGCTCCTCGTGATTAGACTCATCATGCTAGTTCACTATGGCTGGATCCTCACTCAAATCTCCCAAGTCTCCTTCACATGTGGAGACCATCTATTCATCCCTTTCAATTGTCGAACATAGATGCATTGGTGGAATTTTATCTATACTTGATTGTTCATATTCTTCATGAATATTCCCCTGGGGATCTACGAACTCCATTGTATAGGAATCAATCTCATCAATGGCATTAGGTAGAATTTCCTCATGCACTTCCAAATGTTTGTCGTCCTGCAAGTTTCTCTGAAGAGCATGGTGTTGTTGTTCACCATTTGTACTTGACTACTCAGATCCTTCATAGGCCCTCTCTTGAAAATCAGCAAACCCATTTATGGATGAATCCCCATGATTTGAAGTAATATCCTCTTCTTTTGTCTTTGTTGCCTTCTTCTTATCACCTGGACATGAATGATTAAGGGCCCAAGGTCCCTTGCAGATAAAGCATAGTCCTCTCCTCCTTAGTTTATTCTTGTTGCAGATTTCGTTATTGCTTTGATTATCATTTTGGTCTATAGAGATATGGCTACTTAAAGGACCATATAACCTCACTAGTAAATCAAGAATATTCTGGTTGTTTTTCAAAATTTCTTTAAGATGGTCCATCTTCTCCCATACCCAAACAAGAATATATTAATTTTTCATAGGAAGATTTTGTCAATCATGCCTTCAAATATTTTCACAAATTTAACCCGGACTTATAAATGATTTTCCCTTCACTTATGTCTCCCAATAAAAATAATTTACTAAAAAATAAAAATCCAACTAGGGTGATAAATATCACCGAAGTGAGAAATGCTGGCTAGGGTGAAAAATAAATTTCACTGAAGTTCCATGCATAAAACTCTCAGGCTGGTAGGATGCAAAGCATTGATACCATTGTAAGATTCCAAAAAATAAAAATTTGGATAGATCTAAAACATATTAGTGTTCTCATTTAATACAGTCTTTCATCAAGAACCAGAACACAAGAAATGCAACCATTTATTTATATTATTATTCACTGAAAGTAAAATACATGCCCAGACCATAAAATCCTACAAATGGCATGCACAGCTGCTTGAAAATGAAAAATATAAGAAACTAAAGCCCACTTGTGAATCCTGGATGGATCCACCACATAAACATCACCATGGGGTTTTCGTCCCGGGATCAATAATTGAACTGGCCAGGCTAGGTTCTCAACCCAAACATAATAAGATAATAATCCAGAATGCTCTAAATGCCTATGGGTCAATACCAACAAGAAATACCATGGGTCAATACCATGGGTCAATACCAACAATAAATACCATGGGTCAATACCATGGGAAAATACCACGGTAAGTACCATGGATTGATTCTATCCACTTTGAATGGATCAAGAAAGGGAATATTACAAATATTCTTGCATAAATAGAAATTTTGAACACTCTCTCCCTCCCTTCTTATAATTGAGGTAATTTGGCTCATAAATGATGTGGGAGTTTCCATCCTCCTTTTAAAGCTTCTTGAATGTCCAGCTCTTCCATGTTAGGAGATTAATTCTTGTATTGATTATGCTTTGCATAACCCTCATGACTGTCAAAGAGGAAAAGGCCCGAGATTGCATTAAAATATATTTATTACCCTCGAGGGTTTATTTAAAAAAAAAACTTTAGGAAAACCTTTTGTTTTTTGCATGTTGTTTACTAACTCTATGTGCCATTTGTTGTGTACAAACGTGTACCATTTTTTAGTAATAGCATACATCATTAGATTCTAAGATGATTACTAAATTATAAATTGATATTGTCATAGAGTTGGTTTATTATGTGATATTTATTTTAAAATTAATTTTTCATCATAAATTGATATTATGGGGTACTCAATTTATTTATTAATATATCTTAGACAATAATAAAATATTTCAATATGCAAAGATAAGGAGTAATCGAAAGCAACAAATAATAATTAGTCTTTATAACAATAATAAAAAATAACTGATAATAAAAAAATTCAAATATTTGTGGCAATTGCATGTTTAAAGTATGTATATTACACAATCCAATTTCCTAATGTTATTGTAAAGGAATTCACTCCATTTATACATTCGAAAATGCAATTTAAACAATGAAAATTTTTACATGATCTGTATATAAGATATAGATATCCATTTTAACCATGGATCTATCAAGTACTAAACACCCAAAGGGTTCAAACCTATTTTCATTCTAAAAGAGGTCTTTATCTTAAGAGATTTAATCCCTCTTCGCACTTGGTAGATCGAGAGTTAACATGGATCTAGGCTAGTCATAATCTCTTTTATCTCAAGAGATTTAATCCTCTTCCCGTGATATGGGAGATGGATCTAGGCTAGTCATAATCTCTTTTATCTCAAGCAATATTATCATCTTCCCATGACATGGTAGATGGGGAGTTAAGATAAATCCAAGATAATCATAATCTTTTTAAAACATATAGATTGAATTCTAAAAAACTCATACTAATATCTTATCTTCTTAAATGGAAATAAAACATATTTAAATTTAAATATTAATCAACGACTATCATCATCATTATAATAATCACCTATAATATTTTCCTTAATCTAATAAAAGAATTAGATATTTTGACTTTCAAATTTAATATAATTATATATATAATCATATTATATAATAACACCTTACATCATATAATTAATATAATAATAAAATTATATAATAATACCTTCCATAAATTAAAGTAAATTAAAATTATATATATAATAAATTAAAATCTCAAATACATAGATATGTAAGGTAATTTATAGATGACCTAATTTCAGTGACAGATAGATGACTGATAAGATCTGCCCCACAGCCTGGGCACAGTGTAACTCATTAGTGAAAAATGTGAGAACTTTCTCGGAAGACATCTGCGATCAGACGAAAAAAAATCAAGAATCTACGATAGATCTAGTGTTTACTAGAACAAGAAAAATAACATGCCAAACATGCTAAGTATATGATAGTACAAAGCGTATTACAAACACTAACATGCGAACCATGGAACAATACAACTATATGCTCCTGCTCCTGCAAGGATCATTACAAACATTATAACATACCAACCACTCCGCCTAAAGGCAATATGTCAGTAACATACTAGAGTATGTATGTGCGGTTAGAAAATCAGATTGTCGCTCTAGTCGAAAACAATACAACCGTTGTTGTTGACACTGAAGACATTTTTTCTACACCGTCGTCTATCGAGATGCCCGCAGAGCTTATCGTCTATCCAAGGACGTCTCTAAGTCTATCATAATATCACATAACGAATTGTAACTATCACATAACTAATAGTAATTGATTAATACTAGTTTTCAATCTGATGGCATAGGTTATTTGTATGGTCTAACATCTAAATCAAATCAAAAGCATACACAGAGACAGGGAACATAAGAAGGGAGTTGTTTTCACAGAAAAACACCTTACATCATAATTATTGTAAATATTGTAACTCAATATTGTTGTCAAGTGTGTAAAGTCTACACTCACAACAATGGTGGCTCATTTTTCCACAAATGGCAACTCTATTTTTGTGCACTTAGTAATTAGGTCTAAAACCACAACACAACAATAATGACTCACTTTTTCACAAATGGCAAGCAACGATTAATCCTCTTGCTTGTGATCCTTTACCTGGCATGTAGCTCTTCACATTAACCAATGTCTTTATCATTCCAAGGCAACTTCTATCACTCTCAAGATTGTTGTGTAGTCTTGTTACCAAGGGCCTCTTCCTCATTGCCTCTCATGCCAAGCTTGGATACCAAAACAGAGATTAAACTCGGGATTTATTGTAAACATAGTTGGTTCTCTATGCACATAGGTTGGTTTTCTAGATATCAATAAATTCCTTGAAAAATCTGACCTGAATCATACACATACCTATTTACGAAAGTGGTCTTACATTTTCTACCTATACTCTAACAACTTTAAAACAACATTGTAACAATCTGCAACTAATTACAATTGCTTAGAGGCGTATCCAATTCCATGGCGCGTGGTAGGAAACACAACAAAGAACACACTGCAAACAAATCCAACTCCGAGTGGAATGTTAATCACCAACTGCTTAGCATTCGCCCGAACATCCGCATAATAACAGTTCACGACATCGAAATCCATGAAGGCCACAGAACCAAACACCAGAACTGATAACACTGAATGCACGAAATCAAGAAACTTGAGTTTGTAAGATGACAGATCTACAGTTTTGTTGATCTCTGAATTTAATGTCCAGAGCCCCGTTGTAGTGACGATTCCGTAGTATAACGTCCCATCCGATGCCTTGTAGCTATCAGTAAATGGAGCAAGGGAACACAAAATCCCGCAGAGGCCTAGAAGAAAGGCCGTCAAATATTTATTGGCGGTGTAGCAGGTGCCTCCGTTGGTGAGAGTTGGTGACAGAAGTTGGAAAATAAGCACCGTGGTGGTGGGAAGCAGCTTGATGAGATTAGCGGAACCTGAAAATACCTTGTCGAGTAGAGTCTCTAACGTAAATTTAACAATGGCCCTCTTGGCTATTAGTGGCAAAGTCTCCACTCGACCTGAGTCGCCCAATGCCCCAGCCATTGAATAGTATTTCTCTTATTCAGTCTTCTTGATTTGGGTAGCGTTTGTAGATGGTGACCAGAAATTCAGAGTGGTCAGGATAATATATAGGGAATAAGCAATCTATATAAGGTTAGGGGTTTTTCTAACAACACTGAAAACAAGCTCTTTACAAGTTACCACTTGATAATTTCAAGTGGTATGGTTTTTTATGTTGTAATAATAGTTCAATAATAGAAATTAAATAGCTATTAAATACCAATAAATATCAATTCATAATAAAATCAAAACACTTACTTCCTTACCTATCTCAAATTTCTAAAATTTAAAAAATAACAATGGTCTAAATTATAACTTATATAGAATTATTATTATTATTAATAAAAATAATATATATATATATATATATATATATATATATATATATATATATATATATGGGGATAAATATATAATTTATTACACTACCATGGGCTAATATCATGGTCTATCAATACCACATACTCAAAAAACCATAACTTATTTCATAATATTTGTTTATGTGCTATTTTTTAATTAAAGAGCAAAAATGTCATAACTACTTTGGAAATAAATTTAAGTCTTTGATTAATGTATATTACTAAGAATATTCTAAAATATTCCATAAAAGTTAAATCCCATCATTAAGTTAATATTTTTTTGATAATTAAATTATAATTGTAAAAGCCCTATTCCAAAATAGACATACTTATAATCATAATTATGTATAATTTTAAATGACATAATTTTCTTTTTTTAATTATATCTATTAATCAATATTGAATAGCTTTTAAAATAACAATTTTTTGATTGATCAACATTGGAAAATAACTTTTAAAATAACAGTCTTTTGATTGATCATTGTATTTTACTACTTTGTAATAAAAAATTAAAATAAAATAAAATTCATTTTGCTTAGAGAATCTTTCAAAATTTTGAAACATATTTTAATGAGAAACCGCCACTTTAGATGGAGTAATTTTTTTATCTTTTTAAAATTATGTATCAATTAATATTAAAAATTAAAAAATAACAGTATTTATTGATTCATCATTGAATTTTCCCACTTTGTAAATTTTTTTTTCCTATATAAGCTTTGCTTTTGAAATATATCTCAATTGAATTGCGAGGCAATCTATGGTAAAAGAGGTCAACGGCCTCGACATGGAGGGCAAAGTGACGAGGGATTATTATTATTATAAGATGTCGATTTCATTCACAGAATTGTGATGGCAACGAATCTAATCATGGAGGCATCGAATACTCTCTTAAATTTCTTAGATTCCCATGACTTCAATTATAAAATCGGATGATCTCGATGTTTCGGATTTTTAAAGCAAATGAGCAAATTTAGGAAACGTTTCAACGACTAAACAATATTTTCTCAAATTAATAAATCTTTATTTGGCCATGCTTCGACTGCATAGCTTGTCTAGTAGTTAGTGAATCATCAAGTTGATGATGCCCAGCTTTATATTTAAATGGGTAGAATTGGCAAGTGGGTTAGACCCGTCTTTGCAGAATTGGTATTGGTGATTTAAATGGATAATGTCCAATTTTTATTTAAATGAATGAAATTGGCAATTAGGTAGGACTAGTTTTCATGAAATTGACAATTAGCACTTGGGCTTCTCTTCACCTAACTTTAAGATATATCAATGCACTTACTTACATTCAACATATTAGAAATTTGAATCAACAAAACTCTAAAGAATAATAGATTATCTCTTTTGAGTATTTTTTGATTTATTTTATTTTTTTAATTGAGGGTCTAGATTGATTCTCAAGAGAATATGCTAAGTATATGCTTTGTCTTAATGCTTATCAAAGACTTTAGTGTATTACATAGTTTGTTAGGTTGCATTTACTTTTAATTAATTTAAAAAATTAGATTCATGCCAAATGGCTCCCCCCTCACCAATTTTCTAGAGATTTGAGATTCTTTCAATCCTAATAAGTTCCTCCATGATAAGCTCCTCATTATTATTTATAACATTCATTTTTTTTTCCCAAGAAAAAGTCATAATTTTCATTAATTGCAAAGAAAATTACATGTTACATTTGCTTCAGGATGCATCAAGCATATTTGATAGTTTAAAAAAAAATATTAGTAGTGTTTTGTTAAACATTGTTCAGCGCTATAATAGCCAAATATTTACAAAAATTGGTATTGTTCTTGCCCATATAGACATGGATATCAAAGCGTCTGTATGTAAAGGAAAGTAAACAAAAAAACAATAAGCCGTTGATCAGGAGGCTCTAGTGGCCCAAAATCCTCTATGAAAGGATGATGATTATGCTGATATATGTCTGCTCCTAGGTGTTCTATTATATGCCAATGTCCCCATGTTATTTGCGCTGCTTCTTTTGATAAGCGGTCAACATCCTGGTTCCTTTGCCTATAAATATGAGTGATAGTAACGTTATCAAAATGATTTTTAAGAGCAAGCACTTCATCCAGCAAATTTCTAAGAGAGTGTACATGACATGCAACAATATTATTGAACGAGTCTATAATGATCTTTGAGTCACCAAAGATTTGTATCCTCTTGCATCTCTTCTCAACAGTGAAAATAAGAAGCAGATTGAGACAATTGAGTTCTGAACAGTTGTTTGTGCCATGGAATCCCATTTTGATCTGATAGGAATGATCATCAGATAGGTAAAGTAATTCTCCTCCTTTGCAGCCATCAATTCCGACCACACCATCGAAATAGGGCCAAGGAAATTTTTTATTGATGACTTTCGACATAATAACCCTTTCAAATTTTGAGTGTGTCTCTTCAGGGATGGAGTGATAAAGGGCTAATATAGAGTTTTGAATGGTGTTCCTGGGAGTCGGTGCACTTTGGAATATGATATGGTTCTGAGACAGCCAAAGACCCCAGGTTATTAGGAATGGCAGATTGCGAGCTTTGCTTGAGGTAGTGGCACGCCAATAGTTTTTCCAAGCTAGTAAGATGGTTTCCCCATGCCAAGGTAAATTAATTCCTAGGTCCTTTGTGATCTGCATCCACATCTATTGTGCCATTGGGTAATTGAGGAAGAGGAGGAGAATTTCTTCCACTTGTTCTTTTGCAATGTGTGCATCCTGAGGGACCGTAAATGGATCGCTTAGCCAGATTGTCCTTAGTAGGTGCAGAATTTGTAAGGATACACCACATAAAGAGACGGGTTTTTGGGGGGGCAGGGGGCTTAAGCTTCCAAAGTGTTTTCCACCACCATCCGAGCTCAGGAGGTAGCTGTGCCTGAGTGAGAGCAGCATAGCCATCTTTAGGCATGTAGTAAACTTTGGGAGAAGTGGCCCAGATTAGTTCATTATTTGTGTCGGTAATCCTGATATGGGATATCTTAAGTTCCCTGATATACCTTTTCCATGTCCCACGCCATTTCTCTGGGATGTTGAGTTCAGTGGTTGATTTCCACTCTTGGGTGGTCTAATCTGAATTTTCAATATCTACTACCTGGCTAAGTCTCGATATCCCTCATTCACTAAGGAATAATCTGATGTCTTAAGGAATTAGATGCTCCCTACTGCAACCATACCATGGGTCTAGGTATATTTGAACATGTGTGCCTACTCCTACTCACCAAGCCAGCCCCTGTTTAATGAGTGCTAAAGAATTTGTGATGGCTCGCCACACCATAGATGAGGAAGTACGGGGACGATGTGAGAATTTGATCCAGCCGAGTGTAGGGAGATGAGTGATATATTTGGAATATATGACCTCCTGCCACAGGTTTTCTGAGGTCAAGAGTTTCCAACCCATCTTGGCAGCCAGGGATTTTGCGAATAGGTTAAGATCCTTGATGCCCCATTCCCCCCACTATTTGGTCTTGGTAATTTTCTCCCATTTCACCATGCAAAGGTGTGTTCTGAATCCTTACCCCACGAAAGGAATCATCTAAAAAAAATTTGAATCATATTGGTGACACCTTTAGGGATCCATACAAGTGCCATCCAATAGACAGGTATCGCCTCCAACAAATATTTGATAAGGACAAGTCTACCTGCTCTAGAGAGCCATTTCGGCTGCCAAATTTTGATTCTCTTCTCAATTTTCGAAATGGGCCAATTCTAGTCATTGATTTTGTAATCATTAGGCTTGAGTCTAAATCCCAAGTATTTGAGATCCTCTTTAATGAGATGGTGATCAAAATTGAATAGATGAAGAGAATGATGTCTCTCATGGGCTAATAATTTTGAGAATATAATGGTGGATTTGATGTGATTGGGGAGCATCCCAGTTGTTGTAAAAAAGGTAGATAATAGTTTGTTGAAAAAAATAAAATCCCGCAAGGAGTCATCTAGAAATATGAGCACATCATCAACAAAAATAAAATGATTCAGGTAAATAGTGTCAGTGATTTTGACTCCCTGAATCTCACCGTCATTCCTAGCAGAGGAAATGAGGGAGGTGAAGCCCTCCATAATCAGAAGGAAGAGGAGGGAGGATAATGGGCAGCCTTGTTGGATCTCCCTCCTAGCATGGAAGAAAGGGGTAGTGGCGCCATTAATGAGCAAGCTGAAGGAGGCAGTGGAGATGCAAAACATAATTGTTATTATGAATCTTGATTCGAGGTGTACGAAAAAAGACCCCCTTAGCTGCGCATAACTAACAACCCTAACAGCAGAAAAGACTACTAATATCTTCAGATCTGCAGTTAGATGATCAAGACAAATGCTGCAAAAATCTAGATCTATGCATTAGAAGACATTAAATAGTAGAAAATTAAGATTTACTCCATAGATCCAATAGACAAGACAAGAATATATCCAATGTAATTTTTTATTAATGGCACCTGGGAGGAAAACACGAGAGGGTGTTCCCTGTTCTCCTCAATGGGATGGGTTCTTGTAATTCCTCAGCACTTCAGATTTAGGATTCCTCTTTCTTGATGGTGTAGAAAACCCAGACAAAAATGGAAAATATGGCTATGATAATGGATCAATAGCCAGACCAAGAGTTGAGATCTAGAGTGATATTTAGGCAATAAAAGGTGACAAATGAATGGGAAAACCCTTCTATTTATAACAAAATATTGAGGTAGTCTAGAGATTGGTGCATAATTAAAATATTATTAACCAAATCTAGATCCAACTTTTATGGAATATTTTATTATATTTGTTGGAGGGAAAAGGAATTTGACTTGAGTCAAATCCCCTTATTTGTAAATAATAAATAAATGATTTATTTATCATTTTAAGGATGTGATTAGATAATAATAAATAAATAAATGATTTATTTATCATTTTAAGGATATGGTTGAGTAATAATCAAATAAATAATGATTTATTTAATTATTTAAGGGTGAATAAGTCATATTTAACAAAGAATTTTATTTAAATAAGATTTAAACAATCATTCTTTGAAAATAATAAGATAAATAATGATTTATCTAATTAATTTCCCTGTTTTAGGTTAAATATAACCAGAAATATTAATTAAACTACTCTTTAACTAATTATTGTTTAAGGAAAATCAAACAAATGTATATTTATTTAATATTTCCTTATGGGGTTTCTTGTTTAGACCATAAACAACTTAATAAAGGTGATTTACTAAGCTATTTTCATAGTGAAGGAAATGTTAGTTGGATTAAAATTGGTCTTACATGATGTACTTGGGTCCATCTAATGATAATAGATTAGATGACCAAGAAATGGTGTAAAAAATTTCCCCCTAGCGTGCAAGCGTTAGGAGCTAATCGTATGACCGAATTACATTGTAAGAACTCAATCACTAGATGTCAAAGGGGAAGTCAAAGAGAGAGGAATGTAAGGTAGACCAAAGTGCTGAAAGAACTAGACCCTGAGGAGGCGACTTGCAGGTGCGACAAGTATTTTTGATGAGTAAGTACCTGCTATAGGCACCGAGGGAAGCATACCTATGCCCACCAAGGCAATAGTAAAAACAATAAGGCGTCCGAAAAACCACAAGACGACATAATGCTGGCATAAACATGAGCCAAATAAACAACACAATAATGAATCCCACATACATATTTTTCCTGGGATAACAGCTAGGACTTGTACAATGATATCTAAGTATATGAGATATAAATGCAACCCAGATGCCCCTGAAAATAGGAAAGGGCTCTGAAAATCTGACTGATACATGCAAAAAAGGCGTTGCAAGCGGCTAAGGACGACATCATCAAATGTATGGAGCTACATCTAAGGCTGTAATGAAGATGTCATCAGAGTGTGTGGGGGGCTACCTATAGGGCCACCCCCTCATGAGGGCTGATACATCTCACACACACCTGGGAATCATCGATGTCCGTTGTTGCATCACTGAACCATCGAATATACGAATCTCGACCACGCTAAAAGGAGCTGAAGCTGAGAAAAAATCAAGTCAAAGGGAAATAAGGAGTCCCTTTGCCTAATCTGGGGCACCGAAAAAGAGTGGAAGCTGGAACCAAGGTACATCGCCCTCTAGACCTATCTTCTGGAATGGATGAGCTGATGTCGAAAGAAGGAGGTCCGCCATAGGTGAGGCAATAAGGGGTCCTCAACTAATAGTAGAGTGAATGACAGACTGACACCAATGATCATGATGAAATGGGGGGGGGGATTGAGTAGCGAACGACCAACTTCCCTTGTTAGAGCATAAATGGCATGAATGACTTGGCAACGACTGACACGATATCATGAGGGATAGGGGACAGTGTGACCGAAGGCCATAATGTGCGACACGAGAGAGGGACCAAGCAATGAATGATGGAGGACTATAGTGGGATGCAAAGGGACTCGGGATAGACTCCATAAATGCAATGATGACTCCACTTGGATGCTCTAAACAAGGGTGACTCGATGGTGCTGCCACATATGTAAAGGGTCTAATGGGGACCATAAAAGCATGAGTACAAGATGGTAACTCACAACGAAAGTCAACACGAGCATGGATAAGGATGAAGGCAACATGGTACCCCTAGTACGAGTGTTGTAAGTGAAGAAATTCAATTTTGAGGAAGGGTAAAGTGGCGCTTCTTGGAAAAAATGTGTCCTGGTGAAGTATCAAATCACAAAAAAGCTAATAGATACCCATTTGAGGGCTTGGTGGGATATTTCCAATGTTATAGATGGTTCATCAAACTGAGCTATGGTTTGGTCGCAGTAAGCGAAAGAAAAATTAGGGGTTTTCTTTTAATAAGGAATTTTCCTTCCAGATTCACTTATTTGTCGGTGGAGCTGTGGTGAATGTCATGAGAAGAGGAGGCCTTAAAACTTGTGACAGTTGTAGAAGATAAACCGACTGTTGGAATTTGAGATCTGATAGTTGTAAGTAAGATGCCTAATCCTACTTTATCATTTTAGTGAGTTGAAATTTCATCTTAGGTACCTAGAGCTCATGAACATGCCAAGTCGTACTTTCTTGGGGTCTGTGCTGCGTCTTGGGTAGTAGGTATTGGGCAGAAAACTGCTACCTGTCCTAGGGAATGACTTGGAAAGTGTGACCTGTTAGAGAAAGGGGTTTTTAGTGTTGTTTTTGGCTGAGATCTGGGATTTTTATGGTTGAGGGGTATAGGTGCCCCCAAGCATGTTGTGGACATGCCCAAAATGTATTTATAAAAAGGGAAATCTAAACACATTTTACTGATGTGGTGCGCCATTTGTTTTTGGTATGGCTATGCAGTTTGAGAAAGGAAATAGATGATTACCAATCTCTTTTGGTACTGTATATATGAATCAAATGGACTTTAAGTTTCCAGGTTGGCATACATGGTGTTATTATTCCAAAGAGAGGATTTTGAGATAATAAATTGATGTTCGCCCAGAAAACCCATAGGTTGGTCAACCACAATGTCTATGAGACTGGGTTGCTGATGAAATATGAAGGAATGATGAGTGGTATCATCCCTAGAGTGATCCTGAAGTGATATGGGACTCTAGAGATTCTTCTAAATGTGGAAGAATAATGGGACTAGAATCGTCACGACTAGATTCATTAGGAGAGTGGTGAAGAAATGCTTCTCTTGGTCTCTCCAATATGGGTGCCCCCCTTACCCAAACATTGGGTGTCAATGTAATGGCCACAAGGTGCATGTGGTTTGAATGCATGAGTTCGATGTAAGGGGGAATAGATAAAGTTAGGAGGGATCGCTGCTCCCATAATGTCATCATTGTAATAGAAGATGGGGTGACTGATGGAAGAATGACCACCTAACGCGGCGAAGCGACCCTACTCCTCATCATGAGAGGAGAGGTTCACATGCGCATCGTCACAAGGGATGACAGAAGAGTGAATAGACAAAGGATCTGTCGATGTTGAGACCAGGGAGGGTGTTAAAGGAAGGTCGGGCGAAACATCGGAGGAGGTTTCATCGTGGACTTCCGACCAAGGCCCCGTTATCTCAACATTATAAGGGGAAAAGTTAATGGGATCACCTGTGTCCTCGGGTGTTGCCGAAGCAAGGTGTGAAAATAAGGGAGCGGGTGACTTATGGCGCTCGGCCTCAAATTGGCGTAAGGCTTCTAAAGAGGAACAATACTCTTCGAGGTGAGGACACAGGTGAGTGTAATGGCCATGGAAATCATATAAAGCACAAGGGTGATTTGTGCGCAATGGTTTGAGTTTCGGGATTGAATCAGGTATAGTGACATATACCTCTGGGATATCAGATTCTGGAAATGGCTCATTGACCATGGACTTGAGGTGAGGCAATTATGGGCAAGTATGGGTGGCGTGGCCGACAACATCACACAAAGCACACTGGATGGTATGATTTGGAGGCTGAGAGGGAGCAGGGTTTGTCGGGGTATCCTTATCCTTTGATGCCCCCTTGTGAGCTTTGCCCTTCTTACCTGAAGCAGTCGCAACGGGAGGTGGTTCCTATTGAGGTGAATGGGGCACTATTGCAATGGGAGAAGTCATAGGGACCGGTTGAACCAGGGTCAAAGCGCGATAAGGTTTAGGTTGACCAAGCGGGGTAGTGGCTGGAGGATTGAGGTACCAGACGGGAATCGCAAGGGTCAGGTTAGGAAGAGAGAGGGTGGCCATAATAGGTACTGTGTACACTCCTGGTGGGGGAGCTAGGAACAGTATCTGACCAGATGGGTAATGACCAGGCGGGATAGCGCCAAGATGGTTGAGGTCGAGAGGAACTGTCCCAAGAGGGTAAAGGGGGTCATGAGTACCAACTGAAGGTGAAGGGCCAAGAGAAGAAGGTTGAAAAGGCTGATCAGAGGACATCATAAAAATCTGGTAATTGGGGGAACCAGATGGAAGAGGTTGAGTGGCCACTTGTCCTTCAGGTGGTTGGGTAGCCACAAATCCCTATTGAGGGAAAGGATCAGTAAGCACAGCTGGCTGACTAGGTGCAGGACTAGGAGGAATGGAAGGGATGGCTTTCTGTCCTCTCAATGTTGCTTAAGACTCCCATAACTGTCACATTTGTGGTAGAATAGGACAATCATGCATATAATGACCATAAACACCACAACAAGAACAGGGCTTGTTCGTACGAAGACGCCTATCTTGCTTGGGCTGAGTAGTGTTAGGAGCATTACCTTGATTAGGTCCAGGATTACCAAAGGTAGCTTGATTTTGATTGCCTTTCCTCTTCCTTTATGAGGGAGGAGGATTAGTTGTGCCCTGCTGTGCATACACATGCCCCGGAGGGGGAGGTGGTTGCTGTTGCGGGGGTTGAGAAGGCAAGGGAGGAGGAGGTGCTAATGATATAGGAGCTGGAGCACCAGGTTGTGGATACAGATAATAAGGAGGTTGGGTAGCAGTGTGGTAAACAAGGGGTTGGGCAAAAGGGGGAGGCATGCCGTATCCTGGATATGTGCTACCGGGAGGGGGGAAAGTGCCGGAGGAGCTAGCCCTCCTAGAGAGAAACCATAGCCCATGGGAGGTTGAGCAAATGGATTAAAGAGAGCACCAACGATACCGTCGCGTGGCGTGAGATGCCCCCAGTGTGTTGGCACCACCAGGTCTAGGAAGATCAGGTAGAACGGTATAAACATAACCCGATTGAGCGTAGATCAGAGCATATTTTAATGCAATTTGGAGAGTGGCTTCTTCGGTTTGAGGAAAGTGCAATGCAACGTCTTTCCTGATAGGTGGCAAAAGAGTCCTAAGGAACCATGCCATGTATACATAGTCTTCGAAGGTAGGGGCTCGACATAGGCTCCTTCTTCTCCACCATTCCTGAACATGGTCAGATAGGCGGGTCGTAGATGATTGACAGAAGGAGGTCAAGAGCTCAGTCCCAGTGTCGTAACAAAGAGAGAGCTAGAAATAAGACAAAAATTCCCGGGCAAGAGTCGCAAAGGTGGTATGAGAGGAAGCAGCCTGATCAACATACCACTTAGAAGCTTCACCAGTAAGCGTTCATTGGAACAACCGAAGACGAACAGAGTCATCGATAATGGAATTGGACGAACACCACATGTGGAAATATCTAACATGATTTGAGGGATCTTGTACAATAAGACCTTCAAACTTTAGGATGTCTGAAGGGAGCTTTGTTGGCATGGTGGGCCAACTAGCGTCATGGTGTATAGGGTCATTTATCAACTGGTCGAAGTCGAGGAGGCTGAGGCTTGCCATGAAAGGGAGCAAGGGTGCAGCCGAGGTAATGTTCATTGCGGTCCCACTAGTGGTATTCCCAGCGAGAGGGCCGAGGTTACCACCAGTATCAGGTCCTACACTAGACATGGTGAAGGTGACAGGGGCAGAACTGAAGGCAGAGCGAGAAGGAAAACCCAAAGGACCAGAAGAAGAGTTAGAGTGCGGACTCGGTTGAGGACTAACTTGAATCCTTTGTGGAGGATTAAGTCTCCCTACCAGAAACTGAGGATGAAGACCAACGAGTCTTCAGGATGAATGCCTTGGTGGTGCAATGGTGACGACACAAACATGACACAAAGGAAAAAGAGACCGACGAGGGCAAGGAGGTGCAGGATCGACTGATTACAATGTTGAAACAAGGGCAGAGAGGTGCAGGATCAATTGATTTCAATGTTTTAGAGTATTTTCTTGGCAGTGTTAACCAAGCCCTTTTTCACTTAGGGTGTGTTTGTAAAATTGTGTAAATTTTAATTTTTAAACCCAGACATTTGTAAAGAAAAGAAAAAGTGTTGTTGTATAGCTGTAAATAAACCTGCAAATGGCAGTATATAGGCCTGCAAAAACAGAAAATATACAAATAATAATGCAATAATCTAAACCCAAGGCGGTGGGCCTCTCAAAAACTAGTCTATAGGTGAGTGAAAACTAATCAAAACACACTAAAACAACCAATAGATCTAAGTCCAGAAGCAACAGGGATCTAAAGGACAAAATCTGCTGGAAAGTGGTGTAGAAACAACAATAAATCAGAGGAAGAATTGCTGTGAAAAGAGGTGGTGAAAGGCTATCTCCGAGAGGGAAGCAGAGTGCACCCTAAAGGAAAACCCAAAAATAGCTAAATGAGGAGATTTGGATGGATAACAATCTGATATGAAGTGGATCTGAAGGTGAGGTATCAGATTTGAAAAAGTGGCTGAAGACTCTGAAATTTCAGTCAACCTGCAACAACAAAAACTCTTCCAAAAAAAGTGGAGGGTAGTGAAGCCCTAGGGGGCTAGGTTCCCACTTAGTTGAGTAAAACAGAAAAAGTACAGGTCCAAAATAGGCAAAGACAGCTTTCAGACAACCCTGAACAGAGGCTCAGACAAACCCAGAAAACTTTCAGAAAAATCCCTGCAAAAAGTCCAGGTCGTAGTTTTTGACCTGTTTTCAGTAGAGGTCACACTTTTTGGGCTGTAAAGTGCACCCTAGAGGTCCAGGTCGTAGGTTTTGGGCTGAAAAATGCGACCTTCACTTCTGGCACTCTCGGAGGCAGATTTCAGAAAAAAAAATTGTCTCAGCTGCGGCTGATGTCTGTAACCTGCACAATAGGTTCGAAAACACACAGAAATCGAAATTTTTATCGTTTTATGGTTTTATGGGTTAAAAACAACATCAAGAAAATTAAAGCAAGGGGCTGAAGAGAAATCCTAGGGCCTGAAGCAGCTGGATATGCAAGGATCAGAAAAACGACAACAGTCGTAATTGTAAACCCGTGTGGAGTCGCTAGTTGTTAGTATGAATCTTGATACGAGGTGTACGAAAAAAGACCACTTTAGCTGTGCATAACTAATAGCCCTAACAGTAGAAAAGACTACTAATATCTTTAGATCTGTAGTTAGATGATCAAGAAAAATGCTGCAAAAATCTAGATCTATGCATTAGAAGACATTAAACAATAGAAAAATAAGATTTACTCCATAGATCCAATAGACAAGACAAGAATATAGCCAATGTAATTTTTTATTAATGGCACCTGGGAGGAAAACACAAGAGGGTGTTCCCTGTTCTCCTCAATGGGATGGGTTCTTGTAAGTCCTCAGCACTTCAGATTTAGAATTCCTCTCTCTTGATGGTGTAGAAAACCCAGAAAAAAATGGAAAATATGGCGATGCTAATGGATCAATAGCCAAACCAAGAGTTGAGATCCAGAGTGATATTTAGGCAACAAAAGGTTACAAATGGATGGGAAAACCCTTCTATTTATAACAAAATATTGAGTTAGTCTAAATATTGGTGCATAATTAAAATATTATTAACCAAATCTAGATCCAACTTTTATGGAATATTTTATTATATTTGTTGGAGGGAAAAGGAATTTGACTTGATTCAGATCCCCTTATTTGTAAATAATAAATAAATAAATGATTTATTTATCATTTTAAGGATGTGATTAAGTAATAATAAATAAATAAATGATTTATTTATCATTTTAAGGATATGGTTGAGTAATATTCAAATAAATAATGATTTATTTAATTATTTAAGGGTTAATAAGTCATATTTAACAAAGAATATTATTTAAATAAGATTTAAACAATTATTCTGAGAAAATAATAAGATAAATAATGATTTATATAATTAATTTCCTTGTTTTGGGTTAAATATAACCAGAAATATTAATTAAACTACTGTTTAACTAATTATTCTTTGAGGAAAATAAAAAAAATATATATTTATTTAATATTTCCTTATGGGGTTTCCTGTTTAGACCATAAAAAACTTAATAAATATGATTTACTAAGCTATTTTCATAGTGACGGCAATTTTACTTGGAGTAAAATTGGTCTTACATGATGTACTTGGGTCCATCTAATGATAATAGATTAGATGACCAAAAAATGGTGTAACAATAATCCATTGAATAAAGGAGTGGGGGAACCCAATGTGAGTGAGAATCAGCTGTAGGTAAGTCCAGTTAGCACAATCAAAAGCTTTGGCCAAGTTAATATTGAAGATGGATCATTTGAGGTTATGGAGTTTGATGGAGTGCAGGGCTTCTTGAGTCGTGCTAATTGTCTCATGGATTTGTCTATGATGAAGGAAGGAGAATTGTTACTTGGAGATATGCCTAGATAAGATAGGTTTAATGAGATTGGATATAATATTTGTAATGATTTTCTATAGACAATTACAGAGGGATATAGGTTGTTATTCATTAAAGGAAAGATGTTTGTCCACCTTGGGGATAAGAGGAATACAAGTAGAATTGAAACTATCATACATTTTGCCTGATATTCCGCAATCTTCAATGGCCAAAAAAAAATCCAAACCAATGAGCTCATAGAAGGATAGGTATAATTCAATTGGCCAACCATCTGGCCTAGGACTCTTGTCCTTTTTGAACCATTTAAGGACTTGTTCTATCTCAACAAGGGTGACAGGGGCATTGATAGCTTCCTCATCCTCCTCATGCACAAATCGTGGCATCAGTCTTGCAATGTTGAGAACTTCACCTATGTTAGAAACCCGTGATATCTATAGACATGGGAGAAGTGTCTGCTTCCCATATTCGATAGTTGATGATGAGTCTTGGATACCCCACCATGTTGATCATTAAGCTCCCAGATAATGTTTATGCTTTTTCTACCTTTGGCACACCGTTGAAAGAATTTGGTGTTGTTATCCCGTGCCTCCAGCCAAATGGCTCTGATCTTAAGTCTCCAAGCCTCCTCCTTGATTCTAAGTGAATTTTCTTAGTCTCCAGCATGGTGAGGGAGGCTTTGTGCTCCTCCTATGAGTTCCCCCTGCCATCCTCATCAAGCAAGGAAGCAATTTCCTACTCAATCCTTCTCAACTCTTATTCTTCGTTAACCCTTTTCTCCTTAGCCTACTTGATGATCTTCTCTTTAATGCAAGATAGGTTGTTAGTAATAACAAAGGCAAGTTGGCCATTTGGATGCCGGTGGCAGTGATTCCAGTCTCCACAACAATATGATGAAACTCAGGCTCCTCGAGCCATGTTGAATTGAATTTGAAAGGAGAGTGGGGTTTCTTTTGTTCACCAATAATCTCAAGATAAATGGGTGAATGATTTGACAAGCCTCTAAATCCCACCCATTGTCGAGCTTTTTCTATCCATGTAGATATCTTAACAGAGAGTAAAAAGTGGCCCAGGCGCCTGGCAAGAGTAGCTTCCTCAATCCTACGATTGCACCAAGTAGGAATCTTCTTGGCCATCGCTAAATCAATCAAGTTGTCTTTGTCCAAATATTTCTCAAAGTAACTAGTCAGTGGATTCAACAAGGAAAAGTGTCCCCAAGATTCTCCATGACCCAAAGAGAAATTAAGATCACCACCCACAATGATATGCTCTGACTTTAATATGGAGGACTACAAAATTTTATCCCAAAAAATGGGTCTATTGTGATAGGGGCCATATATATTAACTATTATGAGGGGGTTTCCAATCTCCGAGGCTAATATATCTACCCCAATAATCCCTTCCATACCCTAGACATTGAGAATTTAAAATTTTTGATTATTGAAACCGATGGCACTTCCCCCAGAGCGACCCCGCACGTCCAAAGTATGAAAGGTCCAATAAGGATAGATTGAGGAGAGAAATGATAGGACAGTATCACCAATGCCTAAATTTTCCTATAACAATATGACATCCACACTTTCTAATTCCAGTAAACGACAGAAGGTCATTTTCTTATCAGGCTTGGCCAACCCTCTACAATTAAAAGATAGACAGATCATGGGCAACCATTTGCAGGGGTTTTCCTCACTCTAAGGACCTAGTCAATATTATATTGTTTACCCGTGGCAACATCCATCCCAGCCTGATGGATAGCTTTGTACATCCTGGATGGCCTTCCTCTAGTGGCTTTTAGGGCAGACTAAGTTGTGTCATTACCAAGCCCATACGAAATGCAGGCTGGAGTCTTAGCTGAGGAGCGAAGATTGTAACGACAAGTAGGGTTGGACCCAGAGGTATCAGAGCATTCATAAGGGTCTGCTTCTACAGAGGGAAATGATGGCAGGGAAAAGGAAGGAAGAGAGAGAGATGATGCAACAGGACATCAAACTGGGGCAAGCTTATTATTTAAAATAAGAGGACTATTAATATGAGTAATAACAAATGATGCAGATGAAAAATGGAGATTAAAATTAATAGGTGAGGAGGTATAGGACACGGTACTCATGATAGGGATCATATCCTCCTCATTTGGCAGAGGTACCCCCAAATCGGTCGTTGCCTGCACAGTTGAGGAAGTCATAAAAGAGGATGATGGACGTTAATCAAGCTTCTGATGCTCCTCCATATGTGGTGTATATCGATGATTGAGACCCCCAAAGCTCTCAGTCGTTTTTTTTTCAGCATGGACCAGGGTTTTAGTACTTGTTGAAGTTGCAACCACAAAGAGGGGGAAGTCTTTGTAAATGTGCTCCACCTCATGGCACCATCGACACCGAAATGGAACTCCGTTACAATCAAGTAATTGAAATCTAGAAATGTTCTCGTGCTTCAGCACATAGATTTCAACCAGACCTTCCTGGGTGTCTAAGTGAATAAGGATTCGAGCCAAAAATATGTTACTTGTTTCCAAATATGATCTGTCATGGTCGAGGTATATGCCAAGGTCCTAACATATAGATCTGAGCATGTCACCATCCAGAATTGGAGGGGTAAACCTGGTAATCGTACCCAAATGGGTCTGGAACCCAACTTCTCCTTATCAGGATCAAAGAGTGGAGTCCAACGCTTTATGAGTACCAAATTCATCTCTATATGCCAATATTTAGTGAGAACCCAGCCTGCCATATCAAAGGTGGGGAAAATCAGAGTGAACCAACCTCTATTAATAGTCAGGATGGTTGGGAGTTGTTCAAGAAGGTGACCCCAAATCTCCGTGGTCCATCGCTTCAGTCTGGAAGTGGTGTAATTATGCTCTCTGATTCGGCCCACCAACACCATCTGCATAATATCTTCTGCCTTCTTCATGCTAAACCCAATACTGAATACCAGTTCGTGAGATTTATCATGGCTTCTAGCACAACGGGTTTATTCTTAACTGTTCTGTGGGGAGGGTTCTCTCTGAGATGCCCGTCTTCCTCGTCAGAGTCCGATGAGGTCTTTTCTTCCAGCTGTATAGTCGGGATAGGAAAACCCTCGAAGCTGCCAAAGGTTATCATCAACGATGGACCTCCGTGTATATTTTCCTGACCAAGAGAGTAACCCTCGGGACCCAAGCCAAGTTGTTTGAAACCAAAAGCTCCATCATTGACTGCACCCTATCCCACAGAACATTCTCTGTGAACCAAACCCTTACCCAGACTGTATGTCTTCTATTGTTGGTTCCAAATGTGCAGTGTCGACGGCGAAGATATGGAAAAACCAGAGAAGTCAGGGTGTTCAGATAGAGGCTCATAAGCTGGTCATTAGGGCTTGCATTAGAAAGCATAAACTCTAGAAAGCCCAAGGCTGACACCACAATTTCCATATTTTATTGTCGAGCCTCCAGTTGTGTTATCCATTCCAGAAAATCACACGGTTGTGCCCAACTAATTGCTGATGTGGATAACGGGTCCATATCTGTTCTGGCGCTAATGAGTCCGAGGAGTAGTCCAAGAGATCCTCCTATAACTGTGTTACCCTCATTTCCGATAGGTTCCATAACTAAACCACTAGCAAAAATGGTTCTTTCCTGAACTTTGAAACATTCCCAGACAATAGCCAGTAGCTGTCAGTTACGGTGCCAAAGTCTAGAGTTGTAACTGCAAATTTATGATTCTCATATGCGGGCAATCTATGATTTATAACATTCATTTTTATATAAGAAAATTATATTTAGTGAAATGGTCCATTACTTTTACTAATTTTAAAAAATTATATTCATGTGAGTGGCTCCCCACCCACCAATTTCCTAGGGATTTTAGACTATTCCAATTCTAATAAGTTCCTCCTTTATAAGTTCCTCAATATTGCTTATAACATTAATTTATATATAAGAAAATTGTATTTAGCAAAATGGTCCATTTTACAATAAGATGTGTAATTCCTTTTTTTTCTTAAGTTCAAGTTGACCCATAACCTTTCTATATATAGTTAATAAGGTAAATGTGTGCATTAGTAAGGCATTGTTCGTATAGCAACAATTTTTTTAGTTATATTTATGAAGCCTTTAGCTATATCAATTACATTAATATTTTTAATGTAATTGTACTACTAATATTTAGTATAATGAAAAAGGTATTCATTTTATTAAAGAAACTAATTAATTTCTGGAGCAGAATAAATAAACATTCAATGATAAGGTACATAGGAACCATGAATAAATAAATAAAAATATATATAAAATAAAATGTTTATGAAAAAATAAAATAACTTTTTGTGAAAGACTTTGTAATGTTTGGTATAATGAAGAAGGATATTCACTTTTAATTTATATGATAAAAATTAATAATATATATAAAAAAATTAAAATAATGTTTTATATGGAAAACAATAATAGTTATCCAGAATAAGAATTAATTGATATGGCAATAAAAAAATGAAAATATAAGAAATATTATAATAACTTTTTTGTAAGGAAAATAATACGAGTTAATTAATATTTTCAAATGACATTTTTTTTGGAAACGAGTTTCATCAATGTGTTAGTTAAATAAAGAAGAAGGAAATTTTATTTTAACATCTATCAGAACTTATAATACAAAAATGAAATAAAATTAGAAATTTCACCAAATGTTGCAAAGGAAACGTCGTAAGTCAGTAGAAGATGAAAAAACTGCGTAAATGAAGCATATGTAAAAGTGCATAAATGAAGAGATTTTAAGTTATTAGCATTTAAATGAAAATTTAATAAGGTATGAAGTGTGAAAACATAGGGGAAAAGGATTGAGTTAGTTACTCAAATATGCATATGGATCAAGTGGCTTGTAGTTGAAGGTGAAAAATTGTGTCAAGTTGTTGAAGTTTGGATGTTTAGAAAAACTATTTCAATCACTATAATTCATCATGTAATTGAAGTTTGTGATAGGATTTTCACTCTCCAATACTCTTTTTAGTTGAGCTTGACATGCCAATGTATTCTAATTGGGAACATGTGAAAAGTGCATTTTAAGAGAGGAGATGTATTGCTATTAGTGGGTGTTTGTACACCAAGACTTGTCAGATGTGGGGAATCTCCCCTGCAATGAATTGAAAGTGCATGAGCTTTATATCCTATCAATTAATTAAATTAAAATAAAATAAAATTAAGAGGACTCTGCCAGACTGGATACCAATAAAAGCTCCAGGAGAAGTGAGATTTTTGTGGCAGACAGAAGAGCGTATAGGGCAAGAGACACAGAACAATTGAGAGTCCTCTCAGCGAGAAACTATTAATATATACGAATAATATATACATATCACATTTCAGGTAAATGCAACAAAACACAATTGTTAGTCAAAATACACCAAGTCCCAACATGCAAATTTTTAAAGTAAAGGATAAGAAAAATTACTCTACTTGTGATGGTTAGCAAAGAAAAATTAAAGCCCATATAAACAATAAAAAATTGCAGTAGTGTAGGTAGGCCAGTAAACGATTTGAAAACACTTAGGAAAAGGAAACTACAAAGAGAAAACTCAGCCTCTATGTGTCTCGTGGGTTATGTTATATGTAATCGTGAGACTCATGAAATTGTTTGTGCAAACATCATGAGGGTGGATAGAAAAATTGGAAGAAGAGGCTTGGCTTTCAAGTGACAGACAAGTCGAAGGAAGACCTATAAAGCTTTTGAAAAATTACGTGACTAACACCAAATGGAAAATCAATGACAAAAGGCTTGTAAAAAATAGTTAATTAGAGAAAAAAAGGCAAGTAAGTGGAGTCACCATTTTGTATGGTGTAATTGGTAGCATACGAGTCCCAAATTCACTTATCTAGTAGTTGGTTGCATCCTACAAGAAAATATATAAACAATGAATGATGTTACTAATCAAAAATTGACCAACAAAACATTGAATTAAATGAAAATAATGCATAAAGAGAACTAAGATAAATCTAAACTGGGCAACTTGAAACAAGCAAATGAAGCTAAACAATTAAAAAATATAATGCGAAAAAGGTCCTCTATATTAATTGTTGGTAGTGGAAGAGGTAAAAATAAATTTCAAAGACACTTGAAAATAGTTTCTTGAGCAATGGTGCTCAATATATCTCAACAAGTATTTCTCCTTGCCAATCTCTTTTGCATGCTCTTTCTCTCTCAAAGCAGCAAAGAAAGCTCTCTCAATGATGGAATCCTTTTGGCATTGGTATGCTTGATTTCTTTGGAGAAATTTTGGAAGCATAACAATGTGCAGCGTCTTCTTCTATTTTGGCTCTTCGTGTTGTTTCATTTATAGAAATTTTGAACACTCTCTCCCTCCCTTCTTATCATTGAGGTAATTTGGCAAATAAATGATGTGGGAGTTGCCATCCTCCTTCTTTTAAGGTTTCTCTAGCGTCAAGGCTTAAATGTTCAAAGACACTTGAAAATAGTTTCTTGAGCAATGGTGCTAAATAGATCTCAACAATTATTTCCCCTTGAAAATCTCTTTTTCATGCTCTTAGTCTCTCAAAGTAGCAAAGAAAGCCCAACAATGTGCAATGCCTTCTTCTATTTTGGCTCTTCATGCTCTTGCATAAATATAAATTTTGAACACTCTCTCACTCCCTTCTTATAATTGAGGTAATTTGGCTCATAAATGATGTGGGAGTTTCCATCCTCTTTTTAAGGCTTCTTGAATGTCAAGGCTTGAAGGAGATTGATTCTTGTCTTTATTGTGATTTTTGTAACCCTCATGACTATCAAAGGAAAAGGTACGAGATTGCATTAAAATATCTTTATCACCCTCGAGGGTTGATTTTTTAAACAAACATTAGGAAAACCTTTTAATTTTTGCATGTTGTTTACTAACTCTATGTGTCATTTGTTGTGTACAAACGTTTACCATTTTTTAGTAATAGCATACATGATTAGATTCTAAGATGATTATTAAATTATAGATTGATATTGTCATAGAGTTGGTTCATTATGTAATATTTATTTTAAAATTACTTTTGCATCATAAATTGATATTATTGGGTACTCAACTTATTTATTAATATATCTTAGAAAATAATAAAATATTTCAATATGCAAAGATAGAGAGTAATTGAAAGCAAAAGAGAGAGTAATTGAAAGCAAAAGAGAATAATTAGTCCTCATAACAATAATAAAAAGTAAATGATAATAAGAAAATTCAAATATTTGTGGGAATTGCATGTTTAAAGTATGTATATTACACAATCCAATTTCCTAATGGGATTGTCAAGGAATTCAATCCATTTATATATTCGATAATGCAATTTAAACAATGAAATTTTTTACATGATGTGTATATAAGATAGAGAAATCCATTTTAACCATGGATCTATCAAGCACTAAACACCCAAAAGGTTCAAACCTATTTTCATTCTAAAAGAGGTTTTTATGTGAAGAGATTTAATCCCTCTTCGCATAGATCGGGAGTTAAGATGGATCTAGAGGCTAGTCATAATCTCTTTTATCTAAAGAGATTTATCCTCTTCCCATGACATGGTAAATGGATCTAGGCTAGTCATACTCTATTTTATCTCAAGAGATTTAATCATCTTCCCATAACATGGTAGATGGGGGGTTAAGATAAATATAAAATAGTCATAATATTTTTAAAACATATAGATAAATTTCTAAAAAATTCATACTAATATCTTATCTTCTTAAATGACAATAAAACATATTTAAATTTAAATATTAATCAACCACTATCATCTATCATTATAATAATCACTTATAATATTTTCCTTAATATAATAAAAAATAGATATTTTGACTTTCAATGAAACATATAACTTATAATCTAAAATATTATTTAAGAGATATTTATATTAAGATGAAAAATATTTAACAAAGAATTGCATGACATATGTATGGAAGAAGCCAGAGTAAAGTTAGCAGTTGTTGGATTCCATATTTTTGAGTCCAGTAAGGGTCCTTCCTCTTGTGTTTTCCTCTCTGTTTTTTCGGTTATTTTTAATTTATTAATTCTATTGCTAACATAGTTTTATTATAATTTCTTCTCAGGTAGTATTATTGCTTTATTCTTTTTAGGTAATTCTTTACTTTAATTTTGTTCTTAGTTTATTGTATATATATAGTTTATCTATTTATCTATTTTTTTTTGACATAATCTTTATTGTTAGGTTTTAGGCTATTTGGTTAGTTTTAAGTTTGAGAACTTTATTTATTTTTATTTGACATGGTCTTTATTTTATTATTTTAGAGGGGATTTTATTTTATTTTATTTATTTATTTTTATTTTTGACTTAATCTTTATTTTTATGATTATGGCTAGTTTGTAAGTTTAAATTTGATTCTTTTATGTTTTTTTATTTGACTTGGTTTTTATTTTATTACCTTAAGATGGAATATTTATATTTATATTTTTAGTTTTATTTTATTTTTATTTATTTATTTATTTTTATTTTTGAACATTTTTAACATTTATAATTTTTCGTTGGGTTCTGACCGTTACTTCTTTCTACCTATTATAAAATTGGATAGTCGGATCATCCAGTCTTCAGTATCTTGATGATGAACTACAATCAATAATTCGAAACGCGTCGGTTCCAAAATTTCTCATATAATTTCCTAGAAAATTGTTTTAATATAATATGGTCGCACTCTCAAAAAATATGTATAATTATATAATCATATTATATAATAACACCTTACATCATATAATTAATATAATAATACAATTATGTAATAATACCTTGTCCATGTGGATTTCTATAAATTAAATTAAATTATCTTTTACTTTATATTGCTAATTAATATATATATTAAAATAAATTAAACTCTCAAATACATAAATATGTGGGGGCAATTTATAGATGACCCAATTTCAGTCATACATATATATATATATAACGAATAAGATCTGCCAAATAGCCTAGGCATAGTGTGACTGATTTGTGAAAAATGTAAGAACTTTCTTGGAACGAAAAAAAATCTAGAATCAATGATAGATGTAGTGTTTATTAAAACAAGAACTATAACATGCCAACCATGCTTACTATATGATAGTACAAAGCCTATTACAAACACTAACATGCGAACCATGAAACAATACAACTATATGTTGATGCTCCTACTCCTGCAAGGCTCATTACAAACATTATAACATACCAACCACGCCGCCAAAAGGCAATATGTCAGTAACATACCAGAGTATGTATGTGCGGGTAGAAAATCAGATTGTTGCTCTAGTCGAAAACAATACAACCATTGCTGCTGAAACCGAAGAGATTTTTTTTCCACATCGTTGTCTATCGAGATGCCCGCAAAGCTTATCGTCTATCCAAAGACGTCTCTAAGTCTATCATACTATCACACAACGAATTGTAACTATCACATAACTAATAGTAATTGATTAATACTCGTTTTCAATCTGATGGCATAGATTATTTGTATCGTCTAACATCTAAATCAAAGGCATACTGAAAGACAGATAACATGAAAGGAGAATTGTTTTAAAAAAAAAACACGTCGTAATTATTGTAAATGTATATACATTTACAATATTGTTACAAACTCATGATTCAAGATACCGAAGGTTGTCAAGTGTGTAGAGTCTACACTCACAACAATGGTGGCTGATTTTTTCACAAATGCAACTCTATTTTTGTTCAATGACTAGTTAATTCTAGCACCACAACACAACAAATATGACTCACTTTTCCACAAATGGTAAGCAACTATTAGGCCTCTTGCTTGTGATCCTTTACATGGCATGCAGCTCCTCACGTTAACCAATGTCTTTATCATTCTATCGTAACTTCTATCACTCTCAAGATTGTTGTGTAGTCTTGTTAGCAAGCTTGGATACCAAGCTGAGGATTTTTTGTAAACGTAATTGGCTCTCTATCACTACTACACCAAGGGCATTTTAAGACATTTGTTTAAGACAAAAGAAATCTTTTGTCTTAAAAAGTCACTTTTTATTTTAATTATTTTATATTAAAATTTAATATTAATTGAATTGTCTTAAATATAAAATTTAAAACAAAAATAGTGTGACAAAAATAATTTGAGACAAAATTTTCTATTTAAGACAAAAACAATTTGAGACAAAAATATTTAAGACAAAAACAATTTGAGACAAAAAAATTTAGGACAAAAAAATTAAAGACAAAAGTATTTTAAGACAAAATTTTATATTTAAGACAAAACAAATTTGAGACAAAAATATTTTAAGACAAAACTTTATATTTAAGACAAAATCAGTTTGAGACAAATATATTTTAAGACAAAAGCAATTTGAGACAAAAATATTTTAAGACAAAATTTTAGATTTAAGACAAAAGCACTTTGAGACAAAAATATTTAAGACAGAACTTTATATTTAAGACAATGGCAACTTAAGACAATGACAATTAAGACGAAACTCATTTAAGATAGTTAGCAATTAAGACAAAATCATTAGCATTGGGAAGTTTGCATTGAAATATCATGAGTAGATAGTGGATAAAATTATATTTTTTATTTTTGAAAATCAACATTCAAACCACATGAAATTTAATCATGTCATATTTATTTCCTTTATATTATATTTTTCTTTTTTCATTAAACCACATTCTAAAAATTTAATAAATAAATAGATAAAAAAATATTATTTTTAGGTTGGCAACTCAAGGGGATTTGAACTTTGAATCTTGTGTTTTAACCATAACTGCTCCAACACTACTATTCTTGGGCATATTATGTTTTTTCCTGCTAACCGCTCCAAATATAACAACCTCTAAGAACTAGTAGGGTCCAAGGAAAAGAGCCACAAGTTCGCCAAATCCGATCTACATTTCATGGACAACCACATTTCCCCCAAATGTCCTCCACACATTTTCCTTGGTTTATTGGAGTTTGAAAAATACATAGGATGCCACAAGTAATCCTAACCATAAGACTCAACTTTCCTAATGACTAGGAGGCCTTAAAAATAAAAATAAAACATCTTAATTTATGCCCAAAATTACTAAAATTTCCTATCCCAAATATGAAATTAGAAATTCTACAAAATTACAGGGCAACAAGGAAACCAACTTCCTCTTCCAAAAATCTCTAAGACCTTATGGAGGACAAATACAAATTTTGAAATAAATTGTTGAAATTATGCTCTTGCATCAATAGCTACCAATGTATCCTTGTAGGCCACCCCCTTTAACAATAGTAATACCAATATCCTTTACCAGCTAGAAGGAACTCTTTACATAATTCTCTCTTAGATCCCCTTAACCCATTGCAATGGTTGTCTTTGATGCCTACCTAGTTGCAAGCACATTAAGAAGCAATGTAGCATATTTTTGGTTGAGGATTTCGATAAGTATATGATTTTGTTGACATCTTGTGACTATCTCATATGTGAATATATAAAATCTTGGATCCATGTCGCCCTGACACTATAACATGACTTAGTATTACCTATCATATCGTTTCACTCCCTCCTCGAGACACCTAAAACTCGCTAACACTCCCTGTCACACACTCTTATTCATTCATTTATGAATTTTGACCTAGTGCGCCTCTGTCATGTTTTCCTGGCACTTCCTAACACTCCTTAGCACACATTGGCACACCTAGCCACTTGGAACAACTTTGTATGCTTCCTTAGCACTCTAGCATGCCTTGGCACTTCCTAGAATACCATGTCACTCCCTTCTTAACACACCTGGAACTGGCTTATACTTCATTTCCATGCATTTTAAACTAGTGCCCCCTTGCGTTTCCCTGACACTTGGCCCTCACACTCCCTAGCATGTGTTCATGCCACACCCTGGCACCTGCCACATCTTGGCATGACTATCATGCCTTGGAACTGCCTAACATGTCTTAGTACTTCTAGGAATTCCTTAACACACCTTGGTATTCCTTAGCTTTCATGTCGTCATAGATAACCTTGCTTTTTTTGTGACTTGGGAACCCAACCAAGTCATTGGAAAATCGATGTTGTGCCCAACCCAAAGTTTCCCTTTGCCTAAAACTACTTTATCCAACCGTTTATGTAACCATAGGCTTACCTCCTACAAGTCTTATTCTGACCTTCTCCTAACACACTTTATCCTTGAGACACTTGGAATTCGTTGACACTACTTGGCACACACTCTTATTCGTTCATTTTCATGCATTTTGACCTAGTTCTCCCTTGCAATGTCCTGGCACTCCCTAACAGTCCTCAACATCCATTGACACTTTCTGGCATGTGTTAGCATGCCTTTTCATTCCTTGGCATGCATTGACACTCCTTAGTTATCATGCCCTCACAATTACCCTTACTTTTTTGGAACTTGGGAACCCAACCAAGTCTTGCCTTGAATATAACAACTTGACCAAGTTACGGTTACTACAACTAGATTGTGCCTTGTTCACCTAAGAAATGACTATAACCCCTCACCCATTTAATCCCCTAAACGCTAAACCCCTAACCCATTTAACCCCCTAAAACCTTAACCCCTAACCCCCTAAACCCTAATTCCTGACCCCTAACCCATTTAACCCCCTAAACCCCTAAAAACCTAACCCATTTAACCCCCAAACCCTAACCCCTAACCCCTAAAATACTTAACTGCTAAATCCCCTAACCCCCTAAACCTCTTAACCCCTAACCCATTTAACCCCCTAAACCTCTAACCCCTTAACCTCTAACCCATTAACCCCTTAACCCCTAACCCCTAACCCCTAAAATCCTTAACTGCTAAATCCCCTAACCCCATAAAGCACTAAACCCCTAAACCCATTTAACCCCGTAAACCCTAAACATCTAACCCTTAACCCCTAACCCCTTAAGCCCTAATTCCCAACCCCTAACCCATTTAACCCCCTAAAACCCTAACCCATTTAACCCCTAAACCCTAAACCTATAAACCCTTAAACCCTTAAACCTCTAACACCTAAACACCTAATCCCTTAACCCCTAAACCCATAAACCGTTAATGCTTAACCATTAACCCATTAACCCCTCAACCCTAACCCCTAAAATATTTAACTGCTAAATCCACTAAGCCCTAAGCCCCTAATCCCTAATCCCTTAACCACTAGCTCATTATTCACCTAACCCTTAACTGCGCCTAAATCCCCTAACACCTAAGCCCCCAATCCCTAATCCCTTAACCAATAACTCAGTATCCCTCTAACCCCTAAATGCGCCTAAATCTCCTAACCCCTAAACCCCCAATCCATAACCCCTTAACCACTAACTCATTATTCCCCTAACCCCAATCCATAATCCCTTACATACTAATTATTGATGCCCCTAACCCTTAAGCCCCCAATCCCTAACCCCTTAACCACTAACGAGAATATACCACAGTGGGCATGCACAAGAAGAAGAACCAAACAAATCAAATTCAATAAAGAAAGCACAACCACCACTCCAAACTCGCTTCTCTAAAACACATACAATTGCAATAAATCCCACTGAAGCTTACAAATTTATCAAGCCCTAATTAACTTACTAACAAATTCAACAAGCCAACATGCTACAATTTTTTGAGTCACCCCCAAATCAATTAGTAATTATTTCATGAATGTACATTTGTTTGTAGTTTTATTTAAAACGTTGAAATTCTCTCAAGAGCGTATAGAATATATCCAAAAGTTTAAAAAATGGAAATTTTGCTTACCTCCACAAGGTATCATCACACCTGGGTAGGTGAAAACATACAAGTCTAAATCTTCTACCTCTAAGTCTCAATGGCACTTCAACATGTCAATAACATACTTGTAACAATTCTTAATGAGTTTTTTCTATTGGCTAAAGAGATGTACATCCATATTCCATCCAAAAATAAATATCTCAATCAATCCAACACCATAAATTGTGCTAAATAGTTCATCATGTTATTTCAAATATTACAATATTTTCTTATATAATTAGCTGACATATTCCTTGAATATTTGAAACCCAAACTACCTTAGCACAATATACCAGAAAGATCTGTACTCTAAAAGACAACAAACTAAAATAGGAACTTTAACTCTAATCCAAACACTTCATCCTTAGCAACATGATATCTAATGAAGATGATATGTGGAAAAAAAGGCTTCATATATTGTTTATCACATGTCAAATGGAGTGAACAAACACATGCATAGAAAACATTAGAAATAGGGTTCATAGATCGACTTGTATTATATGGTTTCAAACCCTTCTTGTCTCCTTCAAGGGGGTTTCTAGAGGTCTTAAAAAATACTTCCTTTTACTAACCAAATGGAGTTTTTCTTTCACACATGTATGGAAACGTACTTTCCAAATCATATTGTAATAGATTCATAAGGTGATATTGTTGGTATTAACTACACCTTATTTGGAGACATCATTTTTATTGTAGGGGTTGGTACCTTTTTATTGGATGTGGTTGGTGATGTGAAGACTACTCAACCTCTAGTAAAGATTCATACTAACTCTAACAAGCTTATGGATGCTTTTTGACAAAGGGAGACCCCTCTAAGCTTAAATCATTGGATTCTTTGTTTGTTCATGCTAATTATTGTTCTCAACTTTCCTTCTCCAAGGGGCTGAGACTATTTGCTTCATTTATTTTACATGGCCCGATGAAAGAAGAAGAATGGAGATTGTCTCCACATCTTTTCCATTTTGCTAAGTTACAAAAAAGAGTCAATTTCTATAGCCAATAGACTAATAGTCTCTCGACACACCTTTAGTGAGCTATGCATAGCTCTCACCTATCACTGTAGCTCAATGAAATGACATCTAATAGCTCCAAGACACCATTATAAATGGAGTAGTTGTGAAGTTGTTGTTAAATGATCACCTCCAAATGTTCAATTCTCATGAATTTTGGGGGAGGGGGGTCTTTTGGTGTATTGAGCGGGCCAAGGGGACATAAGGGTAGCATGGATGGGTAGAAGTGAGAGGTTCGAGCATGGTTTACTGAGATCTACAATCCTAACATTAGAGAATGAGAAGGAGCCTTAGGGCCTTATGGCATAGGGGCTAGGGAACCTATAGGTAAGGTAATGAGAGAAATTGATAGGGGAACCCCCAATAGTTGCAACAAGGGAATTAGGGGCCACATTATCACAACCCATATGCACTTAACCCATAACCAATAAAGTCCCTATCCCTTTAACCCCGAAGCCACAATCCCTTAATCCCTACACCCATAACTCATAACAAATTAACCCCTTGATCCCTTAAACCCAAAGCTATTAACCCCTTAACCCCTAACCACTAACTTAGAATCCTTGAACCCCATAAACCCTAATCCCATATCCTCTCAAAGCTTGACCTTTAACCCATAACCCCTAACCCATAAACTCATTAACCCCTAACCCCTTAACCTTCTAACACCTAAATAACATAACCCTTAGGCACTTAACCCATAAATCCCTTGAAATGTAAGTATGTGATTTTGTTGACATCTTATGAATGTCCCATATGTGAATATATAAAATCATTTTTTTTGTGCCATTTTAAGGATTGATACCATCAAGTGTGTGCGCTAACATGGATGGAACACTAACTGCATGTTGTATTTATTGTAATGTAAATGAATAATCTCTTTTGGAAAAGGCTTCACTCATAATGCCATTTCACAAATGCTTGCACTTAGTAATCGTGGTCATATTTTACGGTGCGATGTTATCGTAAGGGTAAACCTACCTATCCATCTCTTTAAACGCACACATCACACATGTTGGCTTGATCTTGTGCTTGTTGTGGGGAAAATGTTGTTGCAGTGGAACCCCCAAATAAGATTTATTTGGGTTGACCCTGATTTGAATAGCTCTGAATGACTTCAAATTACCCTTGCCTTGACTACGCAATCCTCATTGGCATCTCCAATGGATGTGTGATGCATTGGATGCATCAACATAGTCACACTGCCATTTCACCTATCTCTCCACTAAGTCTCCATTGGAACTCCCATGCAAGTAGTTAACTGTTGTCTCTATTCATTTGATTAATGAGTTATTATTTGTGAATTAATTTAACTAATTAATTCACTCCACTCCCACTAATGTATCAATCTGTTAGAAATAGACACAATTATTTCAATTGAGTATAACTCCAAGGATGTAGTTAAACTGAAACAAACTCCATGAACTACTTCACCAACTCCATCATAACTCTGCCACTTGAGTCCTGACTTGAGTCCTCCATGCATGAACACCAGTAAACCCTAGGAATTGCATAATTCCTTTAGCTAGCTGTTCTACCACACTTATTAACTGAAATTAAGTGCTCCAAGAGAATAAGTTGTTATTTAGGGTCTAATTATTATTAAGAGCTAATAATAATCGACACTTCTATTTCTAGATCAACGATCTATAAATAGACTTCGCCCAATATGTATAAAAATAGAAATCCATCTATTTTTCCAACTTGACCAACCATCCACAAATAGAACCCTGCAACTTCTGAAATATGGTCTCCATGTCTAAAAATAGACATAGTATAAAAATAGATTTGCGCCAAAAATAGCCTGCGAGCCCACTTAGTGAAGGTGACTCTTTTCACTAAGCTCATCATCTTGTTGAATCCCAACACCTAGAACTCACTAACACTCCCTGCCACACACTCTTATTCATTCATTTATTAATTTTGACCTAGTGCTATGTTATGTTTTCCTGGCACTCCCTAACACTCCTTAGCATGCATTGGCACACCTTGGCACTTGGAACATCTTTGTATGCTTCCCTAGCACTCTAACATGCCTTGGCAGTTCCTAGAATACTGTGTCACTCCCTTCTTAGCACACCTGGAAGTGGCTGATACTTCATTTTCATGAATTTTAAACTAGTGCTCCCTTGTGTTTCCTTGACACTTGGCCCTCACACTCCCTAGCATGTATTCATGCCACACCCTAGCACCTGCCACATCTTGGAATGCTTATCATGCCTTGTAACTACCTAACATGTGTTAGTACTTCTAGGAATTCCCTGACACACCTTGGTATTCCTTAGCTTTCATGTCGTCATAGATAACCTTACTTTTTTTGTGATTTGGGAACCCAACCAAGTCATTGGAAAATAAATGTTGTGCCCAACCCAAAGTTTCCCTTTGTATGAAACTACTTTGTGCAACCCTTTATGTAACCATAGGCTTACCTCCTACAAGTCTTATTTTGGCCTTCCCCTAACACACTTTATACTTGAGACACTTGGATTTCATTGACACTACTTGGCACACACTCTTATTCGTTCATTTCCATGCATTTTGACCTACTTCTCCCTTGCAATGTCCTGGCACTCCCTAACACTCCTCAACATCCATTGACACTTTCTATCATGTGTTAGCATGCCTTTTCATTCCTTGGCACACACTGACACTCCTTAGTTCTCATGCCCTCACAATTACCCTTACTTTTTTGGAACTTGGGAACCCAACCAATTCTTTCCTTGACTATAACAACTTGACCAAGTTATGGTTAGTACAACTATATTATGCCTTGTTCACCTAATAAATGGCTATAACCCCTCACGCATTTAACCCCCTAAACCCTAAACCCCTAACCCATTTAACCCGCTAAACCCTAAACCTCTAAACCTTTAACCCTTAACCCCTTAAACCCTAATTCTTGACCCTAACCCATTTAACCCCTTAAACCCCTAAAAACCTAACCCATTTAACCCCCAAAACCTAACCCCTTTAACCCCTAACCCCTAAAATCCTTAACTGATAAACCCCCTAACCCCTAAACCTCTAAACCCCTAAACCCATTTAATCCCGTAAACCCTAAATGTCTAACCCTTAACCCCTTAAGCCCTAATTCATACCATGTTAATCCCTCCTCGAGACACCTAGAACTCGCTAATGCTCCCTGTCAGACACTCTTATTCATTCATTTATGCATTTTGACCTAGTGCTTTGTTATGTTTTCCTGGCACTCCTTAGCACACATTGGCACAACTTGGCACTTGGAACATATTTGTATGCTTCCCTAGCACTCTAACACGCCTTGGCACTTCCTAGAATACCATGTCACTCCCTTCTTAGCACACCTGGAACTGGCTGACACTCAATTTCCATGCATTTGAAACTAGTGCTCCCTTGTGTTTCCCTGACACTTGGCCCTCACACTCCCTAACATGTGTTCATGCCACACCTTGGTATTCCTTAGCTTTCATGCCATCATAGATAGCCTTACATTTTTTGTGACTGGGGAACCCAACCAAGTCATTGGAAAATCAATGTTGTGCCCAACGCAAAGTTTCCCTTTGTTTGAAACTACTTTTTCACCCTAAACCCTAAACCCCTAAACCCCTAACCCATTTAACCCTAAACCCTAACCCATTTCCCCCCTAAGCCCTAAACCCCTAACCCATTTAACCCCCTAAACCCTAAACCTCTAAACCTTTAACCCCTAACCCCTTAAACCCTAATTCCTGACCCTAACCCATTTAACCCCCTAAACCCCTAAAAACCTAACCCATTTAACCCCCAAAACCTAACCCCTAACCCCTTTAACCCCTAACTGCTAAAATCCTTAACTGCTAAATCCCCTAACCCCTAAACCTCTAAACCCCTAACCCATTTAACCCCCTAAACATCTAACCCCTTAACCCCTTAACCCCTAACCCCTAAAATCCTTAACTGCTAAATCCCCTAAGCCCCTTAACCCTCTAAACCCCTAAACCCATTTAACCCTAAACCCATTTAACCCCGTAAACCCTAAACGTCTAACCCTTAACCCCTTAAGCCCTAATTCATACCATGTTACTCCCTCCTCGAGACACCTAGAACTCGCTAACGCTCCCTGTCACACACTCTTATTCATTCATTTATGCATTTTGACCTAGTGCACACACTCTTATTCGTTCATTTCCATGTATTTTGACCTAGTTCTCCCTTGCGATGTCCTGGCACTCCCTAACACTCCTCAACATCCATTGACACTTTCTGGCATGTGTTAGCATGCCTTTTCAATCCTTGTCATGCACTGATACTCCTTAGTTATCATTCCCTCACAATTACCCTTACCTTTTTTGGGACTTGGGAACCCAACTAAGTCTTGCCTTGACTATAACAACTTGACCAAGTTACAGTTACTGAAACTAGATTATTCCCTGTTCATCTAAGAAATGACTATAATCCCTAACCCATTTAACCCCCTAAACCCCTAAACCCCTAACCCATTTAACCCCCTAAACCCTAAACCTCTAAACCCTTAACCCAAAACCCCTTAAACCCTAATTCCCGACCCCTAACCCATTTAACCCCTAAACCCATAAAACCCTAACCCATTTAACCCCCAAAACCCTAACCCCTAAAATCCTTAACTGCTAAATCCCCTAATCCCCTAAACCTCTAAACGCCTAACCCATTTAACCCCTAAACCTATAACCCCCTAAACTTGTAAACCCTTAACCCCTAACCCCCAACCCCTAAAATCCTTAACTGCTAAATCCCCCAACCCCCTAAACCTCTAAAACCCTAAACCCATTTAACCCATAAACCCTAGACCATTCAACTCAACATAGCTCGCAGTGGCGGCTTTCAGATCAACACCTTCCCCTCCAAGTACCTCAGAGTTCCCCTGACTGATAAACCCCTAGCCAAAGCCAACCGGGAATCTTTGGTCACCAAATTGAAAACAAAAATGATTTCCAATTCGACTTTCAGGTCCTTAAATATCCTGGGCACATTAGTGTTGGTCCGCTTAGTCCTGCAAGCCATTCCTCAATACCAGTACTCGATCATTGCTGCTCCCAAATCTATTTCAAACCAAATAAAAACCATTCAAAGAGACTTCTTATGGAAAGACAAAGAGAATAAGGGAAAATGGGCCCTAGTAGCCTAGGGAAAAATCTGCATACCTAAAAAATATGGGGGGCTTGGTCTCAGAGACCCAGACTTGTTGGGAAAAGTTATGGGCGCCAAAACCTGGTGGAGATGGATCACCAGCCCCAACACCTCTTGGGCAGCACTCTGGAAGGAAAAATATGCCCCATCTCACAACCTGAAGTCTCTAATCAGGCTCTCTGGAAACCTCAAAGGTTCCTCGGTCTAGAACCAAGCTTGGGAGAATAGAGGAATGGTCCAAAACCAGAGTGCTGACAGTGTTAGCTGTACAGCTGAACTTTACATCCATCGATTATGATGTCACTTGATACTAAAGGAAACTGGGGCAGCGACATGCTATTAATCGATGCGATGGTACATGAAACTATTGAGGAAAAGAGTCATGGCCCACCTAACTAAATTTGTGACCCAACCAACTAGGAACGAACTTTCCAACATCCTAGCCCTAGGGAACCTCCCCAAATTCCCTAACCCTCTGTGCCCAAGCCCTAATTTCCACCCATAGTGTTTTCAAACCATGTGCTTAGATCGTCAAGTAGCTATCACCTCTCTTAGCCTCCTTAGAGAATCCTTAGTATCCAAACTCTTTCAACTTTATTCCTCTCCTCTCTCCCCAAAACTTCAACAAACCCAAACAATAAGAATTAATACAAGATAAATAATCAAATGATTTTAGTTATTTAATCAAAGTAAAAGAGTCATGAGAGGGCCAAAATTAATTTAATATTAAATTATTCATAAGGCTATAGTTAAAAAAATTATCAAGCTTAATCAATATTAATGCTAACCATAAGCTTAATCATTAATCAGTGTTTTAGCATAATAAACCATGGAATACTAACATATCCATGTGAGTTATGTATATGTAGATAACATACACATACCTTGTATGTATGGTAATAATACCAAGAAGAAATTACCAAGCAATCAATCTTCTAGTAGGTAGGATAATAACTAATCATAACATAAAATGGTTGGGGAGTGGGTGTTACAAATGGCTCCCTTATATTTATCATATATATCTTATATATTATTAATATGTGTCTATTACTTAGTAAATGAACTATTGTTCATTTCATTTTTCAAATAATATTTTCCCTCACTCACCAATGTATTAAACGTTGTAAGGGAGGCTGGTACATTTTCAATACCATAGATTTACTCCCTTTCTTTGTCTTCAAATTGAACACAATAGTAACTAGAAACTAAAATACCAACTAGTAACCCTAAAAGAATCAATAAGATTTTGTATCATGAGCTCTATGAACTCTTTGGCAAGAGAATTTACCAATTGAATTAATCCTTATTGCTACTAGCTCTTAACTAAACCTTTGAGACCTTATTATTAAAAAAATTGAAATAAAAAACATGTATAATTAGTGGTTGATATATTCCAATTTATCAAATAACTTAACAATCACAATATCAATTAGTTAATAAGGGAAAAATTTATCAATGACACGAGGACAAATATTATTGAAGTAGCTTAGTTCTATGGTGTGCATGGAAATTTTTGTATACCTCAATGCATTTTATTTTTCCATTTTGTCCAATAGGTTCGTTTCTTGAGAAACATATCAAACACTAAGATTTATTAATGACTTATAAATATTTAAATCTCCATAGTGGAATGATATGTGTTCATATTGGAATTGCAATCCACTCGTTCTACCTATTAGGATTAGTAAAGACACTTCAATAAATTTAATATATCATTTCAAATTACATAAGTGACACCATATAAAGATAAAAAATTAAATTGAGGTTGGCTATTATCATATTTGCATTGAAATTATACATTTATTTTTTGGTTAAGTCGAGCTAGTTTAGAGAAAGAAATCTACTTTGATTACGAAAAAGGGGAAAACCAGAAGTTAATTTTTTTTGCAAGGAAATTTCAAATACATTATCATATTAGTTTAGTGGTTGTCATTTATTAATATGATTATGCAATTGAGGAAAGGAAATGACATCCAAACGAGAGACCATGAAATTAACAAACCTTGGACTTAGTGTGAGATCTATGCCTTCTACCCTCATTTCCTTAGGAGTTTCTCCTATGATATGATGAAACATGTATCCCAACATAGACTAAACTAAATTAACACCCAATTTTGCAATAGTCTAGATATTACATCTTGTACCAAATGGAAGTAGTCCATAGTCATGGGAATCCATATCAACATTTTCTTCAATAAATATCTTAGGCCTGAAGGTAAATGGGTTCTTCCTTTGATTAACTATAAAGGGAATAAGTTGTTTTCATAATACACATGAAGCTCCAAACTTATTTATTAAAACATATTTTTATGTTTAAGTGATAGATTTGATTTGTACAATTTTTATATGTGTGGTTGCATGTTTTGGGCACATTGTTGGAGGTTTTATCTCTAAGATTGTGGATGACAAAGGAAACAAGAGGGTATATAAAGGTACAATTTCTTTATTGGAGAAGATTAAGGTTGCAAGTTCCTTCCCTACATTTTAATTTCTTTTTTATATTCTTACCTTCAAGATTAATACATTAGATACTAGATCTCTAGCACGGTTCTTTGCTTTTGTAATCTAATATTTGGTAAGAACCACCATAAAAAATTCCTTATGCTCTAAGATCATTAAAGTGACTTGGTTTGTTAAACTGTTCAGGTGTGAATAAATTTAACTTAAAATTGCGGAATTATGGCAAAATTTTAATATTTGAAATCATTGTGGGCTGATAGATTGGGGTCAAACCCAAGGGTTATCAGCTATATTTGTATGGAAATCTCTCGCAACTATTTTACAACTCAAAAATATAGGCCTTCCAGCCTATTAATACATTATGTTAAATTGTACACAGTTGCAAGCCATATAAAACTTGACACGGTGGCCAATCGTTGTTGGTATTGAAATATTTTAATATTATAATGTTGATTACAATCGACCCTCTTTCCAATCAAATCCAAAACACATTATTACGTGGCAGAGGCTTATAATTATAGTTATCAGGTCTTATCAGGTATATCTCAGTATTAAAAATTTGATTCGCAGAAAAATCAGGGTATGTTCGGAATCCAAAACTTAATCGGCCATTACCTTTGTCAACATGAAGTATCAGGTATATCTCACTATTAAAAATTTGATTCAGAACAAAATCAGGGTATTTTTGGAATCCAGAACTTAATCGGCCATTACCTTTGTCAACATGAAGTATTCGTGAGGGCGTGTCGATCATTTTTTGATTTCGTCCTGAGTAATTTCATGCTTCTAAAAGCTTCTGAAAGCTTTCCCTCCCAAATGAAGCCATCCACATCGCACAATCCTGCATGGCCGCACAATACATCCCATACACCATTCACAAAGCGGTTAATCCTACGTGTTGGCACAGCAGCGATCAGCCTTGGTTTTAAGGGGTTGCGATGGAGAAGCATGGAGCTGTGATTCTTTCATGGAGAGCGGGAAATATTATTTGGCGCCAAATTTTCAGCGAAAGGGTACAACGCAGTTGCTTCAATGTTTAGTTTGGAGTTAGGGTTTATATAACTGGGTTAGCATCTGATCAACAAGCACAGGTTCACAAGTTGGAGAAATTCCATAATTTTCTAGAAGCCGTAGATCAAGGTATTTAAGCTTCTTTGCTGCTTTCCTTCCTTGCTTCTGAAATGCTTCTGTGTCTATATACTCATTTTGGTTCTTAGCTAATTTTGCATGATGTACATACTCATGTCATATATTTATGAAAATTTCACTATTTTCAGATTGTGGTTATAAATTTTTCACAAAAGCTGCCCTCTAATCCCTGTATCTTAAGCTACCAAAAGGCATAAATATTGCATTGAAGTACAATTTCATTGTCTTGTTTTTTGAAAGTCCAGTTCAGTAGGTAGTGAAGAAGTAATGCAATAGGAACAGTGTAATGCATTGAACGGAGCAATAAATTTCATCAAACCTCTTGTCCTATGTATTATGGGTTCTGTGAAGTAGGTTGTGGCATAGCATGCCTTGCAATGTTACCTAGCAATGGGATGTCAATATTCTTAGGCCATCTCACATCTGGAAAATTTGACTTACTGGCTGATCTAACATCTGGCAAGTTTGACTTACAAGTACCACAGAATCAAATTCAGAGCCAACCTAACTTAGCTTAATAGCTAGACAAGAAAAGAGAAATTTTAGTCAGTAGTACTTAGGCAATATTTTCTTGACTTACAAGCACTACAGAATCAAATTCAGAGCCAACCTAACTTAGGGCTGGACAAGAGAAATTTGAGTCAGTGGTACACTGAATTACTTAACCATATTTTCTACTATTGGTTAGACCCGCCATAGAGATTGTTAACTGTTTCAAGATGGCGTTAGGAAATCTGAAATCAATTAAACAGATGCTAGCTCTAGGTGTTTCAAATCGTTCACTTCTCTAATGTTAATACAATCACTGATCTAGGATGTACTGCACTGAAGGGCACTACCCCATTGAAAGGTTAATTGTTTGAACACTCTCATAACACCCATATTCCTACATATTCACAGAATCTGTAATTGAAATAAATGTACTTGTTTTATTTTTTCTGAATCTAATTATTTTATAAAATATATCTTGTTTGAGTCATACTAGCCTTTAGTAGCGTTTGAATTTCAACCTTTGAACATAAAAACCATCACAATCTAAGCCATCATGTTTTTATGTAAAAAAGTGAGAAACACTCTCCGGCATAGATAGAAGAAATTTTAGATTTCAGAAATTATGATTATTGTGGGATCTTTGTTTTTCAAAGCACCAAAGTTTAATGGAATGATATGCTTACCACTAAGACTTTATTATCAGAATTATCACCAAAAGTAATTCTCAATATTTTTCTATGATATTTGAGCCTGAAAAACCTAAACTCCACACAAGCCAACTAATCTCCCAGACATAGGTTACCACCATAAAATTTGAGCAGCAAAATATATAACATCGATAACAACTCCAACTATCATAATACATGGAAAATTTAATGGACATAACAATCCACATCTTCATATCTAACAGCTAGCTCCCTATCATTAATGGGTATGTAGGGGGCTTTCATGAAAGGGTAGATATATAACAGCTAAGGGTGCCTATCATGAAAAGGATATGAAGCTCAGTGGTAGAAAAACCAACTTTCGAAGGGCAGATCGTATTTAAACTATAGTAATCTTTGGACAGATTTCTGGGATAGGGGTAGATATTTAACAGTTAAGAGGGCCTGCCATGAAAATGGTATGTAGGTCAGTGTTGGAACAACTCACAGTCCTAGGGAATATAACATTTAAACCATAAAATTTTATGACAGATTTTTTGGGATGAGGTAGATGTATAATAGTTACAGGTGCTTTTTTCTATGAAAAAGGGTATGCAGAACAACTCACTATCAAAGGAAAAATATTTAAACCATAATACCCTTTTGACAGATTTTCTAGGAAGTTTAGAAATATACAGCTTCATTCCGAAGGCCTTATATATCTCTTCTTCATCTAAAACACAAGGTATTGCCAATTTTTTTTTGATATTTTCCATTCTGAACACCTTATAGATATTTTCCACATCTAAAACACAGGGTATTGGCCATTTTTTTGGTATTCTCACTCATGCTTAAACATGTCTTTTTATAGGATCTGAATATGGGTCTCACCCATTAGAGCATGAGTCTCTCCAGTTAAGGTTGCAGGGTGATGTGCGATGTCACATTACTTTCAGTATATGTATTCCATCAGGATTTAAACTGGGCAATTATGTAAAATTAGAGGTCTTAGCCGATCTATCAACCCCATAAAGTCAACAAATATTTCATTTTTCAATTGTCAAATTTACATCTTCTGACAGCGAACAACATCCAAAAGCCCTGCAACTGCTACTTCTGCATCTTCTGGGCCACAACCAAGGATATTCCCCCGATTTTAATAATGACACTAAAGACAGGAGCATGAACCAAATACGAATCATAATGTTACCTCACTCAGAAGGCATTGGATCCTTCAAGCTCAAATAAAATATGCAGGACCATCATAATAAAGACTTTTAGGATCAAATAAAGTTGACTTATGACCTGCTGCAGAGTTTTCATGCCCAATTGTTTGAGCTGGAAGGGAAATCGTATGATACAAATATAATTTTCAATCGAAGGCCTCTCTTCAGTCAAATTCTTTGTGATATATTATAAAAATTCCATGTGTTGCTGATGCAAAACTCTACAGCCATGGAGCTATATTTGAGCTTCCTTTATTTTCATAGACTTATGAATTACCTATTAAAGAGGCAACTGCATCCATGAAATTTTTCCATATGGTCAATAGTGACAAACCCAAGATTTGTATGACATTCCACAGGAATGCCCTAACAAGCTCTGCAAAGGCATTGAAGGCAATGTGCAGGTAAACCAAAATTCATAAAACACAGCAGCCATGGAGCCCACTAAAACACTGAAGGCATCCAGAATCAACCTCATACATCCAAATGTTGATTTAACAATTAAATCTGTGACATACCCAATAAGATAATCCAAAATTATTGTAAACCCCTACATTATATTTTCCAGAACAGCAAGAATTATTGCTCTAGGGGCCTTCAATGTATTAATTAATGCCACTATTACCACAGCTATGGCCCTAAAGAGAGCAAATGATAAAATGTCTACTATGAACACAACGATATTTGATAGAAAAAACATTTTTATAGTTGGATTAGCCATCATACCTATTCTGATCAGAATGTTGTTCTCCCATTTTTATTCTATTATTCCTATGTTGTTTCTGCCATTGTTGTAAATATACTTGAGAATATCAATGTGAACATGGAGATTTACATTGTATATATACTCCATAGATTTTGTGTGTTGGGTTGGGGTTAACAAAACTTAGTTTGTATTTAACGTCAACTCTCCATTTGAGTGATAGTCGACCGACCTGGCTGATAAGATCGGTGCTACTGGGGTAGGGCCAGCAAGCAAACTACCAGAATGAGTGAGACCTTGTAAATGATGTGGTGAGAATTGATGATAACGTGGAATCGAGGCATGGATGACCCAAAACACATAAGTAAAAAACTCATCTACCAATAGGGATTCAATCCATCAAACGTAAGGAATTGTTGAGCAGCAAAATATATAACATCGATAACAACTCAAGCTATCAGAATACATGGAAAATTTAATGAACATAACAGTCCACATCTTCATATCTAACAACTAGCTCCCTGTCATTATTGGGTATGTAGGGGGCTGTTATGAAAGGGTAGATATATAACAGCTGAGGGTGCCTATCATGTAAAGGATATGAAGCTTAGTGGTAGAACAACCAACTTTCGAAGGGCAGATCGTATTTAAACTATAGTAATCTTTGGACAGATTTCTGGGATAGGGGTAGATATTTAACAGTTAAGAGGGCCTGCCATGAAAATGGTATGTACGTTATTCTATGCACTTTACACAACATTTGTGAGTAATAAAATACCCTTACATGGTATCAGAGCGTCTTCCATCATGGCTACGAGCAGCTGATAAGAGGTTCCAGTTTTTAATACTATGCATCTAAGACCTGAAATAGATCAAGTCAATCTTCATGGTTTGTTCTTGCTCTCTAATATAAGGGATGATGACCATCTTAGTCTTGGCATGAAACACAAAATCCTTTATAAATGGGTGTGAGATCAATCAACTTAGTGTCATATTTGTGCACATACTTAAAACCATGTTGCTGACTTCCAATGAATAGCTATTGAGGAAAGCCATAAATCATGATATCATGCCACCAACAATAAAGTTTGAATCCGATCAAATAGTGATAAGATAAATAAGACTTCTGCCAATTTACTGTGTAGTGTTACATACACTAGCTTTGAGTCTTTAAGAATCGATAACTTCATATCCATTTCAATAGGAGTTGTTGCAAATTTATCATCAGCAATGTCAAATATGTTTCAAATTTCAATATCTTCCTTACATACTTAGCTTGGAAAATATAAATACATTGGAACTATCATTTCAAAAGCTTTATGCAGGAAGCTCATCTTTTATCACTTCCATCATTCTTGGAAGTTGGATTCACTGAAATGATGCCATCAACATATAATATGTAATCAATATTTCATCCTTCACTTTGCTTTTGACAATCTGACAAGTTTCCAAAACAATTATCCTTGGTTGGTCATCAATGCTTGCATACAAGGCTCTATGAGCCTGCGTCTGTCCATATGAGCTATAATGCATATACATTTCCTCTGCAAAGCTTGTATTCTAGAAGGCACTTTTGACATCCACTTAATAAATCTCACACCTATGCCTAACTAGTTGTATTCATCTAACAAGTGCAGAGTTTCTTCAAAGTCTACACAGGCTCCCAAGTCTGATTTATCTGTATTTCGGTATAATCCTCTGGAATTTCTTTCTGCAACTCTTGCTTTATGTTCACTTCTTCAAATGAGTTAGACTCGTGTGATTCAATACTCAAAAGCCACACTTACAGGATATACAGTTGACTGTTGTAGGCTAATTGACTTCCAGACTTCTTCACTAGTTGTAGGTAGTTCTTGGAATTTTGAATCCATAATCATTCTTTATGTAGATACGAATTTGGAAATCTCTTGAAATTTGGTCTGATTAAAGACATAATCTATCATCAACTTTCTTCCATCAATGTTTGTAACCCAATCAACATCATTATAGCTATTTTTTGTCTGATAATTTTTAGTTTTGGTGGAGAAAAATTGATATTGGCTTGTTGTCCTTCATTCAAAATTGTTTGAAGACAATGCTTTGATAATTATAATTATGCATATCTCTAGTCATTAGAATTTCATAGTAATAATGCAACTCACCTATATCCTTCATCTCAAAACAAAATAACATTTGATTTTTGGTTGTTGGAAAACTTTATGTGGCTCTCTATGAATATTAGGCCATCAAATCACAATGTAACTACAATAATTTGATTTGTATAAGCCTAATGAGGTGACTCAGAAATGCCTTAGCTCTCATCATGAGTCCCATTTCCCATTGAAGAGCACTTATTATTCATTGTCTGCCTGCATTTTGTGAATTTACAATCAGAAACAAAATAGTAAAAGTTTTTTTTGGTATACACGTTGTCATATATTTCAATAGTTATTTATGTAATGATCCTAACTAACGTCCACACATTTTTCTTTGCAGATTTTTGTTGCATTACTTTCTTGGAATATATACAAATGGTAGACCAGGTATTTATTGTGTTTTTGGTATTTGTAGTATTTATGTTGTTGATTTAGTTAGAGACTGGTTTTATTTTTAGAAATAACTCTAAAATGATACTTCAAAAGTTTGTTTGTGACTAGTTAGAGGCTTGTTGGAACACTTTGAGAGACTTTCCTCAAATTTTTGGACAGACTTTCAGTGCTCACTCAACACTTAAAAATTAAATATTCATAGATTCACTCCCTAGGTTTATTCATTGGTCATGTTATCTCGAAAAAGAATTAATAATCAAGTTAAAAGGTGCAGTCTTATCGAGCATAGTACATGGTGCATTCAGGAAAATAGCACATCATCATCTGAATATTTAGATGAACGGGCAACAAGACCTGTTCCAGGGACAGATGAATACTTCAATGAAATGATATATTGCAATTGCAAAATGTGCCAAAATAGGAAACTAAAGAAGCGAAGGCTAGTTGGTATCCATAGATTGGACCATGGAGTTTATATAGAAGAGGTATACTATTAATTAACAAATTTTTTCTTATAATAAATAAATATGCACATTATTTAATACATTATTATTGATCATTTGAATTTATTTATTTTTTATGAAAAGTCGCTTCCGGTTCCCAATATTCCTGAAGAACCTATGGATTATATTGATAGTAGCGACTGTCAAGATGAAGGAAAAAACACATTTATGGATGAAACCACTTCACAGATAAATGAGGCTGGTGTCAATGAATTTATCCAGGACTTCTACACATCTTTTGAAGAAGTTATTGATTCACCCCTCGCTCAATTGGCTAGGACGCCTCTTTTTGCAAATGCTAAATCTTCTATATTGGCGACATGTATGTTGTTGTTGAACTTGAAGGTTACACATGGATTGACAAACACATGCTTTACTGATATATTAAGTTTGGTTTTGATATTCCTATAAATTAATGCTCTAGATGTCTTAAAAGTTTTGAATATTGTGTATACTTATAAAAATAATTATTTGTACTATGCAGACTTTTGGCAAACAAAATACTTCCAAAGGACAATAAGTTGCCTCATTCTCATAGAGAAGTATCTTCAATAATGAAAGACATTGGAATGGAGTACAAGACATATGATGCATGTCCAAATGACCATATATTGTACTATGGAGAGAATGCAAATTTACAACAATGCCCAGTGTGTCACACAAATAGATACCGTCAAGATCAAGTATCCAAGAAGGTTCCTTATAAAGTACTACGACACATTCCACTAAAGCCAAGGTTTGAGAGAATGTTCAAGTGCAAGGAGTTGGCAAAATATATGGATTATCATGCACAAGGGAGAAGCCAAGATGGTGTCATGCGTATGGTTGCAGATAGTAAATATTGGAAAGATATTGAGGAAAAATGGCCACATTTAAGAAATGAGCCAAGGAATGCAAGAATTTCTCTAGCAATGGATGGTGTCAATCCTTTTGGAGATCTTAGAACAACGTATTCTATTTGGCCAGTGTTAATTATAAACAACAATCTTCCCCCTTGGATGGCAATGAAAAAGGAACATGCAATGTTAACTCTTATCATGCCAGGTACTAGAACATATGAATGCAATGCTCTCTTGAATTTTATATAAAAATATTTCAATTCAGTTAATCCTAATAAAGAACACTTTGTTTACTTAGGAAAATATCAAGTAAAGGATATGGATGTATACATGGAGCCCCTCATTGATGAGCTTCGTGAATTATGGGATGGTGTAAATATGTATGATGTATCAAGACGTGTCAATGATAGAAACTTCCTCTTTCGTGCGATTCTTATCTGGACCATTCATGACGCCCTGGGGCTCTCTATTTGGTGTGGTAATATTTGTTGTTGTAATGTATTATAAATTACATTTATAATTATTGTCTTCATTTTAGTATTTACTAAATTTGGTTTACAATCTTATTTTAGGGCTACAAAAAAAGGGGAAACATGGTTGTCCATCATGTGGGCCAAAATTGTTGCATAGGAAATCAAAGGATCTCAATAAAGCTGTATATGATGAGTATAGACAATTCTTACCACAAAATCATCGCTATCGAGTGCGTGATAAACATAAGTTCAATGGAAAGGAAGTTGAAATGAGGAAGCCAATAAAGATGAACCCTGCTAGGTGGAAAGAAATGTATGACAAAAAAGAAGGGATAGGTTTTCCCCCAGGAATGAAAAGACTCTGTATTTTCTACAAATTAGAATATTATGAGAACTTGCCAATAGCCCACCTATTGGATACTATGCACATCGGGAAAAATGTGGCAGAGTGCTTGTGGAAACATCTAAATTTAACTAACATTGAAGCACAAATAAAGTTAAGAAAGGACCTTCAAGTTTCCAATATCATGCCAAACATGTGGTTGCATGAAGACAACTCATATGTTCATGCTCCATGGAATTTTACATAAAATCAGAAAGAAAACATCATTTCTACTATGAAAAACATAAGATTTCCTTCTGCCTTTGGTGCAACATTAAAAAACTTATTCAAAAGAGATGGATCAGAGTTCTCAGGCCTAAAAACACATGATTGGCACAATTGGATAAAGGTAACGTTGTCACATGTTAGATTTGTTGGAACTTAATTCGAAAATTGTATATCCTATTGATAATAGCAGTTCATGCATATTTGAACATGGTTATTTGTTAATGGTCATGCTAGTATTGTGATAATATCATCTCATGCATATTTGAAGTTCATGCATATTTTAACATGGTTATTTGTTAATGGTCATTCAGTATGTGTTGCCTGCAGCAATACCAAGTACTTTTGACCATGATGTCACTTTGACTATTTACAAATTATGCAAATATATGAGGTATTTTCAATCCATCATGCATACTCTTCCATGAATCTTATCATTTGAAGTGCATCATTGGTTATGCCTTTATATGAGTTATTACTTTTAGTTTATGAGAAATCACAAGTCTTTATTGTAATACATGGTAATACCTGTAGGTGGGTCTCATCTAAAGAGATACATCAGGATGAATTGAAGTATTGGAAGAGGAATGTTTCACTTTTGATGTGTGATATTCAAATTTGCTTCCCTCCAAGCTTCTTTAATTCTCAAGAGCACTACCGTGTACACCTAGTAGAAGAGATTGAACAATGTGGTCCTATTCATATTCGAATAATGTGGCTTGTGGAGAGATATATGAAGGTCTTAAAACAATTTGTGAGGCAAAAGGCTCGACCAGAAGGGTCCATAGTTGAGGGGTACATGGTTTTTCAGGCAATGGTTCATTTGAGTGAGTACTTACCTCAATTTCATATTGAAGCTCTGCGATTATGGAATTATAACCAATCTCAATCATTTGAAGGAGAAAAATTAGAGGGTGAAGGGACTTCAAAGAGGATAAAAGGTAAACAAAATGTTAGTAGTAGTTATTTTTATCTTAAATTTTATAATACATGGCTATAAATAATTATTAATTCATTGAACAAATATATTTTTCATTGTAGATGCTAAGGAGTGGGAGGCATTACATTTGTATGTTGCATACAATTCTGACTTTATGTTGGAATGGATGGAGAAGTACGCTGAACAAAAGAAATTAGAAGATGAAAATGCATGGACCAATATATATAATAGACATGGTGAAAACACTAATCGGGGATTGCCTACAAGCCATAAAAGAAAGTGGCCAGATAGATGCTCATGGAATTGGCTGAAGACCAATATTGAAAATGAGGAAACAAAAGGGAAGGATAGAGTGACACAACAACAATTGAATTTCATTAAAGAATCTATAAATGGGGAGGTGATATATATTAATATGTTGCATATATTTAATAAATTGTCTGTTAACTTTTATATCCTTGAATCTAATTAGTTAATAATATTTATGAATTTAGGTAAGACATTACAAAAGAATGTGGAATTTTGGTCATCATTATCGCATCAGAAAAGTTGATGAAAAGAGACAAACTTATGATTGTGGAGTTTCAGCATCATTTGAGGTGGAATTTCGTTCACATGCAAATGATAGACAACCAATCACAAGCACACTTCGCTACTATGAAGTGTTGGAGGATATTATAGAGCTTGATTTTATGTCTTTCAAGAAAGTTATTTTTTGTGTTGAATGGTACAAGCTTATCGAAGTGGGAGAAGAAAAAACTATCTTGCTCCATAATAATGGATTCCATATGATCAATACATCTAGGTTTGAAGCCACTTTTGAACCTTATGTGTTTCCAAGTCAATGTGACCAAATTTTTCTCATTCCAAATTTAGAAAAACCTGGTTGGTCATTTGTGATTGATTATGATCCAAGGGGATGAAGAGTAACATTTGTTCCAGATGTAGAGGACCATGATTTACTTGAAGATGCAATAGTTCCTCCAAAAGACATAGATGGCCAAGATGGAGATGATGTTATTTTCAATGATGCATATGACCAAGACGAAGAACATGATGAGTTTACTGAAGTGCCTGAAGGACATGACCAACCACATGGACATCAAGTGCATGAAGATGATGAATTTACTGATTTTAATTTACCTATAGTTGAAGGTGGTGAAGACTATGAAAATGATGGTATTAATTTATTTGTCGATTTAGGGTCCATTAATGATGGGGTATTTATGCCATCAGATGAGGAAATCTCATGTGAGGATGGCATTTTTTGATCACTATGTTTATTTTAAGATATTTGTAAGGATTCACTACAGTTAAGTATTGAGTTTCTAATTGTAATGGACATTAAGTAATTTGAATGTTTAAGGTTTTAATTGAAAATCACATATATATTTGGTGGAGGAACCTAATCTACTACACTTCAATTTCTTAATTGAATTTTTGAACACCTTTACTTTATGCCATTGTCACCTAGGCAAGAGAAACATAATACTATAAACCTAAAAAAAACTTTGCATATTGAGTATTGTTTATGTTTTTTTTTTTTTTATGTATTGAAACATATTGAAATTTGTTTATGTTATTTTTCATGTGCTAGTGAATTTGAATTTTGTTATTAATGTCACTAGCATATGTTCTCAAATCAATATTTTCTTATTTTTATGTTATTATGTGTTTTTTTAAGAATGTTACTTCTGAACTGGGGGATTCAATGATCTTAACCGCATTTATAGAAATGTTAACAAATGCACGAGGGCAAGACATTGCTATGATGGTGCATGAGGTAAGCTTGAATAAGTATTTTCTAGGTTCAATTATCTTATGTTATTTATTATATTATGCTAATTTATATTTTTGGAATGCAGGCAATTTCTAAAGTCATTCCAACCCCCATCACACCTTTCAATACATCTAAGCTTATGCTAGTGGTAAAGCTTGATCAATATTTTTTTGCATTAAATTAACTTATTTCACTTTATATATTTATTAATATTTGTGTTTTTTCTAAGCATGCATTTTGTTGGCATGTAGGATTCAATTATGTCGGTCAATACATCCAATGTTATGCAAAATTTAAGGTTCAACAATCTTTTTGCATGAGTTTGATTATGTTATTTGTTGAGAAATCTAGGGCATAACAATGGAGGTGAATTTTATTTGATTATTTTTTTTCCTAGAGAAAAAAGTGTAATTTCATTACTGCAGGTGAGTACAAAATTACATTGTGAATCACATAAATGTCTGATCAATGAAGACAAACCCAAGAGTTTATAGGAAAAAACAGTTACAAAGAGAAAAGAAATCCTGTGCAGAACCAGAATCTGGCTTTAGCAGAACCAGAAAAGCAATCATGTGCAGAACCAAAATCTGGCTTTTACTCTATTCCATCTGGAAAACATGCTGATCATAATAAAAATTCAGTAAACGCTGATATCTACTATTAGTAGTCTAGTAAGAATTCGTTCAGAAAATAAAATAAAAACACTTCCTAGAAAATATTTCTAATGATCTTCATGGAGCCAATCATAGCCCAGACAGTCATAAGACCTTATGGATGCACCAACAGATAAAAAACACATCATAAAAGCTGAAATGTAGCACCGTCATTGTCAATGTGTGTCACTTAAATGTGTGACCAGCCTGCTGTAGCAGCCCTTTAGGCGAGAAAAACCAAGCAATAAAACAGTAGTTGCGTAGCCACCATCACAAAAAAATTTGAGAAACGCTCACCAAAGTGTAAGCAGCCCGTGACTTTTAGATGTAAAACCTGTAACTTTTACTTGATTATGTTATTTGTTTGTATACTTTTACTTCAGCTATGAGCTCTTGCTTCAATTTGTATGCTTACCATGATGCCTTCTTACTAAGATGCATTCAACCATGGAAAATGTCTTTCATCTTTTAATTTTTTCTTGCTATTCATCTATTTTATCCCTGAGCATGAAACCCATGCTTCAAACATAACAAAAATAATTTATTTTTCCTTCTCTACATAAATTACATAAAATCATGATTACATATGTCATTATGAAGACCAAACCTAGTTTACATATTTCAACTTTATTCATCTTTTATTCCATCTTATTATTTATATTTGTGCCTTGCAGGATGTTTCTAGGGTGACTCCGACAAGTAAACAATCTGTTGGTATAGAGGTTTATGTTATTCCCTCGACACCTAGACCAGAACCCCATAACATGCCCTCTACATCAAATATTGATGTTCCTAGTATCCCTGTTGAATTGCACCTGCATGCTCCTGTTAGGAGTACATCAGAATTAATAAATAATCCATAAAATGTGGGTTCAGTTAGAATTCTCCCACCAGGACTAGAACAAGTTTCTTTGAGGAGTCTCATAGATTCACAATCAAGAATGTTAAGGCTCCTACCAGATACTCCTGAAAATGTTCAAATCAAACAAGAAATGGTTGAACAAATTCAGCTATGGGAAATGTCATTGTTGGAGAGTGCAGTGCCTACTTCAAATGAGCAAGTAAAATTATTTTAATTTTTTATAATTTCATTTGTTACGTTTAGGATAATTAATTTAAAAATGGCAGTAGTTTCATATTTTGGTTGTATTTTTAACAGTTCCACAATTTATTTATAAATGAAGGAAATAAGTGAGAAAGTGCTTGATGTACCTATAAGGGAATCTACCTCAACCTCCAGGACAACAACAATATCCTCGGTGACTACAAAAGGAATGCAAGAAGTTACAATCTTGCTCACTGCAGAAGGAAATGTCTTGAAGGATGAAATGGGGTTGAAATTTTATCACTTTATTTTTCGTCGTGCTGAACAATTGTTTGGCAATACCATCCAAATGGATTGGAGGAAGCAAACTAATGCTAAAAAATAAGAACTATTTAAAGATGTTGTAATAGAATTTGGAAATCCTGGATTTGATAAATAAATTATTCTAGATATTGCATGTAAATATATTCACTCAAAAAGAGACAATTTAAGGTCAAAGTTAAAAAAAAATTTGATGTATCCACGTCCAGCTTCGATCACAGACCAAGTGACGTGGGATGAACTTATGAAAGATGGCAAGTTTAAAAGGAAGGTGCACAATAATCCAAACTATAGTCCATCTGCACGAAGAGGAGGTAAAAAGCGACTTCGAGATACAACGAAAGCAACCCAAGCTAGGGTTTCAAGTATTGGATATCATAAATTAGGTTCTGGTGGATATAATAGTATTCGTGGTGGCATGGTAAGTGAATATTTTCATCTATTATATTTTCTATTTTATGGAAAATAACTATGGTCACATTGACTCCGAATGCGGATTTCTAGAGGTCTCATCAGGACACATGTCCCGGGACATCTCCCAAAGCGCCTCACATGGGGTGGCCACATGGCCCCCCATGGCGCCATTAATATGGCTATCAATACACACTTGCTCTGGGCATTTACTCAGTCGCGCTGTCACCCTCTCCTCCTTGGTCCGAACAGACGACACCATATGGATGCCTGCTCACGCTCTCCGGATCACTCTAGCTCTGTCAGTCGAGCTCTGCAACCCTTGCGCAGTCTATGCCGGGGAGAATGTGCTACGCCATGCGAACGCACAACCACTGGTCACCGATGCTCACTACTCAGCTGCCTGGAAACTATTCCTGGCTTTCATTATACGCATAGAAATTTCTGTCTTTCCAATTTCAATTCTCAGGTTTCTCCCAGTGTTTTTGGTCGATTTTCTCCTGTTCCTGTAGCGCCCTCCAGTTCTTCGCCTGCTCACTCTGAGAAGATCACCATGCCTAGGCTTAGGCAGTGGATGACCTGTCGACGTGGTGCCTCTCAGGGCAGGTCTATGAGTGAACGGCCTCCCATCAGTTCCGGCGATGATTTCTCCAATGAGCCTTCTGAAAGATGCTCTGCTCCAGTTCACATTGACCCTCCTGGCCTCATTCATGGCAGTCATCCCCCTGCTCCTCCTCTGACCACGCCCCCGAGCCCTACTTCCTCCATCCCTCATCGCCCCGGCAACCACATTCTGAGGCAAACCTCGCAACGCGCCGAGCTTCGCTTCGACATTGCCTTCAATCACCCTTCCATTACTGCCTACATAACCATCACCTTGTGTGAAGAAGCCACCATTCACTCTCCTCTGGTTGATGGACCTGCGCCTTCTCCTTTCATCCCCACCCTCAACCCGACTGCCTCTCCCACTGCTGGTCCTAGTGCACCCCCTGTTTCTGCTCCTTCCTCTATGGACCATATTCTCATGCAGGTGGGAGCAGACATTTCAAGCAAAGACGGATCCAAGAGTGCTGATGAAGAACCTGAGGGTCTCTATGGCTATCGAATTGAAGAGGAGCAGCCAGCTCCAACCTAATTGCTCTAACTCTGCAATGTCCAGGACCAGTATGACTTCTGCTCTTGACTTTTTTGCAAAAATTTTGGCTTTTTTGGTTGTCTATAGCAGCAACAGCTGCATGCCAGTTATGTCTTTCTATAGTTTTCTCATGCTGAATGTAATAGAATCTTCATCGGTTTCCCATCTAAAGGGCGGTGTAATTACTTTTAAAGGAACTGGTTTCCCACTTTGGGCAGTTCATTATCTAGACAGAACTTGGATATCAAGCCCGGTTTCAGGCTCCCTCAACTAAACCGTGGCAATTTTGTAACTCTATGTTTATATAATAGAATTAGCACAATTTAGCCAAAAAAAAAAAAAAAACTATGGTCACATTGAGTTAGTTGTATCTTATTAGTCATTATAGCTTATAAATATGATTATATTTGTTAATGTAGGTTCACCAATTTCAGAAGAAAGCTTCAGAGGAAGAATTAAAATATGCTTTATTACACGGTTCCCAAGGTCTATGACAACACATGATAGATCGAGGGGCAAAATTAATTACTGGTTATGAATCTGAGGTTAGTTGTTTATAATATCTTATGAAATATGCAATAATTTAATTGGAGGTATAATGTTATTTTAACAAGTTAAATTGTGTTGTGTATAGGAATCCCAACAATATAAATCATCAGGTGAAACATCTGGGAGTGAGCATGAGGACGAGATACAAGCACATGATGAATCATTTGTTGCACACAATTAGTCAATTGTCATTTCTGAACCTTGGCAAGAAACCATTGTTGAATTTCAGCAAATGGGAGACAAAAATAATGAGGGTGTTGAATGTGATGAGCAATCCACACCCACAATTATAGTACCACCTCGTAGAAAGAGGACAAAAAGGATTGATATGTGTTAAATGTGCTAAACATATTTTTGGAACTTGAAAGATCCTAGAGAAAATAGATGAAAACACCTCTGAATATTATCACAAGTCTTTCATAGAGATTATGCTGATAGATATACAACTTCACTAACTACAAGATTTTATTTTTTGTTACCTGAGATAAAATTCTCACGTTATTAGGAATATATGTTTTGTATTTGTTATTTATATTTACATCTATATATGATAGTGATATATTTTGGAAGTTGGGCCCTCTGGTGCTTTTTAATTTTCAATGTTTGAATCAATGTATTGCAAGTTTTCTCTTATTTTTTTCGAGGGGCTTGTAGAATTTACGGTAGATATCTGACTGTAGAAGTGTAGTCAAGAGAACTCTGTGTAATAATTTTTTTTTATGGACGTATTGGAATAGTGAAACCTTTGAAAACATAGAAAAATGTAAATAGGTTTGTCAAGTGCTGTGAATGTACTTCTGTTACTTTCTCTAAACCCCATGATGAAATTATTGATGATGAGGATGCAGAGCAAGGTATCACGGGTTGCCATGAAAAAAATAGTGACAAGGAAAACAACGGCATTGGTGAGATAGATGGGATTAGGATTAGCGATTACAGCTATGATGAGGCCAGAGCCCTCAGCAAAGACATTGAGGATGGATCCCTAGCTCTCAAAGAGTTCTTCAAGATCAGAGACATTATTACGAACCCATATATGGAAGTGTTTACTATAAGTTAAATATCTGATAGTTTTATTGAGTCAATTCTTGCAAGCAATATTCCTTTGATGGGTGTGTTTATTTGTCTCTCTCTCCATAATCAATCCTCTTTTGTGTTGCAGCCTGTTACTGAGTTGTATGAGTGCTTGAGAATATTGGAATTGATTCAAATCACAGTGGAAACACTCAAGGTATGCTTTTTCAGTCATAGACAAACAAAGTTAAACAGAGTTCTCTCTCTTTTGGGTTTGGAGGTGTTCTTTTACGTGTCATTTGATATATTTCTCAAAATTAATTGTCCTCACAGTATTGATTTTGACAATCTTCTTTGGAATCAAGCAACTTTTAAGATTGTTCTTGTAATATTGACTTTGGAGTCTTGTTTTGGATCACTTTAATGTTGTTCAAATTGTTTTTGGTATATTTCTCAAAATTGCAATTTGTGTGGTTCAAAGCTTCTTCATAAAAGAGATTTTTTTTCGAAGATGTGTTCTGAGTTGGAGACCTCACAAACTAACAAAAGGTGTACACCAATTAACACCATGCTCAAAGTCCAATGGGAGGCATGAGTGCAGTTGGGATGGCGCAGACCTAACTACATTGTGAACATTTATTGAATTCTCATAAAGCAGTTGTGAAGTTATACATCTTTCATGGAATAAATCTGCATTTCGCTAACCAGATACCCCACACTACCACAAATAGGAGGCCTTTGAAAGCTTTCAGCTCTTTGTCCTAAAACAATTTTTTAAGGTCCTTGCCAACCATCACTGCATCCAGTCACTAAATTTCATACCTGCCCACACCTAAGCTGCTCAAGGACAAATGTTTAATAAATAGTCTGTTGATTCTCCATCTTGTTTGCAGAGGGTACACCCCTCTGGACCATTTCGATTGTGCTTTTGTAATGCATCCCATGTCAAAGATTTGTTTCTAAGCATCAGCCACATATATACTTTGGATTTTAGTGGGGCCCTTACTTTCCACAATATTTTCCACTTGCAAACCTAATCTCCCTTGTGAGCTTCTTCACACAAGAATTTATAACATAACCTTGAAACGTAAGCCACCAAGACAAGATTTCTAGACTAGACAAGGATATCCTTCTCATCATTTAATCTAATATGGAATTTCTGAAGCTGGCCAATATAGGCCTTCCACAGCTCTTTTTATTGCTCTTAGAATTGCTGCCATAGAGAAATAGTTAAAATCCGCAAAATATCAGCTACCTGTCCCAATATTCAAATCCCGTGACTTTGCAGAGATCCTCTTAAGACTTGAGGGAGACTGGAGTTTAAAACTATCATGATTGCCAACCCAGGAGTCAGCCCCAATTCTGAATCTATCTCCTACTTGATTATCTAATAATTTCCTGTAAATTTGGAAACAGTTTTCAGTGGCTGAAAAAGTGGTGTGAATGGTTGCAGAGCAAGATGGATAAGAAGTTGGCAAACATGGAAGCAGAGTTATTAGTTCTATAGGTCAAAATTAATTGGATGGATTTCTTGAGCCTCATGAGATCAAGTTTTTAAGACTAGGAAGTTGGTAAAGGTCTGCAAACTATTAAGTTTCGAGTTCCAGTGACACAAGGAGAAAATACTTCCCAAGGGGCAAAAGAGAACCTGGGTGCAGCCAAAGAAGTTCAGCCCTCTGTTGCTTTTTAATTTTCAATTTTTGAATCAATGTATTGCAAGTTTTCTCTTATTTTTTTCAAAGGGGTTGTAGAATTTACGGTAGATATCTGACTGTAGAAGTGTAGTAAAGAGAAACACATGATCTGGGGGATATCTTTATATTATAATTTTCATAAAGAACAATTGCCCTTCCCCAGATTTGAAAGGTGTCTATTTGCCAAATTTGGCTATCTTTAGGAACAATTAACCTTCCCCAGATCTAAAGGGTATCTATTTTCCAAATTTTTCTAGGAGTAAACACCGAACCTCCTGTAAACCTTATGCCAATCAAGCAGGGAAAAACATATTAGGAATGGAGTTTGGTACTTTTCATCAACCTCATGAGTGAACCAATGCTTCATTTGGCTTGTCTTTATGTTTTTATATTAAGAAATAAGTTATTCCTATTGCAAATTGTTAGTTATCTATACTAAATAAAAGCAACACTATATTTTCAAGAAATATCTAATATTGTGGTGGAAGCAGGAGTAAACAATATAATGGAATATTACAACTTCTTTCTGTAATGCATAATGAGGTAGTCTTGCTAAATGTGGTTTTATCCCTGATATATTCTCTAGGAGTGCTACACTACAGAATTGAATTTTCTGCGACTGCTAATTTAATTGGTGGAATTTCTAGGTGTTTGTCAATGAATCTGTTTAGCTTTGGTTCAGAGTAATACTTGGGAGTCTATATTTTGCTCTCTTTGTTCATGATTAGGCACAATTTTAGTATTAACTTTGCCTATTTTCTATTTCATCAATGGTTTGTAGCATCATGTCAATTGAAAGGTGCTACAGAATGAGGGTTTGTCTTTTTCTTTTATCTCGCAGAGGCAACTTGTGTTGGGTTCTATGCTTGCAAGGATCTACCAAAATCCTCAGAAACAATGATGTGAGCCAATCTTTTCTGCAAAGGATGCCATCTCCTAGAGGCTCGTAGTTGTGTTGGGTTCTATGCTTGCAAGGATCTACCAAAATCCTCAGAAACAATCCTCGAAAACAAATATGTGAGTCAATATTGTCTGCAAAGGATATTAGTTGTCGGATTCCAAGGGAATTTTCGATATTGAAATTACTTATATTTTGAAGTTAGATCAATTAACTGTGCGACCAGTTGGCGTTGGAGCCGTAAAAAGGATTCACAATAGCCATCTATTGGTCCAATAGGTATTTTTTACTCTATTAGCTTCTCGCTTTTTTGTTTTTCCACGAATATATAATTGTAAACAAATTTTGCCTTTGGTTCAGGAATTCCACAAGCATCTTCTCAAATCTCTCCTCCTGAATAGCTATTGGATTCAAAGAGAAACTCCTTGCCATCAGCAATGTAGGAACAAGAAGATAAACTTATACTATCTGTTACAACAGCACAAGGACGACACAATTGCTGGGGTTGAATACACCTATCAGCCATTTTCAGTCAATGTGGAATCCTTCTATGCAATATTCATCAACTTTTTAGCCTTTTCATGTATTCGTGCCTTCTCCCTTCCAGCTTCTTAGTATACTCAGTACTGCACAACTTCCACATCCATCCATTGCTAGAGGTGGATCAGCACCCATATCCATTGTTTCCTCCAGGTTTTATACCAATAATGTTTGGGAAAACCTTTTTAGTATACTGCACAACTACCACATCTATCCCTTGCTAGAGATCGTTCGTCACCCATATCCATTGTCTCCTCCAGGTATTAAACCAAGAATGTTTGGGAAAAATGCAAATTGGAAGTGGTTTCTCTACTTCCATTTTATCCTTGAAAGAGTTTGAATATGATTCAAAATTAATCTTTTACACAGTTGGACAGCTTTATATGATGCCATAGAGATTGATGAAAGGGAGCCAACCAATTTGTTCGGGCAATTATTGTACAATGCATTCTGCCTCCTATTAATAATATGCAGGGCTGTGATGCAGATGTTGGTACACTTCCAGATGAAAACCATAGCTAGTAGAGAAAGGTAAGGCATCGGTGCTACTGCTGATCCTCACATCACACAATAAATTCCTTTCAAAGGTTAAACTAATTTCTTTCCGTGCCTTCTTAGGATCATCAAGATCGAAGAGGTATATATGCCACATCCATCCATTGCTAGAGGTGGATCAACACCCATATCCATTGTTTCCTCCAGGTTTTATACCAATAATGTTTGGGAAAATGTTTTTAGTATACTGCACAACTGCCACATCTATCCCTTGCTAGGCATAGTTCGTCACCCATATCCATTGTCTCCTCCAGGTATTAAACCAAGAATGTTTAGGAAAAATGCAAATTGGAAGTGGTTTCTCTACTTCCATTTTATCCTTGAAAGAGTTTGAATATGATTCAAAATTAATATTTTACACAGTTGGACAACTTTATATGATGCCATAGAGATTGATGAAAGGGAGCCAGCCAATTTGTTCAGGCAATGATTGTACAATGCATTTTGCCTCCTATTAATAATATGCAGGGCTGTGATGCAGATGTTGGTACACTTCCAGATGAAAACCATAGCTAGTAGAGAAAGGTAAGGCATCGGTGCTACTGCTGATTCTCACATCACACAATAAACAATAAATGAGATTTCTTGTTAGGTTTATACAATTGGGTAATATATGGTTGCTTATAATATCATTTATATATTTAACCAGTTTTCCTCCTTGTGATGGAATTGAAGAAACTTAGAAGTCCCACCTTAGCCTGTAACCTGGAGTATATTTGTAAACAGGCTAGTCGAAAGTATGCAGATTATAACTTTGTTTAACGGCAAACCCCAATCAATGGTTTAGTAATTATGAACTTGGACTCTATTTTGTGGAAATATTCTTGACCAGTTTGTTTTGATGGGGGTATTGTCAAGATATTTGCTTAAGAGACTGGCTCGCCTCATTCTAATATTTATCACTTGTGACCTTTAGCATCCTCAAAGCACTTTATTTTTGAATTTTTTCCGCAAAAAACCCTAGCATATCAATTTTATAATTCCACTCACCATGTGACATTGGTTTCACTTTCTCTTTGCATGCGTTCAATGTATGCGCAGGTTCGATTATCCGATTGATGAATTTTTACAGGTTGAAAGCAAGGTATGCTTGCGGCGCTGCCCCTGATTCATTTAATCATGGCTTTGCAAGATTTTGTAGTCTTGAGATTTAGGTAAAATAAATTTTGTTAGTTGAGCTGCAAATATATTTGCTTGTATAATGAGTTCATCAGTTTGGTGTAGTGATTTTTTTCAATATGAAAAGGCCCTCCCATCTTAAAGTTACATAGATATGTAATCTTCAATATTTTAGGCAGCGGAAGCTCAAGAATCATTAGAGGAAGAAACACTTCTCCATGTTGAAAGGGATGTTGAGTCTGAGTTATCGGAGTCATTAACGGGCAAAAATGTAAGAGCCTCCTTTACCTATGTTGTCCTTTTTGAGAGTTTGTTGCTTATGTTTATGCATATTGAAACTAGACAGATTATGTATTTTTTGCAGTTAGAAGATGCTGTTGAGAACGAAATGGAAACTTTCAAGGAACAGTGGGAAGGTACTCTTAAACGTTTGTTTGGAGGATGAGAGTGAAGTTTGAACATGCTGTTGAGAACGAAATGGAAACTCTCAAGGAACAATGGGAAAGTACTCTTGATAGTTTGGAGGATGAGAGTTCAGTTTTGCTGAATTAAACATTGGGGAATTGGGAATTGGCACTCTTCAGGCAACTGCACACTGCTCTCTATGCAAGGGTGTTGGACTCTTTGGGCAGCAACACCCAGATTTGGACAAGAATTAGACCAAGCCTGATTCCTTTCCTCTCCCAAATGTAAAAAAACTAGAATATATGTGGATAATCCTCTGTCAACAGAACATCCTTATGACAGCACTAGAATTAAGTGTAAATTGGGCAATCAATTGTACATTTGGATGCATATACATTTTTGCTATTTTTTTTTATCAAGGAAGCCAATTCCAATTATACAAAGGTGTTGAAACGGTGGAGTTAACCACTGGATATGAATTTATTTTTCCAGCATTTAATGTGATTCAACCTTTTCGATTTATATGTCAGAGATTAAACTCTCTTTGTAAGATGGAGAAATATTGTACATTTTTCTTTTACCTCATAATAGTCATGAAATGAAGTTCCAGATTATGAGGATCTTGTATGTTCAAATTCAATGGCATGAATTTATTTTCAGCGAATATAAGTGTGATGCCTTATTATTTTCAAGGTTGCTTTCCAGAATTGTTAAGTTTTGGGAAATTGTTTATTCACTTAGATTTAAAATGACTGCTGTTAGCTTTAAAAAAAATGGAATTTATTTTTTCTTTCCATAAAAAACAGATTTTAAGGTAATTAAAATCACTATTTGGGAACTTGAAATGTTGAAACCACCTTAAAATAACATTTAAAATGATTTGTTTATTTGTTTATAATATTTTTTCATATCGTCTCTAGAGAGACAATAGTTTGAATTATGGACATATAGTCTCTATAGAGACAATACATTTTTTATCTCAGCTGTTATCCATAAAGAAACAAATGTTATTTTCTCTACAAAGACAAAAATTAAAGTGTCTCTACAGAGACAAATTGTAGACAAATGAAATTGTCTCTAGAGAGACAATAACGCCTATGGTTTACAATAATATTCATGCCAAGGTTTCAAGAGCAAGGTCTAAGAAAGGAGGAGTGCTCAAGAAGGCTACAAAACTAGTGGCTCGTTCTATTTGACATAGAATATTAACTTACGCTCTGATACCACTGTTAAACACACAATTTGGTGTAAAATGAAATCAACAAACGAATAATGTACATAGTGTACATATAAATACAACAAAAAAATTGTTGATTCAGTTTCTAGGTTTTCTTGGACTCTAATAACTAATCATAATAATACACATTAACCCAAATCTCAATCATGAAGATTAGGTGTCTAACACATAATGTAATCAAAAGCGGTTCATCAAGAAGTAAAAGGAAATTCCTATCTGTCACTGAAGCTGAGATATCAGACATATAATTAATTTCACCATTTGTTGACCTGTATTCAAAAGCCACATAGTTTGTTCTCTTCTCTTGTGCATCCCAATGTACAAAGTAGCAATCAAATATATAGTTTTTTCATTTTCACAAAACTTTTTTTATTTGACAAAATAAATAAAAAAATTTCAATTCATGGGCAATGTTTCAGGATGAAGGATGTGACTCCCAGTAAGCCATCGAGGAATATAGTAGGTGCAAGAGAGCACCGGGGACCTGGTTCAAACAGAATGCCGACACTAGTATAGGCATGTTCCCACTGGAGTTCTATGTCTCATTTGTTGCCAAGAGTGTGTTCCCACGTGAGGTCTATGTCTCATTTGTTGCCAAATGCCTTTACTATGTTACACACATTTCAGATTTTGTAATAACTTTGGACATATGTTTTGCTTTTGGACACATAATTGTATATATATTTTGTCTTCTATCTGTCTTAACGCTTTAAAAAAAATCCCCGATTTTAGAAAATCACATTTTTATTTACTATATTTATAATTATAATTTTTTTTTTTACAATATTTCTATTAAACATATTTTATTTTATTTTAAGTTCATGAAAAATCATTTGTTTAACTTATCAAACATCCACAATTAATGATTTTCGTTCACTAATATTAATAGTTAGGTACTGATTTAGTGACATAAACATTAAATTATTAACCTATTTTTATAAAATATAAATCATTCAAATCAACTTAACTTCACTTCAAAATCCCTACAATTTTTTTTTAAATACAATTTCATTGAGAAGTCCAAAGATGTGACGTGTCCATAAAATAAGCATTACAATGGCTAGTGCTAGGTTGGAATCACTTACAAATAACAAATATTTGAAAAGTAAAATCTACGAGCTCAAAAATATTGAATAGTTCAATCTCTTGTTTCACTACATAGGTACCCTCTAAATTTGTTTTGCAATTTATGTTATTAGTTTTCAGTTAAACAAACACGTGATGGAAAGATGAAAAGCATGTTTATTATCACTTGTAGTGAGTGAGGTTACAATTTTTCACTAAAGAGAATCCTAAGAAGCAATTTTTCGCTTGAGAATTTGAAGGAGGTAGGTGGCAACATGTACAAATTTATAAATTAACATTTTAATAAATAAAGAGATGATATTTGTATTTGGATTTTTTTTTTTTAAGTAAAATAAAAGAGAAAACGACGAAGAAATATATGAAAAAACGTATATTTATAGCATTTTTACAAATTGATTTTAATATGAAATAAAACAAAATAAAACATCTTTGTTAATTGAATTTATATAAGATATTTAAATAAAATCTTTATGATTCATCTCATTCAAATTTAAGATTTGTAATTTGATAGGATTACGTTATAGAATATTTAATAAATATATAAATTTATTTTTTTTAAATTTAAAATAAAATAATTTTAAGATACTCTTAAATGAAAATCGATAACGCATATTACGATTACATTAAAATGCAAATTAATCATTATTCTCATGAGCTTCAAAATCATTATCCTCAACAACTAAATCATTATCCTCAACAACTGATGTTACTGTACTGGGATAACTATTAATAAACCATGTTACAATCTGGGATAACTATTAATAAAGTACTTTACAATTACTTTAAAATAGAAAGGGCTTATTATTGAAGTTCAAAGCCATTATACTCATGATAATATAATTTGAATGAAGCAACTATTAACTTCCATTAAGAGATAACCAATCCGACACACTCCATTATATGATTTCCATTACTCAAAATATAATGAACTTCACTTGTTACATAGGCTTTTCCAAATTTATTTTGTTTGGAAATAAATATCATGAACACGTTTTCAAGTATTAGATTACATTTTGCAATAAAATTAAATAAAATTAGTTTAAGATTGGTTATAATAAATCTAAGAAATATTTTAATTATAAGTTAATCTAGATGTTTATAGGGTGTAGGGAATATTGTGGTAACGTGTATTTTTAAATTATTTTGTGGTGTAAAGGTTATTGGTTCGAAATTTAATGGGTAAAAATCCAGTAAAAGTGTAATTTTTAGGTGATTTTGACAACTTAGACTCCTCTAGATTCTGGTCACTCAAATCACAAATTAGGTATGCTAGTCATCTCAAAACTCACATTACCTAACCAAAAAAAATAAAATAAATTAAAAATTAACAACTATAATTATTAAAATAAAATATTTGTTTAATTAATATTCCAACACAAATCTATTTTAAATATTTTTATTGTTATAATCATATATATATATAATTAAAAATAACTAACAAATAAACAATTGAGATACCACAAGCATTAGCTCACAAGCAATTGATACCACCAAATACCAATTCACCATGAACAAAGATATCATGACAAAGAAAACTCTTCGCAGATTGTCACTCAAATTACATAAAACTCAAACAAAGCTCTTGAGATGGAAATATCTTGAGATGGAAATATCTCTGCACAAAGCTGGATTCTCACCAACATCGTTTGAACACATTCTTAGAATGATTTAAGAAATGAAATGACTTCAAAATTTATAACCAAATTATTGAAACCTAGTGTCATGATTGATAAATCTAGATTAACCGTGATTGAATCCACCATTTAAATAGTAATTGGAAATTTTAGTTACTAAAAGGGTGAATTAATGGATGCGAAGTTCCCGTTTAGTGGTCACAGTTTCCTATATTGTAAATTAATAGGACATGTTAGTCAGTGAAATGGTGAGTTAATGGATGTGGAGTTTGGTGTTAGTGGTCACACTTTAATATTGTGAATTAATTGTATATTTTAGTTATAAATGGTGAATTAACAAGGTTGTATAGTTAATGTGGTGCTTAGTTTAATTATTGAAATTTGAAAATTATGAATAGACTGTCATATTTAAATAAAGATTATATTGTAGATATTTTTATTTAATTTAAATATAGTTAAAGTAGACTAAAAAAATGAATCTTTCATTGGATAATTGAGAGAAATATAATCATTACTATTTAAGGCAAATTTTCATGTTAGCATACATGTTTATTGCGCCGAGAGGCGCATCTACAGCCCAATATGACCCCGATGTCAGGTGGGTCACGTCCTCATACAAAATGTCCGCTTAAGTTTTAAATTAAAATAAAAAATAAAAAATAAAAATCACATTGTGCTAGAACATATATCAATTTCTAATACAATTATGTATTATTTATATAATTTGAATGGATAGTAAATTATATACGTCAATTTGAATGGATCATAAATTTACCTTTAACAAAAAAAATTACCACATTGAATTTCCAAATTAAGTAAAATTTTAAACATCTTTACTCTTTACTAAAGTCAATACCATTTCCCAAATCAAAGGAAAAGAGTTAATTCAACACAAAAAATCAAAATCCAAAATCTTTTAATATTTCTTTTAATTAAATATTTGTAAAATGAATTTATACTTACTCCAGAGCTATGGTAAATAAATAAAAAAATATATAAACTAGATGTATGGTAAATAAATAAAAATTCTTTTTATATTTATTCCATAAACCTTTTTATATTTAAAAAAAACTTTTAAAAGAGGTTTTATTTAGATGAAGCCTATGGGACGAATACCATGGGACAAATTAATATTGATACCATGGGCCAAATACCATAGGTAAATAAATAAATATAAAATAAATAAATATAAAAGAAGCATAAAGAGGTAAGGTAAATAAATAACAATATATCAAATAGGATTATAAATAAAAATCTAATTATATAACAAGCCTATGGGCCAAATACCATAGTAAAGAAAAGAGGTATGGTAAATAAATAAAAATATAAATAAACTAGAGGTATGGTAAGTAAATAAAACCTCTTTTCATATTTACTCCATAATCTGCTTTATATTTACGAATATTTATGTTCATTAGTTTACATAACTAAGAATAAATAGAGAGAGAGAGAGAGTGATAAGGGAGAGATGGAGAGAGAGTGTGTATGTTTAGGGGTGAGATAAAGAGACAAAGTAAGATGTATGGAAAGAAGGGGGGAGAGAAGAAGTGAGAAGGAGAGAGGGAGGGATATATTAATGTAGTTGGAGAGAGAGAGGGGTGGATGGAGAGAGAGAAAGAAAGGGATGGGGGAAGAGAGAGGATTAGAGAGAGAGAGAGAGAGAGAGAGAGATATGGGGGGAAGGGGGGTGGAGGGAAAAGAGAGAGAGAGAGAGAGGTGGGAGAAAGGGAGAGAGAGAGAGGGATGAGAGAGAGAGAGAGAGAGATCGGGGGAAAGAGAGAGAGAGGGATTTGGGGAGAGAGAGAGAGAGAGAGAGATGGGGGGAAGAGAGAGAGGGATTTGGGGAGAGAGAGAGAGAGAGAGGAAGGATGATAGAGAGGACTTGAGAGAGAGGGAGAGGCATCGATAAGAGAGATGGAGTTGGAGGAGGAGAGATGTAGGAAATAAGAAATATAGAGAGTGAGAAGTGGAAAGAGAGAAGGAGCGACAAGGGAGAGACAGATAGAGAGCGTGTATGTTTGGGGCTGAGATAAAGAGACAAATAAGGAGAGATGGAGATAAGGGGGGAGAAGGAGAGATAGGGAGAGGAGGGATATAGTAACATAGTTGGTGGGTGAAGAGAGAGAGAGAGAGGGAGAGAGAGAAAATAAGGAGAGATGAGATAAGAGAGAAGGAATGTAAGGAGAGAAGGAGGGATGTAAGTAACATAGTTGGTGGGTGAGAGAGAGAGAGAGAGAGAGAGAGAGACAAATAGGGAGATGGGTATAGGGGGAGAAGGAGAAATAAGGAGAGAGGGAGGGATATAGTAACATAGTTGGTGGGTGAAGAGAGAGAGAGAGGGAGAGAGAGATGGGAGAGGAAGGAAGAGAGAGGATGTGAGAGAGTGGAGAGAGGGAGGGAAAGAGAGATGGACTTGGAGGGGGAGGGGGAGAGAGGTAAGAAGAAAGAAATAGAGAGAGAAAGGTGGAGAGAGAGAGTGAGTGAGTGATAAGGAAGATGGAGAGAGAGGGAGAGAGGGGGGAGATAGAGATATAGATGGAAGGTGAAGAGAGGGAAGAAGAGAGAGATGGGGAGAGGAGGGGATTGAAAAAGAGATTGATATATATGGATTGCAAGAGTGTGTGTGTTTAGCGGGGTGAGATAGAGAGACAGAAAAGAAGAGATGGAGGGGGATATAGATATGGATGGAGAGTGGAGAGAGGGAAGAATATTTCTCACACTAGATGGATTGATATAAGTGGAGATGGTGATTTATAATCCTATTTGATTATTTGCACTATATGCATCGATTTTAGTGTAGATATTTATTTCCAATGATATTTGATTACTTGCACTAGATGCATTGATTTCGGTGTAGGTGGTGATTTCTAATACAATTTGATTGCTTGCACTGAATTTGTTGATTTAAATTTAGATGTCGATTTATAATTATATTTGATTACTTGCACTAGATGAATTGGTTTCAATGTAGGTGATTTCTAATCCTATTTGATTGTTTGCACTAAATGCATTGATTTCAGTGTAGATGGTGATTTCTAATCCTATTTGATTTATTTGAGTAAATATAATGGGTTAGGTGTAGATGTTGGTTTCTAGAGAGAGTGATAAGGAAGAGATGTCAGAGAGAGAGAGGGAGAAGGAGGAAAGAGAGAGATATTAATGGGGGAGAGGGAGAGAAGGGGAAGATAGAGATGTAGATGGAAGGTGAAGAGAGTGAAGAAGAGAAAGATGGGGAGAGGGGGTGATTGAAAAAGATATTGATATATATGGAGTACGAGAGAGCGTGTGTTTATGGGGGTGAGATAGAGAGACAAAAAATAATAGATGGAGAGGGATATAGATATGGATGGAGGGTGGAGAGAGGGAGGAATATTTCTCGCACTAGATGGATTGATATAAGTGGAGATGGTGATTTCTAATCCTATTTGATTATTTGCACTAGATGCATCGATTTTAGTGTAGATATTTATTTCTAATGATATTTGATTACTTGCACTAGATGCATTGATTTTAGCGTAGGTGGTGATTTCTAATACAATTTGATTGCTTGCACTGAATGTGTTGATTTCAATTTAGATGTTGATTTATAATTATATTTGATTACTTGCACTACATGACATAATTTCAATGTAGATGATTTCTAATCCTATTTGATTACTTGCACTAGATGCATTGATTTTAGCGTAGGTGGTGATTTCTAATACAATTTGATTGCTTGCACTGAATGTGTTGATTTCAATTTAGACGTCGATTTATAATTATATTTGATTGCTTGCACTAGATGCATTGATTTCAATGTAGATTATTCCTAATAGTATTTGATTGTTTGCGCTAAATGCATTGATTTTAGTGTAGATGGCGATTTCTAATCCTATTTGATTGCTTTGAGTAAATGCATTGATTTCAGTCTAGATGTTGGTTTCTAATCTTATTTGATTGATTGCATTAGGTGCATTGATTTCAATGTAGAAGTTATTTTCTAATTTTATTTGATTGCTTGCATTAAATGCATTGATTTCAATGTATATGTTGATTTATGATTTGATGTAATTGGATATATGACGGTACATTAATATTAAAGTGATTGGATTAACAATATGCATTGATTTTAGTGTAAGCACAAAAGGTTATTAACAATGTAGATTGATTTTTGTGTTATAGTAATTTAAGCTATTAATATTGGAGAGCAAGAGAGACAAGGTATCATGTTTACTACAACAGATCAAGCTAAAGATTTAAATGGTTTACGATTTAAATTTTCTTTTTCATATAATCGATATGAAAAGATAACAAAACTAACAAGGGAGGAAATAAGAATAGTAGAAGAAAATAGTTTGAGATTGATTGTAACGTGAGTACGTTCTTATTATTCACATTTTCTATCTTTCAACACTATTATTGTCACTTTGCATTTAAAAAAAATATTTCATCATTTTTCATCATTATAGTTATTAACAATAATTATCATCTCAACGAACTGAGGTAACTAGGAAAATTTAAAATTAAAATGACCAAGTCAATCTCAGAAATATTTAGCATATTTGAGATGATTATATTAATATTTGATATATTTACATATTACTGATAAAATTAATCATATCTTTGATAGATTTTCCTTGGCAGCACACGATTGAAACCGGCCTAGATCCATCTTACAACTCAAAAATATACAAAAATTTTAATAATCTGAAAAATGTGACGTTGATGCCTCTGACTGCAACCAGCCTAGATCCATCTAACTCTAGATCTATCATGCGCCGAGAGGGATCAAATCTCTCGATGTGCAAACCTTTCCTCAATTTTTTCACTTAAAAAAAGGTTTTCACCTCGAGAGATTTGATCCCTCTCGGCGCATGATAGATCCAGAGTTAGATGGATCTAGGCTGGTTTAGGCATTTTCATGTTAGCATACATGTTTATTTAGGCATGCATATCGTATCATGGAGACTGATCAATTTCATACCATTGATGATTAAGAAATGAGAGTGTATCCAACATGTGATGTACATTAGTGGTTAACTTTGACCTAATTAATGTGTTTTTAATTCTCATATCATGTTACATCTATGAGGTTTCCACGTCACAATGGCTATGAATTATATGTTATAACCAAGCCTAGAGATTGGTAAAATAATTCAATTTGATTATTTCAATATATTAAATTTTTATATAAGTAGACTAATATTTGTTTTGGAACTTGAGATTATTTTCATAGAATATGCATTTTATATCCTATTAAACCTGATTCTTTACAGAAAATCTGCATTGATCCCATTTGAAGATTTTTGTATCCATCTCTTATTGATATGTATGATATTTTTCAGATTTTATAAACTAAACCAAGTTAGTAAGAGTCAAAGGGTCTATACCTCATAGTGGGATAAAAAAAATATCACTCACCTTAGACGCAAGCCCCTTAAAGGGCCCATCATAGAATGAATGCCTTGACTCACCGGAACATCATCCTCATCGATGCAGTGTGCACAAGCTTGAACATGTTTTCTTATTGGCTATTAATAGCTTGACCTGCATTTGTCAATAAAACCGGGGGATTATGTAGGTATATTTAAATGATATTATTTTTAAATAATATTTTAATAAAATATTATTTAGAAAATATATAATTAAAATTATTTTGAAAATAAATTAAAATTTAAAAACATGAATATGAAATAAATAAAAATATAATGTATTACATGGTACATTTAAAATAAAATACATAATAATAAAATAACAGTTAATGATGCTTGAGCTAGAGGTGATTTGGGATGGGTGACCTCTCAAGCAGTCCTGGTTACCATATGATAGCCCCAGAAGTGATGATTGACGCTATGTGATTCATTTCACTAGTTCCAATGCCACTTCTTCACCCCTTGTGAGCATCATGCGATGCAATGAGTGCTAAGTGGACTATTCAAAAATCATGAGAAATTAGTCACTTACTACTACCTCTCATGAAAATGGTCATAGATGAATGACTTACTTAACACAGTTGAACCCCAAAAAATTATATCTAATAAAATAACAATTATCATTTTATATATTTCAAAGATATAAAATTTAAATTTTAAATTTTATAAATATATTTTATGCTATTTTATTTTCAAAATTATAATATATTTATATTTTTTTTATTTTTAAATAATAATTTATTTTATTATTTGGAAAATAGATAATTGAAATTAAAAACAAAAATAAGAAATAAATAAACTATAATTAGATTTTACATAAAAAAAATATTTCGCTCCCTTTTATATAGGAAATAACAATTAATAAAGTTTTTAATTGGAATAAAATATTTATTTCAAAAAAATAAGTGTATTGTTCACGGGGTCTTGGATAGACATGATCAGGTGTTATGTTAAGGCACTCCTTGATGTGAAGTCATTGTTTCAATTCCCCGCCCCTATAAAGGTGATATGTTGGACATGAGATGTAGTCCTCCCAAGCTTACAAAAAAAAAAATTAATAAGTGTATTATTAAGCACACTAATTAAAATAACTTGCTTTTTATTGATTGAATTTATTTGCATGACTCACATGTTATCTGTGGGTGAATAAGCGCAATAATAAATGTTATCAATGGTTTAAAGTTGTTGGGCTCATACCCACTTGACAGGAGTTGTTGGACTTGTACTTCCCTAACACAAGTTTAAACAAAGAGGATTATCGTAACAAGATGTTGGATCACCTAATTTATAGTGGGAGATACAAGAAGATGGACAAAATTCCCCTTGAAAAAGTTTCAAAAGCGGTTTCTTTGGCTATAAAATCGAATAACACTATTGGCTCTCTGAGTAAAAACCTTATTGAGAGTAACCCCCTCACTTCAAGGATTTATGGTCTTCCTAAGATTCATAAAGATGGTGCTCCCCTTCGCCCCATTATCAACACCATAGGTGGTTCGACCTATCTGCTCACTAAACTTTTATCCAGAAAGCTTAAACCTCTTGTGGGATGGACCAAATCTTTTGTCAAAGACTCATCCTCTTTTATTAATGAATTGAAAGGCATTAAATTGGATCCTGGTGATAGGTTTGTAAGTTTTGATGTTGTCTGATTATACACTTGCATTCCCATTAAGGAATTTATCGATGTCGTTTCTCGGGTCATGGATCCTGTTACTTCTCATCTTGTTGAGATCTGTCTAACCTCAACTTTCTTTAGTTTCGAGGGTGAATTTTTTGAACAAACTTGTGGTGTGGCCATGGGTTCCCCCCTTTCCCCTGTGGTGGCTAATGTGTTCATGGAAGACTTCGAATCTAGGGCCCTTTTCTCCTCCCTTTTCAACCTAGGCTTTGGAAAAGATTTGTTGATGACACTTGTATGGTTTGGCCCCATGGAAAAGATAAATTGGACCTTTTCTTCCACCATCTTAATGATCAATCTGACTTCATTAAGTTCACCATGGAATTCGAAGTGGATGGTAGCCTACCCTTTTTGGATGTCCTTATTTCTAGGAATGATGTTGGTTCTTTCTATCATCAAGTCTTTAGAAAGAAGACACACATTGAGCAGTATTTACATGCTATTTCTCACCATTTCCCTGCTCAGAATATTGGGGTTCTCAGTACCCTAGCCACCACAGCCTTCAGAATCTCCGATGAACACCACTTTGAAGGTGAAAAAGCTCATCTCCTTGAAGTTTTTAATAGGAATGGTTATAGCAAGATTCAATGTCTTAAAGACTTTCAAAAAGTTGAAAAAGGTCCTAGGGATAAGAAAGATCCTTGTGATCGGTTATCTGGAGTTCACCTTCTATTTATCCAAGGTACTACTGATAAAATCACTAGGATCCTGAAAAGACATAATGTTTCCTCAACCTTCAAGCCCTCACGCACCATTCAAAGTTCGCTTCGATCGATTAAGGACCTGATTTTCCCTAAGGATGGTAAGGCTGTTTACTTGATTCTGTGCTCTTGTGGGGCGCCTTACATCGGTGAAACTGGTCGATCAATTAATCAAAGAATTCATGAACATATCGCTAACCTTAAACATAGTCGATCACACTCCTCTGCCCTAGCAGAGCATGTTGAAAAGACTAAAGATCACATTTGCATTGAGGATTCTGAGGTTATTGCGAGGATTGACCATTTCCACCACCGCAAGTTGAGGGAAGCCTTGGAAATCGAAAAAAGGCTTGTTAACCTTAACAGGGATGATGGGTGGAGTGTTAGCAGATGCTGGATTTCGTCTCTTCACTCTTAGTTTTAATTCTCTCATTGAGTCTTTTCCTCTACTTTGACTCTACTTTTTTTATTTATTCTTTTATTTATTATTATTATTATTTATTTATTTATTTATTCTTTTATTATTAATATTATTATTTATTATTCTTATTATTATTATTTTAGTTTTATTTTTATTTTATATTTATTTTATATTTTATTTATCTTTGGATAATTTTCGTTTTAACTTAGTAAAATTACCTATTAAGTAAAGTAAATATTCTTTTTTTCATTTCATTTCATTTTTATTTTATTTATTTATTTATTTTTTAAGATTCAAATAAAAAATAAAGAAAATAAATAAATAAATTTAATTATATTCAAAATATAAATATTAAATTACATTGCATTTAATTTTTCATAAAATATTAAATAAATAATATAACAACTATTAAATAATTTTTAATTATGCTTCTTACTTTTTACAACTACTATTTGGAGCTCTCCTTATCTACTTAAATGAGTTCCTTGATCAGATTTCTCATCTTGTCCATGATGAACCACATTGGCTGGTTCGAAAAGCATCTACCAAGAAATTTGCTTTGATGTGATTTTCACCAAAAATTTCTATACACAAATTTAATAAGTGAGAATTGTCAAGTTCATACTTGTCATACTATCCTCACAGGAAGTAGTTCTAAACACTTTCTCTATAACCTTTAAGTGCAACCACAAAAAGAAACACATAAAGATTTAAATAAAAACCCTCATCACATATTATTACTTTCCATAATATAGACTTGCTAAATAAACTAACCCAACCAATGAAATTAGAATAAAAATTGGGGGAATTTTTTTTTTTTAAAATAATAATTTAAAAAACTCAAAATAATAAAAAATTTAATATGTATTATAGATTGATGCCTAATATATTATTTTAACTTGCATCCATGTAATGTTAATTAAACTTTAATATGTTTTGTTCAATATCTTTTTTTTGACAACGTGCCTTTGGCACTGGCATTATAGATTGGCTAGATAGTGAAAAGAGATGATGTGGTATTGAATCAATTGCATGAATGAAGGATATCCAATATAAATTATTGAGGTTAAATAGGTAATTTAACGAAGAAAATGGAAAAGTATTACGATTATTGTAATCAAATGAGATATTTTTGGAGACTTTTTAAGAGTTGTTCTTATCATATATATATATATATATTATTTATCAGAAAATTAGTTATTTATGAGAATTTAATTTATATAGTTTTTATGAAAAAATAACATAGGTTTATTTGAATAAATAATATTTTTTAAATTTTAATCGTCAAATTTTCAATCATTAAATATTATTTCTTGCTCTACTGAATTTCAGAAGAAAAATATTGAATTAAACTTTAAAATAAAAAATATGAGTGTAAGTCATTAAAATTTAACGCCCAAACCGTTTTCATTTCGAATGTATCTAAAACCTTTTTTTGTAAAGCATGCGAGATCTGATCAAAATGATAAAATGCTTGTTTTAATAATGTGTGTATGCGAACAACAGACGTGCATGATAATGTCTGCATTAATAAGCTTTGCCAACATTTCCATGGAAAGTAATGCGATGTAGAAGCCGCACTGGACGATGATATATATTTATAGTTTAAGTTTAATGGAGTGAAGAGGCAACGTAGAAACCTTTATTTAACGTGTTGGCTGAAAGACCGATGGAACCAGCCAAGAGTAAGTGTTGGCGTCGGCGAACAAAGAAGATTGAGTTCTGTCTCCAATAGTCAAATGCCACGAGTAGACAGGTGAGCAACCAGATTGGGAGGAAATTACGGTATACACCACTTCGGGACGTATGTGGAACCCTCCTAGACCGACTTTACTCCACACGATAAATATAAATTAATTTATGCTTACCAGCAAGTCACCACTCTTTATGCTTACCAGCAAGTCACCACTCGCTGCCAAGTTTTATTTCCTGAGTTATATGTTATTAAATGTGGCTGGATATATATGGTTAAAAATTTTTAGCTGCATTTAATAACGTATAGTCAAAGAAATATGTATAGTTTTACTAGCTTACTCTTAAATGGTTCACAATTCACCTTATTTTAAACAAATAAGGTAGTTGTACCAAACCCAGTACCACTAATGTACTAGGCAAAGTAGATTGACACATCAACATGATAGATTTAAATGCATAACAGAGATCTCTAAGAAATGAACAATAACATGTTAAATTTAAAGGAGTTGTTTTCAGTGCGATTTTTTGGAGTTTCGGAATCCAGTGAAAAAATTTGAGGTAAAATTTTGATTTATATTATTTAAACTGGTTTTTTTTATTGTATATATGGATTAATCACCCTAAAAAACCCCTAGGGCACTTAGATTGTTCAAGATTACCCATCAAACTTCTGTTTTCAATGAATTCCTGCTGGATTTTAGAGAAATTAGACCAGAAAAAACGATTGTAAAAGCCTTCAAAAAGTAGCACTAAAGACTACTCAAAATTTAAATGCATAACACAGATCCCAAGAAATGAACAATAATATGTTAATTGGATAGTCAATTAAATTAAATTAAATTATATATATATATATATATATATATATATATATATATATATATATCTGTCAATTTAGTAGTGCCTTGCTATTTTCTATTTATCTTTTGAAAGCAGGTTACAAAAGATATTAGTTTTGTGGCCTCAACCTGCCCGGAGGAAACCAGGTCTGTTGGCCACCTTAAAGCGTTGAAAGCCATCTAAAATTGAAAAAGTTTCATTCTACTGTTTGTTGCATTAGCGAGCTGACTATTTAATTTATTGCCAAGGTAATTGTTAGAAACTAAAGTCCTTTCCAAAAAAGCAAAATGCATATACTGAAATAAACTAAACTCCTATCCATCTGAAGATTCAATTGGGGTGGGGTCCTTTGCTGTGGATCCTGGCATGTCTGCTTGTTGCAGCTATTGAATCTGCTTCTCAATTCTTCCAACACGATCTTCAATTCTACCAATACGATCAGTGGCTTGGTACTGGGTGACCTTGATGTGTTGCAACTGAATATCAATGTCCTGCAATAAATCCAACATTTTTGGTTCTTGCTTCTCTCTGCAAGGATGAATACTCTGAATAGCCTTAGCTAAAAGGCATTTCATAATCCAATAAGTATGGACTGTTTGATTAAACAGTGAGAGGCGACCTCGAGTGTTCCCAGGATCTGTAACAAAGTCCATAATTTCTGCTTCTGCTTCATTGTCTTCCTCATTATTCTGAATTTCTCTTTCCCAACTATGAATTTCCTGTCTGACCTGAGATGAATTTCCAAGGGAGTATGTTGATGAGAGGTTCATTAAGACCTCTTGTTTTGTCTTCCTGCCTCTTTTCCTATTCTCAGCTTCAGGTTTTAGCATCTTCTGTTTCCCTTTTTCTGTAGTATGGGCCGATGATTTTCTTGTTTGCCTCTTAACCATAGTGTTGAGTTGACTTATAATAAGACTGAGCTCTGGAATAAGAATGAGAAAATAAGAGAAAAAGATAACAATTAAACTTTCAATCTTGTCACCATGAACATCATTTGGACAATTTTGATTCTCCTCTTGACTTGGGAGATAAGACATGTTATCTTCCCTGATAGTAGCATGGACATTAAGCAAAACCCAGAATTGACAGAGGTTCCAGGTATTAAGAGAAGGCCAACAAACAACCGGGACAAGACGGAGGTAAATTTTAAAACTATGCTTCTGGCTAGAAAAAAAAACTTGGCAGGATAACAGGGTAGAGTCCACGCAGACCGACATCATCATATTCTGACTCCTATCATCATTTACTTTGAAAAGAAGAAACAACCAGAGCTCATAACCGAAACTAAGAAGAAACTTAATTTCCTGCGCTTTGCTAAGGGAATCGAGAAGGAAAGGAAAAGACAACCAGAGCTCATTAACCAATCTAAAATTAAACTTAAAATGCTGCCTTATGCTAAGGGAATTGGGAAGCATTACATGACAACATGAAAAGGAATTCAGTCCTGAGGCCTGCATGAGGTTACATACTTCCATTCTGCCACTTCTAAACCTTAAATTGCCGATGGACCAAGCACAGTTACTCGTAACCAGACAGAGACAGCAACTACTCTTCACAGACAGGTGACGATTGGAATTACCATACCCAGTATGACAGGGGTTTCTAAAACACGGCTCAACTGACTGTAACGGAATGATCTCAGACCAAATAACTAGATGCCTAGACTTACTCTCTCAAACTTCCCTAACCTGATACATTTCAATGCTATCAGTAATGAACATAGGCTTAAGATGGAAAAAAGCATACCCCAACAGTGAAATGAGTCTGCTGCTGATTGTGGCCGTTCCCGTCCTCACCCGCTTCAGATCGCATGCTATGATAGAGCAAGTTTTTGTTTTATGAAACAACTTACAACACATAAACTCTACGTTCAAATAGCTTTTTCCTCCTGGCTCTGACAGCATAGGCTGTCTTAACAACTTTGCTATCATTCCCTTATCCTCCATGTGCCTCCATGATCTTATGTTGGACGACGTATAATGCCTTATTAATGCGCATGAACGACGGTTACCACTTGGCTCATTCAATTGTCGGTGGCCTCGTTCTTTGAGCACCCTGATTAGGGATATATATATATATATATTAAAAATAATAAATTTCAATCACTAAAATTAAATTATATAAATATTTCATTCGATTTTTTATCAAAACCAAACTAATATGCTTTGACCAAAACTCAATGCAATATCCACTGCCTAGTAGCATGAATAATAATAGATGTGAAGTTTGATTTTAGCGGACACACTTTCCTATATTGTAAATATTTACATATTGAAGATTGCAAAGTAATCTCGAGTGAAAAATGGTACTAGTTCTTGAGAATCATGGGGTGAATTCACACATTGCCTTGGAAACAATATCTCATAATATTTTTAGGAATATGCCCAATTGATGTAAAATAAAAATCTCGGGTTGCTGCACATTTTAACTTTTGCATTTGGAAAAATGAGAAGTGTTTTTCTAATGATCACTTGTAAATGAATGTAAGATCTCAAGCATTTATTTTTTCAATAAATCTAGTACATTATAGTGTCAAAATAAAAATGCTTCAACCCAAAATATTGAACACTAAGGGATTTGAGAAAGAAAAATGTAGCCACTTATTTATATTAATAACTTAAATAAAATTACATGCCCAAACAAGTACAATGTCATGTATGGTTGGTCATAAATGACTAATGTCAGACACTGAAGCACACTTGTGAATCGTGTATGGATCCACCCAACAAATATCCTTGTGGGGTTTTCGTCCCTAGATCAAACTGGAACTGGCCACGTCAAGTTCTTAAGAAAACACAATAAGATAGATAAACTCAGAATGATCCAAATGCGTAGCTCCTATCCCCTTTTATAGGCTTGATGGACTCTCTAGAAACCTTATTTTATTATTTTCCCTTGAATAATTCAAGCAAATACCATGGGAAGAGACCATGGGAAAATACCACAGTAAATACCATGGGCATATTATTTCCATTTTGACCATATCAAGAAAATTGAATATTAAAAATCCTCCCGTCCAAAGATTGTTTTCCCTCAAGCAATCCACTTCTATGCACAGTAGAAGCATATGTACATTGATACCAGGATTCCATACAAACCAATGTGTTATTCCATGCCTCCATGCTAAATGATCTTGAATGGATCTTTCGATACCTGGATCCCAAACAATCATCCACCCAATCCTACCCTCAATATATTCACTTGGATCCCAATGTCACCTAAGTCCTGGGACCTGTGGATTATGATACCATCTCAGCCCTCCATCACTCTCTTTTCCTAAGGGCCCAAGCTATAATATTCCCTTGGTTAAGAATATCCTCCTAAGAATCATTCTATCAATAGGGTTCCAACTCATAATCTTTTGCCAAACCGTCCTATGGGAAGGATCTAATGCATAAATCCCTACACATCGAATAAGTCTACTATGTTGATGTTGCCCGATGCTCAACTAATGTTTCTCCACCGGGTTACCCAACATGATCCATTTGGAGAACTCTTCCCTACTCCCCTAATGTATAAAGGTGGGTTGGTAGTACCAAAAACCCTATCTATGCACTCTTTTAGAGGGATGATATGAAACTCCTAACAATACTCCTCTTATTGCCTTGTTAGGGACTTGAGACATTACTCTACATTAGACAACTCGACCGTTGACTCGGCACATATCCCTATGAGCTCCTCAATTTTCTTGCTCTCCTGTAAGATAGTGCCTCAAACTATCTAAATCCTCTACTTCAACATCATAAGATATGTCTTGAAATGTTTAATCTTTTCTCGAAAGTCCTCCCCTAGAAATTTTGGTGCCCTGCTGAAATTCTCTACATTTGTCTGCACCAGATGCCCAACTATCACAACTTCAACTTGAGCCTTTGACTAGCTCTCTAGAAATGGCTCATCCTTCAAACTATCTTTGTCATCCTTCCCCTCATGATCATGCTCTTTATGTTAGTTCAATACTATTGGCTCCTCACTTAAGTTTCCTCGATTTTCTTCTCCTCGGCCTTCTCCACCTGTGGGGACAATCGATTGTTCATCCTTTCTAGCTCTCAAACATGGAAGCACTGGTGGACTAACATCTACACTTGATTTCTCATCTTTCTTCAATTATGTCCTCCTGGATATCTATGGATTCAGCTGTACAAGAGTCTAATACATCGTTAGGAATAATTTCTTGATTTCTTTCCCCGTGTACTTTTAAGTGCTTGTCAAGCTCGCTGATTATCATCGACATGTCCTGAAAGTCTCTCTGTTTTTTAGCTCACCATCTGTACTTGAATGCTCGTATTTTCCATGGATGTTCTCCTGCAAATCAATGGACTCACCTATAGTAGAGGAATCCTGCTTTGTTTATGTTATTTCCTTCATGACATTTGAGCATGAGTGGTTAAGTGCCCAAGTTCCCTTGTAGATGAAGCATAAAACTTCCCTCCTTAGTGAACATTCTTGTTGTCTCCATAAATCCTTTTTAGTTCCTCCTTGGTCAACTTCTTTCTAAGTAGTTTGATGTTTTGTTTGACCAACCCCTCAACTAGTTCATAGGCAACATGCGATACACTTATCTCCTTCCTCCAAATGGCCAACAATTTGGATCTTCGTTGTTTGCAGATGACCTTATCTTCTCCCAAGATCATGGACATGATCTCTTGCTTGTATTTTTTGACATAATTTGGATGAGATGTTGTAATGTTCGTTCATAATTATTGGAGCATCTGAAGGATTAAGTCATCACACTCTATATCGAGCATAAGTATACTAATTCTGAATTTCACCATGCGCTCTAAAATTTTGCACCTCTGAAAAAAATTCGTAAGTGTGATATTGTCCAACCCTTGGAAGGCTTCTACCATCAAGTGGAAAATCCTTCTCATAATTTCATCATTGTAGGGCGGTAGTAGTGCTATTAAGGCTAGGCCTTTAATGAGACAAGAGGTGACTATGAGTCTAACCTTTTCACAAGAATGCTCCAAGAACCTAGGTTGTATCAAAGCAAGCATGCATGGATTCAAAGCCCATCTTGACACTTTCCATTCTGCTTGCTATATAAAACATAGAGCCATGTATAATGTGTCCAACAATAGGAGGACATCTACTCTCCAATTTGGATCCAAATTCAAAGAGACACATGCTTCTTATATTTTCCTTCCCGATATCCTTTAACTCTTGGAGGATAGCATGGACCTTCTTAAAGAAAGACCTATTGTTCTATTCTTACTTCTAATTTATAATTATGGCCAATTTTTATCCACAAAAGTATTACATCATAAAAAACCCGTAAATGTATTACTATGCTTATTCCTCAGATATTTCCAAAAATAAAGTAATAATGTATTACTATGCTTATTCCTCAAATATTTCCAAAATCAAAGTAATAACATTATGTCTTTGATCTCAATACTCAACATTCCTTCTGTCTTAAGTGTTTTTTTTAATACCTCCTTTCAAATTTCTGTCTCCGAGTTAAACTTCTCTCTTAAGAGTTTTTTTTAATACCTCCTTTCAAATTTCTATCTCCGAGTTAAACTTAAGAAAAATTCCCAGCAAATTTCACAAACCTGTTTCCATATTAGTATTATATCCCTTTGTGTACCTTGATCTGGTTCGGCGCTGGGGTTCATTTGGGATTTTCCACTATTACTTGAGGTTCTTCTTAGTGCCAATGGATAACCTCCATTCATTCCGTTCTCGAAGAATATGTAACCTGATATTTGAACACGAGCCACACAGGTTGGTCAAAATGGTTGTCTTCTACCATCTACTTAATCCCGTGCATTGATGACTAAAAAGCCATCTTAGAGTCGTGCAACAAAGTAATTAAATATTGGTATTGGCATCCAACACAAAGTCGATGTATAGTGCTGTCCAAATTTGATTTTTGGCGAGATCGAGGATGTTTACAATTCGATCCCCTAATTGACCGGTGCCAGAACTTCCACGAATACACTGCAAGGAATCGACCCTTTTTGTGATTACTCTCATCACCTTGCGGAGTGTGATCTCTCGGTGCTCTAGATCATGTGCGTTGATTGTGCACTCTTTGTCCACGACACACTCTTACACTGCAAATAAACTGTCATCAGCACAGGTGCATCCACTTTGATCAATTACTTAGACCTCCTTAAACATCGTTGGAGACATTTAATCTAATCAATATGATTATACCCATATTACCAAGCAAGCATATATTGAGAAATATGGATGAAAGCGCTTTTAATTAAATGATAAATGGTTCGTAATAATTCTGGATTATTGAATATGCCAAAATCATAAACTACACTCAGTTAACCATGTCACTACACCAATGTTCAACCATAAATTTTCCAAACGTATTCAGCCTGCCCACACTGTGAGAAAGGATCACACCTGGATGTTCCACAATGCAATTGAATGTCTGTCACGACCCTTCCCTCATGACTGGGTGGTTTACGAATGCTCAAATCCATTAGAATTATAAAACCGAGGTTAGAGTTATATAAAAATAAAAGCGCGCCTACCATACTCCTTGATTTCTTTCGAACGCATGAATGTAGAATACAGCATGAAACTATATCATTATCTTTCTCCAAATGCCAGGTCCCATTGATCTCACTCAATGGCTTGGAGAAGGGACTTCTCGACCTTCAATCCATGGTGACCGCCACCTTCCTGATATATGAACAGTTTCAGTGTTGAATTAAGCACAAGACAAATGGTCTCCACATCGTATGTGGCCGCAAGAGATAAAAAAATTTATTTGTATCCCGAAGATAGTTTCCCGTTCTCGACCCAGTCACCACGAGCAATGGCGTGGATCCTATGTCCTCCGAGATATTATGATCTTGCAGCCTCCTCCACCCAGATGCAAGCGCTCTCGACATATTCCTCAACACAACATATTATGGATCCGGAAGTGGCCTTTCGGTCCCCCCAAATAGCGCTAACAAGATATCCAGTGCCCTTAAACCCTTTGCAGATATAGATCGGGTCTTCAACCAGTGGCAGGAACAACTCAAAAATTATCTGAGAATAAGAGTCCAACTAAGGTGATATCGAATATCACCGAAGATGGAGAATGCCAGTTAGGGTGATGAGAAATCCCACTAAAGCTATGACAAAATTTTCAACCGCTCAAATTAAAATCCCTTAATATTATAGTGTCAAAAAAAATTTGTTTCAACCCAAAACACTAAATACCAAGGGATGTGAGAAAGAAAAATGCAACCACTTATTTATTTAATAACTTGAAACAAATTCCTGCTTGAACTAGCCCTGAGACACGCGCCTGCTCACTCACCACCCTCCCACGTTTGAGCCGTAATGGTCCTCGGGGCAAGTGATCTTATGACATAAGAGATTGTAGTTAAGTGCGCAATAGACGTAAGCCAACCCATTTGGTATTCACGGGCGATGGTGAAGGTTAGTGCTTCGGCTTTCCCAGACAAGCTGGTTCTCAAGCCTTGGCTTGAGCTTCGCTGGCAGGAGACGAGGTGGGTGCAAGTTTAATCTAGCAGCTATGGCTGGAGTCTAGAAGCCGTGAGGAATCTTGGCAACGGCAAGAACACACTGCACTAGGAGACAAGCGAAGGTGGTGAGGGTGAATTCTCAGTGGAGGGAGTGCCTCTTGATGGGTGGTTCTGGTACTAGGCCCGGGCGACAGAAGATACTCTGTGGATTGTGCAGGAAGCGTCCTTCACCGGCTAGGCCCCAAGGTGGTTCTGCCTTGGGCTTACTGACCACTCAAACTCTCCTGCGATTAACATTTGTGGGTGGTGGCGAATTCGCACCTCTTCTTAGGGTAGTGTTACCGCTGGTGGTGGTATTGTGTCTCTCATCCATGGTGCTTGGGACGTGGTCAGTGATCAACTTTACCGAGGTTGCAGGGACGGTGCGAGGGTTTTAAGGGTTTCTTGACCCGAAGTGACTTGGCACTGCAGCCCAGCAAAAGGTGGAGGAGTGTTAGACGACTACATGCCGCACGAGCGAGGCCAAGCACGACGTGGAGGTTTTGGACGTGACATGGAAAATTGCCAGGTATCCAGGGACTCGAGTTCACACTCAGAATCTACTAAGAGTCAACATTGAGTGGCAGCCATGTCAGTATCTCCAGCTTAGTCACCGGGCCAGGTTGAGGCTTTGGCCACCCTTGAAGCAATTTCTACCCAACTCCAGCAGATCCAACTCAACCTAGACACTTCGCGTGAACAAAGGTATGATGATTGTAATGAACGTGTAGCCTACATTAATGCTATTCAAAACCTGCATAATGAAACCCTCGAAGCTCTAGAGAGTCTATGTCGTCTTCTGAGGTGTTCTCACGACCACCTCTGAGCTTTAGAGGCCCAAGTGGACCATATTAGCTACCACGTGCACAATCAGAGACGCGTCTTCGCGACTCCTCTGGCAGGTCCCTTGCAGCTTCCTCCATGATGAAAATTCTGTTTTGATTGTTTTGTAATTTTGTGTGGCTAATAACCAAGAGCATTGTATGCCTTGGCAATCAACCAAGTCTTTCTAGGCACTGCATGCCTTCTGGGTTTCCTAAAAGTAATACAACTATGCTAGCTTCTAATGATATGATAATACCAACTCAACTTTGACCGACAAAAAAAAAAACTTGAATCAAAATTACATGCCCATACAAGTCCAATGGCATGTATGACTTCTAATCAATTACTAATATGAGACACTGAAGCACACTTGTAAATCCTAGATGGATCCACCCATCAAGGATCATCGTGGAGTATTCGTCTCAGGATCAAACTAGAACTAGCCACGTCAAGTTCTTAAGAAAACACAATAAGATAGATAAACTCATAATGCTCCAAATCCCTATCGTCTATCCCTTTTTATAGACTTGATAAACTCTCTAAAAACCTTATTTTATTAGTTTCCCTCGAATAATAAAAAAGAAGCTATAAGCAAATTCCATGAATATTTTAACCCTATTAAAAAAAAAATTATTACAATTAAAAAATCGAGTTCAAAGTTATGTTTGTATTAGTGGCTTCACTTCACATTGCCCAAGCATTTAGCTTTCTTATTAACACGTACATTATAATTTCCTATGAAACATAACTTGGCTTCATGTCGACAATTAAAAATAACTTTAATCGACTGGTGAGAGTGATTCGAACTCACTCTAAATCATTTTAGTTTTAATTAAGGCCAAGGGACATAGAAAAATTTTCTCTCTTTTATCGACCGAAATATAACTACGCCCATAGGTGTATATATTTCAACCCCGGGTGCAAGCGGGGTTGTTGGAATTTACTTATTTTTTAAATGAACGAGGAGGATTCATTGTTCCCTGAATACTTCGTCTGATTAGCCAATTTAAGGCTGCTCTCTATGGGAGTGCAAAGCGTTTCAATTGAAATTAGATAAATTTTAAACGTGGTCTGAGCAGAGTAGAAAATAATTGTATTTGTTGGGTCAAGAGTGCAAGTAAATTGGCCTAAGAATCTATGTGGTGTGAAACACCAACCTACCAATGTTTGAAATATTCCCACTCTCGTCACGCCTGCACTTCACGTCATAATATTATAATCATTCCATAAACTCATTTCTACGCTTTTAGACGACATGTTTGGCAACACAATATCTGAGATGCCCTCATGTTTTGAAAGTTTTGTCATGGGATCCTCGGTGTATGCCATCAACTTTTTAGAAAGGTCGCTCTTTGTAGGTTTGATTAGGCCATCAAATAGTCTTCGGCAAAAAGGGATTGCAATCCCATCGTCTTTTGAAGCTGCGTCACACATTTATTGGATATTAGTATGTACACATATTTGAAAATCCCAAACGTCTAAATTTGGAAAATATAAGACGAAGATTATATATGCACATCTGACAATCAAAGACATACATGAAAATTATCACCCTTATTCACACCTTTCCGTCTTACATATATGTCTTATAATATATTATGATATTATGGAAGACCCAAACGACGTGAGAGATTGGTTTATCTGCGGTTGAGGAATTAGTTGTTCGAAATAATGTTCGGTACATTGGTTGACTTTAAGTTTTAGGAAATTAATATTTTTGGAGTTATATTTTTATTAATGTAATGTAACCATATATGTTAATTTTTGGATTTTATATTTACTAAAATCTAAGAACTGATCTATATTACCACATTGCATTAATAAAAATATAGATCTAAAAATATTGATATCCAAATAACTTTTTTCATTTCTTAAAAAAACAATAATTTAACTTTTTCCAAAAAAAATCAATTCATTATTGTAACAGTAATTATTATAATTGAAAATAATGTTAATAGTTAAAAAAATAATTTAAATCAATAATGATATATTTAAGACTAAAGTAATGTAAGAAATAGTTTAAGATCAATAATTATATATTTAAGACTAAAGTAATTTTCTTAGAGATCATATATGTGCATGAGGTTCTAATCCACAAGTTTAATATAAGAAATTGGCCGGATTCCATTGGTTAGGTTTAACGGATGAAATATGGAGCCGGATTCCATTGGTTAGGTTTAACGGAAGAAGTTCTCCATATTTCATTGAATAATCTCATGGCTTAATACGTGATCTTTTGGTACAAACCATGTATTTGGGAGAAAATTAATTATAAAGCCTATGTTATTTGAACTTTCTAGCCAAATTTTCGAACTTGTACCATTATATATGCTTTAAAAAAAGAATATTTATCTTAGTAAAAAATGAAAGGAATATTGGTTTATCTTAGTGAAAAATGAAACATGATTATTGTATTGTAATAATTATGAGACAAATAAATTTATAAAAATTACAAAGTAATTGATAATAATAATTAATTAAAATTAATAAATTATATAAATATAAATTTGATATATTTTTATAATAATTATTAAAAAACTATTAGCAAATTTTTATTTTAAATAAATAAATATTTACCATATAATTCTATATATATTAACTATAAAATAAAATGGTTTACGAGGTACTAAATTTATCAAAAATATTGAAAAAACTATCTTTCCTCTAATTTTTAATTAAATAATTATTTTTCAAATTGTTAATAATATTTAATTAAAATTAATAAACATAATAAGTTATTTAAATATATGTTTGAAATATTTTTTTAATAATTATTAAAAAATAATTATCAAATAAATAATTATCATATAATTTATATATATATTTTAACGATAAAACAAGAAAATTATATTATATTAAATTTATCAAAAATATTGAAAAAAAATATCATTTTATTTATATCCCAACTATCATGGCAGAAAAAACATTGAAAACAAGCTCATCATTTTAAAATTTATATCCCAATTATCAATGCAGTTTTGAAAATAGTATAATATGATAATATGATTAGATAAAATTTAAGCCATGATAATATGATGTATGATTAGATATCATAAATATTATAGATAATATTTTGGTTAAAACTAATATTTTTTTTATAGGTGTCGAATCAATCAACATGGTGCTACTTAAATCACTAGTATTTTTCACTAAGTTATAGCCAATACTTAAATCAATAAGTGATAGGTGCTACGTAGCACTTATTATTAAGTTATAAATGTTACATAAATTAATTAACATTGTTATATTTTATTTTTGATATGTTTTTCTATTTTGAGGGTTTGTGGAATACTGATGCTCAAGAAGGTATTATTGGAGTAGGCTCTTTTAGCTCTATATCTTATAACGATTATGCTTCTTGATCTTAGGTCAAGGATTTGATTCACAATGTCCACCTCCACAATATATGCATTAATATATATGTGTACATCAACCATGGTCAACCATGGTCATTCATGGTCAACATTGGTCAAACACAGTTGACCATGGTCAATTATGGTGAATCATGGTTAACCATGGTCAACAATGGTCCAACATCACATTGTAACAAAGATTGTCTCAATATGAAAATCAACCATGGTCAATCATGATCACATTACGACAAAGATTGTCTCTTAGTCCAAC
>CM076581.1:1287107327-1287241851 GCA_034641835.2 Pinus albicaulis | reverse complement strand
TAACAGATGCAGAGGTTCAATATCTGATTGATGAATTTTTACAGGTTGAAAGCAAGGTATGCTTGCTGCGCTGCCCCTGATTCATTTAATCATGGCCTTGCAAGATTTTGTAGTCTTGAGATTTAGGTAAAATAAATTTTGTTGGTCGAGCTGCAAAGATATTTTCTTGTATAATGAGTTCATCAGCTCCTTTGGTGTAGTGATTTTTTTCAATATGAAAATTCCCTCCCATCTTAAAGTTACATAGATATGTAATCTTCAATATTTTAGGCAGCGGAAGCTCAAGAATCATTAGAGGAAGAAACACTTCTCCATGTTGAAAGGGATGTTGGGTCTGAGTTATCTGAGTCATTAACGAGCAAAAATGTAAGAGCCTCCTTTACCTATGTTGTCCTTTTTGAGATTTTGTTGCTTATGTTTATGCATATTGAAACTAGACAGATTATGTATTTTGTGCAGTTAGAAGATGCTGTTGAGAACGAAATGGAAACTTTCAAGGAATAGTGGGAAAGTACTCTTAAACGTTTGTTTGGAGGATGAGAGTGCAGTTTGAGGATGCTATTGAGAATGAAATGGAAACTCTCAAGGAACAATGGGAAAGTACTCTTGATAGTTTGGAGGACGAGAGTTCAGTTTTGCTGAATTAAACATTGGGGAATTGGGAATTGGCACTCTTCGGGCAACTGCACACTGCTCTCTATGCAAGGGTGTTGGAGGTCAAACCTGCCAACTTATTCACTTCCCTGGGAACTGGGGGTTGGTTTTCCCTATGTAACAATATGTACAACACATCCTACTCAAATCACATTGCAGGAGGAGGTATGTAAAACATATTTCAATAAATTTAGCATTATTAACGAGTCATTTGAACTGTTTAAGCATCGCAGCTTATGCTTGGCATTTTGTTTTGATAATCCAGAGCAACCGGAAATGAAGATGGTTTTCGTCCCTACATTAGATTTAATGGTTGTTGAGATATTGAAATCCTATATTTCATAGATATGAATGAATGCAAGGGATATCAGTGCTTTCTGTGAGCCAGAAAAAGGGAAAGAGGGGGGAATTGGAAAGGAATACTCAAATTCAGGTTGTCACGGAGCAGGGACATAAGTTGAGCAGCTCAAGTCGTATGGTGGCCAATTCTAAATATAAAGTATCTAGAGACAATGTGCAGCAGCACCCAAATTTGGACAAGAATCAGACCAAGCCTGATTCCTTTCCTGCCCCAAATGTAAGAAAACTAGAATATATGTGGATAATCCTTTGTCAACAGAACATCCTTATGACAGCACTGGAATTAAGTGTAAATTGGGCAATCAATTGTACATTTGGATGCATATACATTTTTGCTATTTTTTGTTATCAAGGAAGCCAATTCCAATTATACAAAGGTGTTGAAATGGTGGAGCTAACCACTGGATATGAATTTATTTTTCCAGCATTTAATGTGATTCAACCTTTTCGATTTATATGTTAGAGATTAAACTCTCTTTGTAAGATGGAGAAATATTGTACATTTTTCTTTTACCTCATAATAGTCATGAAATGAAGTTCCAAATTATGAGGATCTTGTATGTTCAAATTCAATGGCATTAATTTATTTTCAGTGAATATAAGTGTGATGCCTTATTATTTTCAAGGTTGCTTTCCAAAATTGTTAAGTTTTGGGAAATTGTTTATTCACTTAGATTTAAAATGACTGCTGTTAGCTTTAAAAAAAATGGAATTTATTTTTTCTTTCCATAAAAAACAGATTTTAAGGTAATTAAAATCACTATTTGGGAACTTGAAATGTTGAAACCACGTTAAAATAACATTTAAAATGATTTGTTTATTTTTTTTAAATATTTTTTCATATCGTCTCTAGAGAGACAATAGTTTGAATTATGGACATATAGTCTCTATAGAGACAATACATTTTTTTATCTTAGCTGTTATCCATAAAGAAACAAATGTTATTGTCTCTACAACGACAAAAATGAAAGTGTCTCTACAGAGACAAATTGTAGACAAATGAAATTGTCTCTAGAGAGACAATAACCGCTATGTCTTTATAGAGACAATAATAATATGTGTTCTACATTGTCTTTATAGAGACAATTGTTTGAGACACTAATTTTGAGATAGTAATTTTGAGACAATTGTTTGAGACATTAATTTTAAGACATTAAATTTGAGACACCCGCTTAAAGACAATATTTAAGACAATACACAATTTTCTTTTTGTCTCTAATTAAGACAATTCACTGTAAAATTGTCTTAACTATTGTCTTAAAACACCCCACATCTAGTAGTGTATGCACATAGGTTGGTTTTCTAGATATCAACAAATTCCTTGAAAAATCTGACCTGAATCATACACATACCTATTTACTAAAGTGTTCTTACATTGTATGCATATAACAACTTTAAAACAACATTGTAACAATCTGCAATTAATCACAATTACTTAGAGGCGTATCCAATTCCATGGCGCGTGGTAGGAAACACAAGAAAGAACACGCTGCAAACAAATCCAACTCCGAGTGGAAGGTTAATCACCAACTGCTTCGCATCTGCCCGAACGTCCGCATAATAACAGTTCACAACATCGGAATCCATGAAGGCCACAGAACCAAACACCAGAATTGACAACACTGAATGCACGAAATCAAGAAACTTGAGTTTGTAAGATGACAGATCTACAGTTTTGTTGATCTCTGAATTTAATGTCCAGAGCCCCGTTGTAGTGACGATCCCGTAGTATAATGTCCCGTCCGATGCCGTGTAGCTATCGGTGAATGGAGCAAAGGAGCACAAAATCCCGCAGAGGCCTAGAAGAAAGGCCGTCAAATATTTATTGGCGGTGTAGCAGGTGCCTCCGTTGGTGAGAGTTGGTGACAGAACTTGAAAAATAAGCACCGTGGTGGTGGGAAGCAGCTTGATGAGATTAGCGGAACCTGAAAATACCTTATCGAGTAGAGTCTCTAACGTAGATTTAACGCTGGCCCTCTTGGCTATTAGTGGCAAAGTCACCAATCGACCTGAGTCTCCCAATGTCCCAGCCATTGGATAGTATTTCTCTTATTCAGTCTTCTTGATTTGGCTAGGGTTTGTAGAGAGTGACCAGAGATTAAGAGTAGTCAGGATAATATATAGGGATCAATATCCACTTATCTGTAACTCTAGATCTTAGAGTATGAAATCGCAGGGAATTTTTAAAACTCAAGGGATTTTCAAAAGTGTGTTATACTATATCAATTTGTTTGGGAATATGATTTTGTGTCGTGGCTGGATGAAGGGAAATCTTTTGCGTGAGTGGAAGGGACTCTGACTTTTGAGATAGTGGTATATCAATTTGTTTGGGATTGTGATTTTGTGTCGTGGCTGGATGAAGGGAAATCTTTTGCGTGAGTGGAAGAGACTCTGACTTTCGAGATAGTGGTACTTTGATTTGAAGCAATCAATAATCAAGCAAGATTATTGAGCGGTGGAAGATCCTCTTTTCTATTGGATTTGGAGAATGTCTTAGATCGCCTTCTACTAAGTACTTAGTTAATAATTTCAGTGGCATGGTTTTTCTCTTGGTAACAATATGTGTTAATAGGTTAATCACTCAAGATCCAGAGATTTTTTTTTTTTTTTTTTTTTTTTTATATATATCAATATTGAAAACATGTTTATTACAAGTTATTAGTTGGTAATTTTAAGTGGTGTGATTTTTCTTTTGTAACAATAGTCTAATGATTATTAAATATCAATAAATATTAATTTACAATAAAAAATCAAAATACTTCTTCATATATTTCAAATTTCTAAAATTTTAAAAATAACAAGAATTTTTTAATATTGAGGGGTTTTCATAATATTAGATATTATTTTTTGGGATTCAAGTGCTTTAAGTAAGTCATTCATCTATGACCATTTCTATGAGAGGTAGTTGTAACTAACTAAAATCATGAGAAAAAATTAGTCAGTTACGCACTACCTCTCATGGAAATGATCATAGATGAATGACTCACTCAGTTGAATCCCAAAAAATGATATCTAAGAATTCTATATAAAATTATTATTATTATTATTCTTATTAAAAAGGTAATACATAAGTTAAACATACATATATATATACATATATAAACATGTAACAAGAACTTTGATCATAGAGACTCATTCTTACTTTATGAGGATTTTTCATTTGTAAATAGGTTGTATTACAACACCATAGACCAATATCATGATTTATCAATTCTACATACTCAAAAAACCATAATTTATTTCATGGCACTTGTTCATATGCTATTTTTTAGAAATACATTTAAGCCTTTGATTTATATATATTATTAAAAATATTCTAGAATATCCCATGAAAGTTAAATCTCACTATCTAACTAATATTTATTGATAATTAAATTAAAATTATAAAAACTCTATTCCAAAATAAACATAATTATATATAATTTTAAATAAGATAATATATATATTTTTAACCATACTTTTAAAATAACAATCTTTTGAATGATCAACATTGGAGAATAACTTACTTTCAAAATAACAAGGTTTTGATTATCATTGTGTTTCCTACATTGTAATAAAAAATTAAAATAAAATAAAATTCCTAATTGGAAATTTGAAATATATTTTAATGAGAAACCACCAGTTCACTTTAGTTTTTTTTTTTTTTTTGTAAAATTATGTATCAATTAATATTAAAATAACAGTATATTGATTCATCATTGTCTTACATCGAATTTTCCCACTTTGTAAATCCGTTTTCCTATATAAGGTTTTCTTTTGAAATATATCTGAATTGAATTGCGAGGCAACATATGGTTAAGGAGGTCAACGGCCTGGATATGGGATACACGAAGGTTATTATTATTATAAGATGTAGATTGATGGCAATGAATCCAATCATGGAGGCGTCGAATACTCTCTTTAATTTCTTAGATTACCATGACTTCAATTATAAAATCGGATGATGTCGATGTTTCGGATTTTTAAAGCAAATGAGCAAATTTAGGATTCGTTTAAACGACTAAGCAACAATTTTGCAAATTAATAAATCATTATTTGGCCATGCTTAGACTGCATAGCGTTGGAGAGTGATCTCATGTGTTGTGAATTGAAGGCGACTTGATCATATCCAGCTTGACTAGTAGCTAGTGAATCATCAAGTTGATGATGCCCAACTTTAAATTTAAATGGGTGGAATTACTCATCTTTACAGACTTGGTATTGGTAATTTGAGTGGATAATGTCCAATTTTTATTTAAATGAATGAAATTGGCAATTAGGTCTGACTAGTTTTCATGAAATTAGGTGATTGAGTTGGGCTCCTCCTCACTGAACTTCCACAGAATTGGTATTGGTAATTTAAGTGGATAATGTCTAATTTTTATTTAAATGAATGAAATTGGAAATTGGGTTGGATCAGCTTTCATGAAATTAGGTGGCTGAGTTGGGCTTCTCACCTAATTTCCTTTACTTTCAACATATTAAATTAAGATTTTTTTAAGTTGGATGAAGATTTTTTTATTTTTTTAATTGTGAGTCTAAATTGATTCTCAAGGGAATATGCTTAGCATAAGCTTAGTCTTAATGCTTATCAAAGTTTGTAGTGTATTACATAGTTTGTTAAGTCACACTGACTTTTAAGATACACATTTACATGTATTTTTGAAAAATGTATTCGATTAATCTTTCAAGGTGTTGAACAAATTGTAGCCATTAAGGTTAAAGGGTTATAATATATATATATATATATATATATATAATATATATATATATATATACACTAAGTGTTTAAGAAAAAAGTGAATTTAAAATAAAAAGTGAAATGGTAATTATAGAAAATTTTAAGGATGGTAATTTATCTTAGATTTTAGAAACATTGGTTAATCTTACTAGTTTCTAATTTGCAAACTATAATATATTTGGTGATATTTTTGTAAAGATATTCATATTTATAATGATAAATATATAATCTCTATATAAATTTGACAAATTTTAAAGTAAAATAATTTTATACTATAAAATTTGGGAAAATCATTTTTAGAAAAAAGAGAAATTGGTGAATATTTTTTTTTGAAAAACATGGAAAATTAGCCCATAAAATTTCTCTTGTTTCAAACCCAAGATATTATCTCATATTATTTGGAAAGGTGAAATAAAAGAGTAATTAATTATTTTATTAGACATGTTTTTAAATTAATATGACTTATCATAAAGGGTTATGATAATGTATAAAAGAGGAAAGTATTAGAAGGAAAATGTGTTTGGGTAAAAATATGATTCCTTAATTGAACGATTCATTTTGGAATTTTTGTTATATCATTTCTTTAAGGATGCTTCAAAAGATGAAATTTTAAGCATACTGAACAAATATGGAGGGAAACATTTGGTTAATATTTTAGATTTTGGTTCTTTATACTTTCAGAGGGTATATACAGTGTGAATGAGAGGTATATACCCTGTGAATGATACGGTTTGTGACTAGTTTTGAAATCTATTTCAAATGAGTCATATCTAGATTTTCACTTTAATTTATTTTCAAGGGTATTTCAAACTGTGAATTTTGGAGTAGACAGAGAAGTCATTGCAAGCTATATGTAGTAAAAATTTTAAATTTTGGTTCACTATATTTTTCGAGATATATCCTATGGAATTTGGGGTTTGTGAATGGTATTGAAATCAATTTTAAATGGGTATCCTTCGAATTTTTTCTAAAATTTTATTTCTATGAAGAAATTGACCATGAATTTTTGATCGCATTGAGAAAATAACTCAATGTACGTCTTGTAAAAATTTCATGTGTTGCTTCATTACACTTTCATAGATATACCCTTTGGAAATCAGGATTTCTGAATGGTCCTAAAATCAATTTCAAAAGAGTTATAATGGAAATTTCACTGTAAAATTTTTCTTGGGAACTTCATACCATGAAATTTTCAAAGGTTTGAGGATATTTACTAAAGTGACTCAAGTGAAAAATTTAGAATCAAATATAAAAATTGGGCATGTGACACACTATACAAGATTTCTCTTCAGAAGAGGCCAAAAAATAATTAATTTTTGATAAATTTACCATACAAACAAAGAAATTAGTGTTGCTTGCTAAGTTGGTGCTTAGAAATGGAGATTGGTGTTGACGTTGATGAATATATAGAAGAGTATTTTTGTGCCTACTAGTGTTTGTATTAGTGGGGATTGGTGTCTCTAGTAGGTTGGTGCTTACAAAGAATTATAAAAAAGAATTTTTGTGGTTTTTTCTCGAAAGGGTTTCCACATAAATATTGTGTTCAATGTTTTGTAGATTATATATCTCATATGTGATTGTCTTCTAATAGTTCATGAATGTTTAAAACAGTAAAAAATGTCTTATCACTACAAGGAAAAGACCCTCTAGTGGATTTTTTTGAGGAACCCCTTATAAAAATACCCCAGACATTCGTTTCTAGTGGAGGTTACTAGAGGAGGTTGGCAGGCAAAGGTTTTTGCAGATTTTTTTTCGTCCGGTGCGCTTATAATAGAAAACCACACCGGTGCACTCAACAAGCGAAAGCACCGACGCGCACAAAATATTGGCACACTAGACACCGTGCGTTCCGTACACACCTGCCCAGTGCGTCATATTACTGTAGTGCATTGGTGCTTTACAAGTCTTTCGCACCGGTGCATCATAAAAAAATGCACCAAAACCGAAACCACTGGGTACGGTATTAAGAAACCGCACTGGTGCGCCCATAAAAACCCTGCGCACCAGAACAAGGTTAAATAAAAAAAATACGACCAAAAAACTGCATTATTCACTTTTCTCAATGCTCCAGAGCTCTCAAGCACCGGTGCAATTTACCTTTGTCTGAGCCACCTTGACATTGGTGCTCCCATTGCACCCATTGCACGCACTACTACTATGCATTGCCCACCAATCTCCAACTTGAATTTTGCAAAATGGTGGGAAAATTTTCTTTTGAAAATTCTACAACCAATATGCCTCCTCGACGGCCAAATGTACATGTATTTTTCTTTTTTTCCCATAATTAAGCCCTTTAGTAGATTAGAGTTTCAAATAACCTTAAAATTAACCATTTAAAAGAAAAAAAATTGTCGCACGGTGCGCTCAAGCCGTTCGGCTCGCACCGGTTCGCTCAAGCCATTCAGCTTGCACCAGTTCGTGGTGCTGCCTATAAATTTACAGGCCGTACCACAACCGGTGCTAACCGTATCTGCACTGATTACGGAGCGGTACTGATAGTCGCACCGTATTATTTTAATTTGTTTTTAAAAGTGTGGTGTGATCGTTTACCCGACCACACCGTTCACAATGTGGAATAGCGGCAACATGGTGCATTGACGGAAATTTACGCTGCAGGGTGGGTAATTTTGTCAGCGCACTGCATTTTGCATTTTGACAGGATCAACGATGCAGCCTAATAAACTGGTGCTAACGGTATACGCACCAGTTCTGGGGCAGTACCAATGACGCATCGTGTTACTTTAATTTTTTTTTAAATGTGCAATGCGGACGGTTACTCGACCGCACCATTGACCTAGTGGAATAGCGGCAATGCAGTGCGTTGACTTAAATATCCGCCTTGGGACGGGTATTTTTGTCAGCGCACCGCTTTTCGTATTTCGATAGGGTCACCGGTGCACACTGGTAAAAGAGTGCACCGTTGACTATGTAATGATGGCAGTAGGTCGGTCAGTTGACTTAAATATACGCCCTAGGGCATAGATTTTAGTCAGCACACTGAACTCCTGACACCTTACATATTCAATGGTGCGCTACATATTTTATGGAGCACCACCACCGGTTCGTTGCATATTATCAAGTGCACTGTCTCCGATGGGCTCATAAAAAGACGCACCAGTACCGGTGCATGACTGTTTTTTTTTGGCACACCGATTATTTTTTTTATTTTTCCAAAATAAAATATATATTTATATTTCTAAATACATGTCTCAATTAATAAAAAAATTGTGTTTAATATGTCAAAATTTTAGAGACGTGAAAGGAGAGAAGAGGGGGAACAACAACAACAACAGGCAAAGCAGTATAACATGGTTCACCTGTGGGAGGCACGAGAGAGGGAGAGAAATGCATACCCTCACCCTATTGCAGTAGCTACCCAGGGGTTCCTAAGGTAGGTAGGCCTCCTCAAGTTCTATGAGGAGGCTACTTCCCTAAAGGGCCATGGTTTGTTTTTGAGACATCTTATCCGAAGGTGGAATTCCCACCAACAGGCTTTCCGGGTTGGTCTTAACCAGTGGTACATGCCCACTGAGGAGGATATATATTTCATTACAGGGCTATCGAGGAGAGGGGTGGATTTTCCCTCGTTCCCGGAGGTTCCAGCTAGCTATGTAGCAAGGATTCAATTAGTGTACTCCCAGAGATACATTGGAGCATTAGTATTGTCTCCTGCAGATTTTCAGGTCACTGGAGGTCAGTTACGTATTGGTGCATTTGGTATTTAGGAGGTGCAGTGCCTTTCACTTCTCATTTTTACCATTTCACACAACACCAGTGACGGGAAACGCATTAGTTTCTCGCTTCTATATTATGTTTATTCTTTAGTAAAGAAGCCATGACTTGTCAAATGGTCTGCCATTTTTTTGCGGCAGTTTTGTACAGCCTTAGATAGATGTCATGCTCATGCACAAGGGAGGGTCAAATTCCCTTTTTCTTCAGAATTTTTTTGTTTATTTTTTGAGAGTTTTCTAGAGACGAGGCCTACTTTTGTTCGGCAGCCTCATAGGCTGATGTTCGAGGCACGGATGCACATGTGGGGGCAAGTGATGCCCAAGAGGGGCGAGATTGTGTTTCTAGTGAGGATATCGAATGATGTACTGGAGTTGTTAGACAGTGTTGGCGAGCATCCCTTCATTATGGTCCACTGTCCTTATGCAAGTTTGGATTGGTGAGGGTGTGCCAACATCCTCTTCACAGCTAATGAGCCACTGGATGATAGAGATAATATTGCTATTTTATTTAAGTTTATTCTAACATGTTCTTTTACTTGTTTTTATTAAATTGTGTAATGAATTTGTCTAATTATTGATGTGTACTTGTATATATTTTGCAGACATTGGGTCTTTTGATGGCAAGGACATGTCGTCACCACCACATGATCCAGGCCGTGTGGACTACCCTGATGACGATCAGGGCCAGCTTGATAGTAGATATAGGGTGGAGTTGGGTGACCAACTCACTACATTGATTGTTGAGGCAGGCATCAGGCCCGCTCATATGAGAGACATACTGGTCGATGGTAGGCTATTATAGATGTGGAGAGGCATGCCATGTGACATTTATAGATTGATGCGGCATGTCGTAGGAGCTACGACCTTGGTTACGCGGCTGAGGAGGACCGGTGCACGTTATAAGTGTGGTCGAGATGCAACACGTGATCGACAGTCTGTAATCAGCGACTCATCATCTCATGATCGTTCACCTCACGCCGCGCTAGATGAGCAGCCTCTATTAGCGTCTAACAGCAGTGATCATGGAGATCAGGCTAGACCATCGGCCACGTCCAGTTAGCAGCCTACAGCATCCATCAGTACTCATGATCATGAGCAGGCTAGCCCATCGACCGTCGAGGCTACACCATTGACTAAGCAGGCCTCGACTAGTACTGCTATATTTGATGTTGTACCACTAGCTGATCCATGATATTTATATTATAGTTGCATATTTTTGACATTATATATATATATATCTATATATATATATATATATATATATATATATATATATATATATATATATATATATATATATATATGGTCCATGTATTTTATGTTCATGTTGCAATTGTACTTAATTTACTTGCTGGTGATCATCATGATGTGTATATCGTTAGGTCATGTTAGATATGTTCAATTAATGTGCAGCTTGCAGATAGATGTGTATGTGATAGCATGAGTTATTTGACATGAGATGTATATTTGATGTTTAATGTGTTGTGATGATGTTAATATATAATGTTAATTGTGTTTTGTTAGATGATCATGATCACGATGATGTTAGCAATTTTGAATGTGTTTTTTAGTCAAATATGATGTTTGTAAAATGGTTATCATGAATGTGATGTTTATTAATTAATTTAATATTAAATTATCATGATATTGTAAAATTGTTATAATATTTGTAATTGTAATTGTATGTAAAATTGTAATTGTAATTGTATGTAAAATTCTAAAATTGTAATTGTAATTTTATGTGAAATTGTAAAATTCTAATTCTAGTTCTAATTCTAATTTTAATTGTAATTTTATGTAAAATATTTGTAAAATTTTAATTGTAATAATGTGAAAATTTTAATTGTATTAATGTGAAATGATTTTATTAATAAATCTAAATTTGTAAATTTGTAAGATTTTAAATAATTGTAAAATAATAAATATAGAATAATATGAATTATTGTAACATAATAAAGTTTAGGAAATAATGCAAATAAATTCATGTACTTTATAATTATAATTATTTTATTATGATCTTAGATAAAAAAAAAGAAATAATTTATACAGTACGCCATTGTTTTTGAAATCAACATAATTGCAAATTTCAAGTGAAATATTGATTTTAACATTAACACAATGCAAATTACCAATTAGTTCAAAATACATATATATTATAATGTTTCTAAAAACCCATCTTAAAAATTATAAATATTGATGAAATAACACATGTACCATATCACTCTCGGTTCTCATGATCACCCTCATTATCTTCCAGCTCGCATGGCATGATAACACTATTGTTCTCAAAAATATGTTTTGATCTAGGGTCATGTGTCAATACAAACCACCAATCCCTATCCAACACATCTGGGTAAAAAAACACCTGGTTGTAGTGTTTGGCGAAAACATAGGGCTCCTTAGCTTCATCCCACATCTTTCTAGAGTTGATACATATTAACCTACTATTGCATTCTTCCTTTACATTATTCCGATCAAAGGTGTCCCACCACTTGCACCTAAAAATAACACATTGGAAAGAAGAGAAATCCACTTCAATGATCTCTTGTATCTTTTTGACGTAACCTAATGTCCCTTGTACTAGGTTTTGATCACGGTGGCTAGATCGACTAGATTGATCGAACTCGACTTCCACTCCACAGTCTTGTGTGATGTTTCCAGCATCGGAATTTTCTATGCGAAAATGGTGTCCATATGCCCATATAGATGGGAACAAATGCACCTATTATAAAAAAGTTAAAAAAATCATAGTGTCATGTCTTATAATAACCCAACAGTTAAAATATGAAATATAGATGTCTTATAAGTTTAAATTTACATATAAATTAAAAATATTATTACTGAGTTGCTACACCCAATCCCTACATTTAGTACATCCTCTTCAGCACGCGGGTAATGACCGGTTGCACCATATTTCTCTTTGACTTGGTCAGCAACCCAACTGTTGGGACATATTTTTGGCATATTTTATTTTAAATGATCGGGATAAGGCACACTTCTACCATTCAATTTTCTAAATTATTTCCTATCTCTATCCCATTTCATCCTCTTTTGTTTGTACAATGTGACCCATGGTTGTGTAAAGAATGAATTTATTGATTGCTTCAATTTCTGCATTCGCTGATGAAATAAAACTGACATTATATAGTACTTAGAGATCAAAATATACATTATATCGAAGTTCAACATGAATATTAACTTTGTGTAAATTTGAAAAATTATAAGTCGCTTACTCTTTATCAAGCATTTTTTTCCACTCATTTGGAGTAACTCCACTTCTCTTTTGTCTTCATCGCTTTCACCGTCCCAAATCACCACACCTAGTCTGTTGTCGATTTGCTTGATGTGCTCACTGGCATAATAGAAAGATACATACGATATGTACCCCTCTGCCATAGACCCCTTGGGTTTTGCCCTTTATTGAACAAAACCTTTCAATTTCTTCATGTACCTGTCTAAGAAGAACATCCAATGACAAGAAACCACCCGAACTAATTCAACCTCATCTACTAGGTGGATTAGAAGATGAACTTGTAAGTCCATGAAACTCGTCGGCAGTTCCTTCTCAGAAATACAAACAATCTCAACTCTCTCTTGATGCCACCGTGGTATGCTAGCCACATGAATCTCCTTTGACGTGATCACAAATAAAGATAATTTAGATATGGCACATCCTAGGTCTTGAGGGAATTCATGTTTCACACACCCACACACAAAAAAAGGATAATGACACTGCAAAGTTATAAACACATGCAATAATATACAAAATTAGTTATGTTTTATGGTCCCTGCATGGGATAAAATTTATTAATATAAAAAATAATAAAATCATGCTTTTGACATTATATGTACTCTTAGAAGATTCAAATGGTCATGCGATTTCAACCCCGAAAAATGGTGATCCACGGTGAAGCAGCGCTGTAGTGAAGACCTGTATGAAGTTGGCACCCTCACACCCATTATAACTTCCTTTGCCAAAGAAATATCATATTTTTTAAAAATCCATGGGACATCACCTTATTTGAAAAACCATGAATTAGAGGGACCAGCGCCTGCCTCTGCTCCTGTACTTTCTAATCGTCTTGGAAAATGTTTCTTTTTAGTTTTTGAAGTAATAAGATCTTTCCTAACATCCAATGTGTCACTTTTTTTCGATGATATGTGCCTCCATAAAGAAGATGAAACATTTTTAAATATATGCATGGGATCTAATAAGTGGGTAATCTTCAGATGTTCCTAATATGGGAGGTTATAAAAGATAGATTTCCTTTTCATCCCAATGGGAAATTTCTCAACATAGGTGTCGAAGAATTCTAGATCATCGAACATAGGCTCCTCATTTGAATCGAACATTTCTATGAACTCCTTCTCCTTCTCTCTCTCATATGCTCTAATCCATCCAATTGGTGTCATTATTGGAGACCTTTGGTTTCTCTCTCATTTACCATTGAAAGCAGATGCTACTCTTCTGTAAGGGTGTTCTTCTAGGAGGAATACCCTAGAGAAAACATACATTAACTTTCGTAGGTCCTTGGACCATCTGGATTTTAGAGAATGTCCACAACATTTACATCCAAAATACCCTTTTGTTACAAGACCTGCGAGATTATTGTATACAATTAATATGCATGGAACGTTAAAGAATATCATGAAGATCAGAACAAATATTACAAAAAATTAAATAACTAATAAGTGAAAGAATATTGTTACGTATATAAACAAATAAATAAATTAAACATGTAATTTACCAGAGAAAACTCCAAAGTCTGGATAATCATGTGTCATGTAAGCACATATGCTATACAATGTAAAACTCCTCTCTGCCACGATGGGTCTTGATACATCGTATACATTTATCCCATCCCATAATTCCTTCAATTCATCTACCAGTGGTTGTAAGTAGACATCCATATTCTTCACTTGTCTTCTACCAGGGACCATGAGAACCAAAATAAGATGTTCATTCTTCATGGAAAACCATGGGGGGATATTTTTATTGATCACTACTACAGGCCAAACAAAATAGTTGGTGTTCTAGAGGGAATATGGGTTGACGTCATCCATGGATATGCTGAGTCGTAGACTTCTTACTTCATCATTGAATTTTTCTGGCCATGTATCCTCTTTATGCTTCATGGCTATTTATCAGTTGGGATTTGCATAACTCCCACCTCACTTCTGTGTGAGGCATGCCATCCCTGCAACATAGCTAATTATTTGCAAAGAAAAACCCTTTGAATCCTTGGCACGTGCCTCAATATCTTAAAAGGAGGACCAGTACGTGATTTACCCTTCTTTTTTTATTTATCATACTTGTCATGCCCACATTTTAGACACATCTCTTTGTTTGCATATTCTCCTCTATATAGAATACAATCATTTGGACATGCATGATATGATATGTACTCAACGCCCAACATTTTCAACAATTTCTTTGCCCCTTCACAGCTACCGGGCAAGAAATTATCACTCAGAAGAACCTTATATTTGAATAACCTGTAGTTGGTGATCATGGAAAATATATATTAATAAATGTACATAAATGTCGATATAATTATTAACTTTCATAAAATTTACCATTTGTAATGTTCATTGTAGTGTACTGATTATATATCAAATTTATATAACGAAGTAATTTTTGGTAACTTACCTCAAAATTTCCGAGAAAAATGCATTCGACAAGCCAAATTTTGCTTTCAAGTTGTACAGTAACATCATTGTCCCCAGTTGGGTAGACTTTGAGTGACTACCAGGTCCAAAGAGAGGGGTGGTGGAAGAAAATTTAAGGCTTTCGAAAAAGTGTCAGTGATATGAGCATCATCCCCTAGCTGATCATCGTTTTGGAATGCATCTAATGACATTGTCTCCATGGTTTTCGTATCCCTTAAGTAATAATTCATACCAACCTCTATTTGATTGCCTCCATTGCCAGCTTTTGAATAACTACTATTGTTGTAGTCATTCCTAATTGGTGAATCTAGACATAGCGAGAATTGAATTGGTGGTTGATTCAACCATTCTTGGTATCGTTCCTCTCCTATTTTTTCTCTTAATTCAGTCTTCTCTCGATTTGAAATTGTCGTGGGGTGCAACAAAAGATGGTAGGTAGGTCACTCATCATCACTAGAATCCTAATAATTAAAAAAAAAAAAAATTGAACATGATTAGTACAAAATATATGATATCAATTAGTAACCACGTTGACCATATTGCATGATTATAAATTGGTTTTACATTGAAATAATTACATTAATCAATATACCAAACAATTATAATTATTACCATCATTGTCCTGGGATTGTGGCTAGAAGATGAAATTGTGTTACAATTGGTAGGGTGAAGCGGTTGTCCATTTTCATCTACCAAATGTGCCTTGCGATATGCAGCTCCTAACAAGAGCTTTCGGCATTTTGGAGATGTTTGAATATTTTGTGCATCTGAACTCGATGCTGAATCTACATCATGAACCTAAAAATTTGTATACATTATAAATTTAATTAAGCTGTGCATGATTGACATGGATAAAAAACAAAAATTCAATTAGATAATGAAAATATAAATAAAATCTAAAGTAAATATTATGTCTCGATATGGATAGGGAGAACTTCGCGATGGAATTTGAGAAATATTATGGAACGAGCTGGATTTTGAAGAATTTCCCATTCGATATAATTATGATATTTTCTCCCTGCATTTGAGAAAAATAAACAATAAATTTTGGTGCACACACTTAAAAGTAATTTCGGTGCCTTAAAATTGGACCTCTTGTTATTGGTGTCGTTTTATAAACTGGTGATGTTTTGTAAACAGACACATCGGTGTCGTTTTATAAACAGACGCACCGGTGCCGTTTTATAAATAGATGCACCGATGTTGTGCTATTACATGATGCACCGGTGATGAAAAACCGCAAATAAAAAAACCGCAACTCTATTTTCTTTAAGTGAAAAAAAAGGCAGTAAATTGAAAAATGGGCAGAAAAATATTTTTTTTAAATCTAATTTCATAAAACATTTCTTTAAATACTAAACACTTTTTATTATTTCACTATTTTTACAAAAATTTCCAGCCAGAGATTTGCAGGAGATATACCTAGACAAAACAGAGCACGAGAGCACTGTGGAGCAAGGAAATACATTCGAACTGAAGTATTCAGACAATCAAAATTCCAAACCTCTAGTGATTCAAACCCTGTAGCATAGAATTTCAAACGATATCGTGATTAAATTTTATTGTTTTTTTTACTTTTTCTGCAGTTTTTTCCGCAGTAAAAGAAAAAAATCGAAGTTTATTATTTTTTTTTACTTTTTTTCTGCAATTTTTTTTAGTTTTTCTACAATTTTCAGAAACAACATAAAAATTAAAAAAAAATCCATTTTCAGAAACAAACCCTATATTATTTTTGTTTCTGCCCTTTCTTCTCCCTCTTTTTGTGATTTTAGAATTAGGGCTTTTCAATTTAGATTTATAGTGTTTGTATTGCTAAATATAGGTGTAAGACATCCAACCCACGGAACAACTTGCATAGTCGGATCCCAATCCATGTCGGCCCTTTCGTGAAATTAAAAATAAAAACAGATATTTTTTCATCAATGCGCCCAGCGTAACCGAGCACACCGATGTTGTTTTATAAATTGACGCACTGGAGCGGTGCTATTATGCGATGCACATGTGATGAATAACCACAAATAAATAAAACACAACTCTATTTTATTTAAGTGAAAAAAGTGGTAAATTGAAAAATGGGTGGCAAAATATTTTTCTAAAATCTAATTTCATAAAACATTTCTTTAAATACTAAACACTTTCATTATTTCACTATTTTTGAAAAACATTTCAGCCAGAGATTTGCAAGAGACATACCTAGAGAAAACAAAGCACGAGAGCACTATGGAGCAGGGAAATATGTTTGAACAGAAGTATTCAGACAATCAGAATTCCAAACCTCTAGTGATTCAAACCCTGTAGCATAGAATTTCAAACGATCACGTGATTAAATTTTATTGGTTTTTTTTACTTTTTCTGTAGTTTTTTTTACGCAATAAAAGAAAAAAATCAAAGTTTATTGGCTTTTTTACTTTTTTTCTGTAGTTTTTTTTACTTTTCTGTAGTTTTCATAAACAAAATAAAAAGCAAAATCAATTTTTAGAAATAAAGCCTAGATTCTTTTTTCTATGCCCTTTCTTCTCCCTCTTTCTGTGATTTCAGAATTAGGGCTTTTCAATTTAGATTTCGAGGGTTTGTATTGCTAAATATAGGCGTAAGACATCCAACCCATGGGACGACTTGCATATTTAGATCCCAATCCATGTCGCCCCTTCCATGAAATTTAAAAAAAAAGAAGATTTTTTTCATCGGTGCACCCAGTGTAACAAAACGCACCGGTGCATTGTATTATCCCAGCAAACCACGAAAGTACCATGATAAAATATTTAAAAATATATATATATTTTTATCAGTGTGCCATATGTAAAATATGGCACTGGTGTGCTATTTCATTATGGCACACCGTGAACGTGTTGTTTCGCAAACAAAAAAAATCCATTTTAGAGACAAACCGTAGATTCTTTTTGTTTCTCCCTCTTTCTATGATTTTAGAATTAGCGGTTTTCAATTTAGATTTATAGCGATTTATTGCGAAATATAGGCCTAATACATCCAATCCATGGGAAGAATTGCATATTCGGATCCCAATCCATGTCAGCCCTTGTGTGAATTAAAAAAAAACAGATTTTTTTTCATCAGTGCACCCGGCGTAACCTAGCACTAGCACACCGGTGTGTTGTATTATCCCATTGTACCACGAAAGCACTGTGATAAAAAATAAAGTAATAAAATATTTTTTCTTAGTTTTCCATATGTAAAATATGTTGTTGGCACACTATTTCATTATGGCGCACCCCTGACGTGTTGTTTCGCCAAAAAAAATCCATTTTTGAAACAAACCCTACATTTTGTTTGTTTCTACCCTTTCTTCTTCCTCTTTCAATGATTTTAGAATTAGGCCTTTTCATTATAGATTTATAGGGTTTGTATTGCTAAATATAGGCCTAAGACATCCGACCGACGGGACGACTTGCGTTGTTGGATCCCAATCCATGTCGGCCCTTGCGTGGTTTAAAAAAAAAAATAGATTTTTTTTTCATCAGTGCGTCCGTCGTAACCTAGCGCACTAGTGCGTTGTATTGTACAAGCATAGTGCGTAAGTATTGTGATAAAAAATTAAAAAATAATTTTTTTTATCAGTGCGCCATATGTAAAATATGGCACCGGTTTATGTTACAAAAACTAACACTCGATGATTTTTATTAGTTTCTCAGTGTTAATTGGTGCGGTGGTTAACATGTAATGCACTAGTGCTCCTTGTTGACATTGAGCACCGTACGACCTATTATACGATTTGTGTGATGCGTTTATAATACCTCCACGCACTGTCGTCAGTGCGTACATAATAAATGGCGCACCGGTTTCTTGAGATTTTTTTTTTACCTGAAATGTTGACAATTTATTTATAAATATATTAATGAATGATATGGTATAGGTTTCAGATTGATAAATAAAGGACTGACAAGAGGTCAAGCTACAAAAATATTGATAACACATCAAGAAAAACAAAAAAGGCAAGTTCTTTGTAAATTCTTTACAAAAAAGATTATTTTTGAACTATATATAAGTTTAAATACTATGTATTGTTTACTGTGTATCATGTAGATCCACAAAATGATGAATCTCGATAAGATTATTTCTAATCTAGGACTAGAAGATCGTAAAATCTTGATGGAAAAATTGCAAAAGGATGAATCAGGTGAATGAAAAATTACTATCGATCCAATATGAGTTTCTTTTTTAATTTTCATTAATAATATACTTAAAATTATTAGATAACATGTGTCAAACAATCTATTAATTCACATCTGTTTAATGTTCTGCAGGGACCAACAACTCAGAAAAGGAATTTTGTTATAAGAAAAGAAAAAAATAGAACATGCAAATGAAAATGAATTGCTCCTTAGCTCATCTGGAGTGGTGCTGGAGGTTAACGAAAGGGGAAAAAACATTTACAAAATTTTGAGGGGTCTAGTGGAATGAATTTATAGACGTTATTTCCACTTACAATACAAAAACCAATCCAATGATTCCAAGAACCAAATTTTATCTAAACTATAGGAAGAGTTTCCAGAGAATTGGTCGATAAGACATGTCAGACTTTTAATAACAAAAACGTACAAAAACAAAAAAGAAGGAATGGAAAAGTAATATTACTTTAAATGTTTGTCTAGAATTATTTATAAATATCAATTTCGTTATATTTATTTTTCATATATCAATATAAAAATTAAATAGTTTATTGTCATGTTACATTTTCAGGAAGATTATGAAAATCTCAAAATATGAACGAGCTGATATCAGAAATATGCCAGTAGGAATTTCCAAAAAGGTGTACAAGGAGATGGTCAAAGAAATGGACAAAATTGCATCACAAGAGGAGCCATCTCAATAACAACATGTTTCAAATGTAATATGTAATCATTGAATTTTTTGATCATTAGGTACCATAAATAAACAATTTAGCATTAAATATTAATTTTCAAGTATTTTCTTACAGAAAAGAAAAGAAGATGGAACCCATTCAACTCATAAAACAGGATGACAAGGAAGAAAAGGGTTGATATCTAAGTTTGTGAGTAATTGTTACTTCCTTATAACAACTTAACTAGATTTCATTTTTTTTATTTTTTAAGTTGTTTTACAAAAATCATCATTGAATGTCTTCAAACAGGTGCTAACATACAAGGAAGAACCATCAGAGGAATTGATTGAAATTGGGTTAAATATAGGTTGTGAGTATATTTTGGCATATTGTAAATTAATTGTGGAATTTGTTAGAATCTATGGATCTTGTTTTACTTAGCTCCATCTATAATTAATAGAACAATAAATAATTTTATATTAAATATATGATTTATTATGGGGTATAAAACTTGCAGGAAACAAAGTATGGAACCTGCGCCAAGTGATGAAATCTTGAAACATGGCATGTTACATGGTTCTAAAAGAATGTGTATAGTTTATGAGTCAATTGTTGCAATGGTACGTCATTTCTTTTCAATTTACATTAATTTATATTATTTAATATTACAAGTTTCATTATTCTCACCAATGTATATACACTCATTACAGTTTATTTTTATGTTTGTAGATGGAAGGTGAAGAAGAAGAAAATAATCAACACAATGAACAAAACATTCCTGAAAATAACCCCAAGTCGTGGAAGTAGCTCTAACAGTAACAACAGTTTAAGCGAAGAATGATGATCACTATGTTTGGATATCAAAGCAAGACATTGTATTTTTTGAAATATTATCCTATGAAATCAGACATTTTGTTTAATGTAATGGACATAGTGCCCCAATTGAAAGACAAAGGGATACCAATAACTGTCCCATTTTGTATTATAAATACTTTATTATTCATTTATATATATAATAAAATATGTTTTAATCTATTCAATTGCATTCTCCATTGTTATTCTCAAATGCACTATTAAAAATTTAATTCATATCAATATTGTTATAATATATATATGTGTCGACTTTTGATGAATAATGAAGTTTAAAAAATCACAATAATTATGATATGATATAACAAATTAATCCAAACATTACATTCAAATTCATTAATAAAAAATTAATTAATATGAATATTGTTATAAGATGTGTCAACTTTTGATGAATAATGAATTAAAAACAATCACAATAATTGCACTGTCACAGGTCGATGTTTCTAAAAAATATAAAATGAAAATTGGTTTGTGTTAGTTACTATACACCAGTGCATTTGTATTCTGAAGCGCACTGGTGCGTTTCTACGACCAATGGGAACCGCACAAATCCCAAAACCAATTAAAAATATCGGTGTGTTTGTGTGGTACTGTGCACCACTGTGTTTATGTGGAATTACACATCGGTGCATTTGTATGACCTCTGGGCACCATACAAATACCCATACCAATTATAAATCTCGGTGCATTTTTGTGATACTGCGCACCGGTGCATTTATGTGTCTCTACACACTGGTGCATTTTTACAACCTATGGGCACCGCACAAATGCTAATATCAATTATAAATCTCAGTGCATTTGTGTGATACTACGCACCGCTGCGTTTCTATAAGTATACACACTAGTGCGTTGAGACTACCTATGGGCATGGCACAAATCCCACGACCAATTAGAATGGACCCATGCATTGTATCACCAACACTGCGCCCAATGCGGTTTTATACCTTGACGGCCCGGTGCGTTCTCCTTCAACCGACCTGGGCCACCTTCTAGATGTACGCACCGGTGCGTTCAAGCCCAAGTAGCACACCGATGAAAAAAACATCCATAATAACCTTCAGCCACCCATTTTTTTTATTTGTGTTGAATTTTCCTTAAAATATCCTCCAAAACCTCCATAACCATAAACGGATATTGTAGCAATTTTTGTTTTGAAAATTTTGGCCAATTCTATAACACTAAAAACCTCCTTTATAACCTCCGCTAGAGGGTCTTTTCCTTGTAGTGTATATTGATTCATTCCTTGTCCCCCTCTTAGTATTCAAGTGTGTGCTCAATAATTGGTATCAAAGTAGGTTCCTTCGAATAGTCTAACCAGTAGAAGGTATGTCTCAAAATAATGAACTACTAGTTAAAAAAATTCTTCACAAAAAAATCTTCATTGTTCAGCGGAGAAAACTACTGTTTATGGAGTATAAGGATGCAAACTTATCTAATGTCTCTTGAGTTTTACATTTGGAAATATTTTTTTATTAGTTATAAATCTCAAACAACTCCACCATTAGATCAAGCTAGAAAGGAGGCTATTAAACTTAATTCAAAATACATGAATGTTATCTTGTGTAGTCTATCAAAATCAAAAAAATTTTCCATGTGATGATTTACAAATTATCAAGAGAAATTTGAGACAAAATTAAAAATAACTATGAATAAAATTACAAGGTTAAGAAACCAAGGCTCCAAACTTATAAAATATTGTTCAAGGGTTTGAAAATAAAAGACGAAGAAAATGTTGCAACCAATCTCCTTTGTGTAGAAAAATTTTTCAATGCCATCAAATGAATTGGTGAAAAGGTTAAAAAACCAGTGATGGTGTAAAAGGTGTTAAGGTCATACACCTTAAGTTTTGAAGCCAAATTTCCCACTTTTGGAGAAATCAAGGATATTGATAAATTGGAAATTAATGAATTTCATCGGATTCCCACAACATATGAAATGAAGACCGAGAAATAGAAGCCATCAAAGTGGAAATAATCCTTAAAATATTAAAAGAAGATGAAAAATAGAGAGTATAAATTAAGTGATAGCTCCAGCAGTGAAACAAATGTTGAGGAAGAAAATTCGTAAGAAAAGTACAAAAGGGTTCTAGAAAAAACAAAAGTAAGCTACCCTTTAAATGCTTTAACTGTGGGAAAGTAGGACATTTTGTGGCTAAGAGTTCATATGAAAAATATGAAAGTAGTGATGATGAATAATGCCACAATGTAAATAAAAGAAGTAAACATCATCAACATAAAATAACCGCCAACACAACAAGCATGTAATGAAGAATAATTCCTCTAAGAAAAACAATTTTTTCTACTCAAAAGGGATAAATTAGTGACTTTTTTGAAGAGAGTACTGATGAAATTTTCAATAGTGATAGACAATCAACTTTTCTCATGGAAATTGAAATAAATTTGATGTCTTATAAATTGAATACAAAGGGAAATAAACGATATATTTTGAAGAAGAGGAAAATGCCAAAATAGATGGGGAGGAGTACCTTGAAGAAGAACTCATTTGTGCCTTAAGTGAAATTTATTTCACTTAAGAAAAATAATTTGACCCAAAAGGAGAAGTACCTATAGAAATATGAAGAGGATGATTTTGATGCAAAAGAAATGATGTCACAAAGCTTTGAACAAATAGAAAATACTATTCCAAAACTAAAGATTCAACTATAAGAGGAAAAATGAATGGAATAAGTGGTAGGAATCTAGCTGAAGGAAAAGGGAGAAAATGGTGAGATGGAAGTTCAAATTGTTTCCTTAAGAAAGGAATTAGAGAAAGAAAGTGCTCAGTTAAAAAAAAGATTGAAGTTTGAAAATATTACTAAAATGTGAAATGATATCATCAGTTGTGAAAATTCAACATTCATAGAGACTGGTCTTAGCTATGATATGAATAATAATACTCCTAAATAAGATTAAAATTCTCACACTAAAATCCACCAAAGAAAGTAAATGAAGGAAAATATGAAATACATGATGATGTTCTCAAAAGATTCATAAAAAATGAAGGCAACACAAAGAAAAAAAATTAAGTCCCATGGAAAACTAAACTCTCTCACAATGAAAACATGGGTTAATTGAGAAGATATTTTCCATTAATATGGCCTCACACAACTTGGTACGAAAACTCCTTCTTTGGTTATTATTTTTCTTGTGATCGCTTTGCTCATAAATTAATAGATTGTAGAGAACATGAAGAAATAATCATGCACGAAAAAAATGTACTTATGGGTTTTTAAATAGAAACTATAATTCATTTTGCCCCTTATTTTATTACAATGTTGTATATTATAAGTGAAAAAACTTTGGTAACATGACATGTTTTTACAAAAAGCGCCATTATATAATATCCTAGACAAAATAAGGAAGAAGATACCATTTCCAAAAAATCCATAAAAGTTTGGAAAAAAAGGAGGAAGAAGAGTTGAAGAAGGATAAATATATGCTTGTACAAACTGCATTTCATGCTCAAAACATAGGAAATCAATTATACATTGATAATGGATGCTCAAGGCACATGAAAATTGACAAGAGAAAGGTTCTTAGTTTGAAAATGTTAATGAAGGAAGTGTGACATTAAGAGATAATTCCACCACAATGATAGTTGCAAACGGTACTCTTAGTTTCCACTGTGAAAAAATAAAATAAAAAATGTCCTGTATACTGAAGGCTTGAAACATACTATTATTAGTGTTTGGGAAATGTATGATCAAGGACACACTCTAAAATTTCATTCTCAAGGTTGTGAGATAATGAATGTAGACACAGGAAAATTAGTTACATATGCAAATAGAAAATCTAACAACATATATATCCTCAATTAAATCAAGGGAGAAAGATGTTATATAGGAAAAATAGAAGAAATCTAATAATGGCATAGAATAATCGGCCATATTAACTTTGATAATCTAATGAAAAATAACACTAAACATGTAGTGAGAGACATGAAAAATATCACAAAACATGCAAATAGTATTTGGAAGCAACATCAACTTGGGAAGAAAGCAAGAACAAGCTTCATGGAAAAGGAGTACTAAACAATGAATCCATGGGAGTACCAACTTTGTCTTTCCCAAAGGCTTTATGAATATATCATCCATGTTTTTTTTCTCATATAGCACGTCAAATCAATTTATTTTGAATGAATTTTTTCTTTTCCAAAATGATGTCAAGTTTTAGTGTTTGTTGATCTTTCATGATGAATTATATTATTTTCCAATTTCATTGAACTTTGGTTGTCACACTTGATAGTTATAGGTCGTCTTTGCATTTCTGCCATGTATTCAAGAATTCACTTTAGCCAATTTAAATCATGAGTAGCACAAGGGAATTTTTTTGGCACTAAATTTCACCCATGGGATAATTTTCCATTCTTATTTCCCAAAAAAAATTTGTTAATTCCAAAATTTTATAAAAAATATTTATCCAAATTCTAGGGGATAAAATTTTTTTTACTCACAAAGTCACCATATTTTATAGAAACTATATCGAATTTTTAAAAACTGAATATTTTTACAAAACTATCACCAATCATTTTATTGTTTTGATGTTAAGGACTACTAAGCTTCACCAAGTTTTCTACACTTTAAGATAAATTTCCATCCTTCAAATTTTCTTGGCTATCACTATATAATGAAAAATGGTTTGTACTTGGCTTCAATTAAAGAAAATGAAACAATTGGCTACTCTCTGCTACACCAAGACATAATCCTCAATCCTATATAGAATGCATATCTAATGGTGGATTTTTAGATCAATCAAAATCTATATAATTTGTCACTCACCATTCAAATAATAAGTTTATTCAATACCAAAATAAATAGGTCATTTTAGGTATTGAATGGATCTCTTGGTATCATTCCAATGGATCTCATGTTCATGACTCTCACTTAAGTATACTAATTGAGTAAGTATTGTTGTGGTTGTTAAGTAATTTAAACTGTCCATGAATTGTCTATACAAAGTACCATTTAGTTATTTTATTTAATCATTGATGCAACACTTAACATTATGTTTTGATAGACTGCACATTAGACTTTTGTAGCCATTCATATGGAATATTTGTGTAAGTTCATTTTCATACTTATTTTGAGTGATTAAAGTTTTACTATATTCCCTCCACAATTCCTAAATAGTAATGAATCTATCCATGATCCTTCAATTCAAATTCTTGCAATAGTTGTCTTTTGGTTTCATTAACCAAACTTGTAGCACTTCACTAATTTCCAATACGCAATGAAATCAAGGAAAGATGTACATGATTATCATTTTTATGTAAATATTTGGATCACTCTTAATTTTTATGAGTTCTTGTTTGTATTAAAAATTATCAATTTTTATATACTATGATCTTGAAGATTGGTTCATACCATATAATCATTTATTTAACTTATATTTTATTTCCCCTACTTTACAAAACTTCTAGTGGAACAAGATAAACTTATTTTAATTCACCAATCAAAAGTGTTGACTTGACATCCATTTTTTGTAAGACTTAATTTTGCTTACTATCTAATTCAATCATAATCCTAATGGTGTCCATTTTAGCTACATGTGCAAATTATCATCATGATCTATTCCTTTGTTTTGTGAGTAACCTTTTGCAACCAACCTAATGTTAAACTAATCTATACTACCATCATTGTTAGTATGAATCTTTATTCGAAGTGTACGAAAAAAGACCACTTTAGCTACGCATAACTTATAGCCCTAATAGCAGAAATGACTGCAAATATCTTTAGATCTGTAATTAGATGAACAAGGCAAATGGTGCAAAAAATCTAGATCTATGCATTAGAAGACATTAAACAGTAGAAAAATAAGTTTTACACTCTAGATCCAATAGACAAGACAAGAATATATCCAATGAATAGTTTTATTAATGGCACCTAGGAGGAAAACACAAGAGGGTGTTCCCTGTTCTCCTCAATGGGATGGGTTCTTGTGAGTCCTCAGCACTTCAGATTCAGAACTTCTCTCTCTTGATGATGTAGCAAACCCAGACAAAAATGGAAAAGTATGGCTATGATAATGGATCAATATCTAGACAAGTGTTGAGATCTAGAGTGATCTTTAGGCAACAAAAGGTGACAAATGAATGGGAAAACCCTTCTATTTATAACAAAATATTGAGTTAGTCTAGAGATTGGTGCATAATTAAAATATTATTAACCAAATCTAGATCCAAATTTTATGGAATATTTTATTATATTTGTTGGAGGGAAAAGGAATTTGACTTGAGTCAAATCCCCTTATTTGTCAATAATAAATAAATAAATGATTTATTTACCATTTTAAGGATATGGTTGAGTAATAATCAAATAAATAATGATTTATTTAATTATTTAAGGGTGAATTAGTCATATTTAACAAAGAATATTATTTAAATAAGATTTAAACAATTATTCTTTAGAAAATAACAAGATAAATAGTGATTTATCTAATTAATTTCTTTGTTTTGGGTTAAATATAACCAAAAATATTAATTAAACTATTGTTTAACTAATTATTTCTTGAGGAAAATTAAACAAATATATATTTATTTAATATTTCCATATGGGGTTTCTTGTTTAGACCACAAACAAATTAATAAAGGTGATTTACTAAGTTATTTTCATAGTGAAAGCAATTTTACTTGGAGTAAAATTGGTCTTACATGATGTACTTGGGTCCATCTAATGATACTAGGTTAGATGACCAAAAAATGGTGTAACAGATTGTCCCCCAGCGTGTGAGCATTAGGAGCTAATCATATGACCGAAGTATGTTGTAAGAACTCAATCACCAGACATCGAAGGGGAATTCAAAGAGAGAGAAGTATAAGGTAAACCAAAGTGCTGAAAGAACTAGACCTTGAGGAGGTGACTTGCAGGGTGCGACAATTCTTGTTGATGAGTGAGTACCTGCTATAGGCGGCAGGGGAGGCATACCTATGCCTGTCGAGGCAATAGTACAAATAATAAGGCACCCGAAAAACCATAGAAAACAATAATAAAGTGTATGCTGGCCTAAATATGAGCCATATAAATAACACGATAATGAATCCCACATACATATTGTGCCTGGGATAATAGCCAAGACTTTGTACAATAATATTTGAGTACATGAGATATAAATAAAACCCAAATGCCCCTGAAAACAAGAAAGGGCTCTAAACATTTGACTGATACATGCAAACAAAAAGGTGTTGCAAGCAGCTGAGGCCGACATCATCAAATCTATGAAGCTGCATCGAAGGCTGTAATGAAGATGTCATCCGAGTGTGTGGGGGGCTACCTGTAGGGCCACCCCCTCATGAGGACTGATACATCTCACACACACCTGGGAATCATCGATTTCAGCTACTGCATCACTGAACCATCAAGTATACAAATCTCGATCATGCAGAAAGGAGCTAGAGCTGAGAAGCAATCAAGTCAAAGGAAAATAAGGAGTCCCTTTGCCTGATCCGAGGTACTGAAAAAATGTGGAAGTTGGAACCAAGGTACACCGCCCTCTAGACCTGTCTTCTGGAATGAATGAGTTGATGTCAACAGAAGAAGGCCCGCCATAGGTGAGGCAATAAGTGATCCTCAACTAAGGCACAAGAGAAAATAGTAGAGTGATTGACAGACTGACACAAATGATGATGATGAAATGGGGGGAAAAGAGTGGTGAATGGATGACTTCCCTTGCTAGAGCATAAATAACATGGATGACCTAGCAGCAACTGACACAATATCATGGGGGATAGGGGACAGTAGGACTGAAGGCCATAATGAGCGACACAAGAGAGAAACCAAGAAACAGAGGATGGAGGACTACAGTGAAGTGCGAAGGGAATCGGGATAGACTCCATGAAAGAAATAATGACTCAACTCGGATGCTTTGAACAAGGGTGACTCAATGATGTTTCCAAATAGAAAAAGGGTCTAATGGGGACCATAAATACATGAGTACAAGATGGTAATGCATGAAAAAAGTCAACACAAGCGTGGAAAAGTATGGGGGAAACACGGTGCCCCTGGTACGAGTGTTGCAAGTGAAGAAATTCAATTTTGAGAAGGGGTGAAGTGGCGCTTCATGGGAAAAATGTGTCCCGATGAAGTATCAAATCACTGAAAACTAACAGATACCTATTTGAGGGCTCGGTGAGAGCTTTGCAATGGTGCAGACGGAGCTATGGTTGGATCGCAGCATGCAAAAGAAAAAAATGGGGTTTCTCTTTTAATAAGGCATTTTCCCTCCAAAATCATTCATTTGCATGTGGAGCTGTGGTGAATGTGAATAGGAGAGAAGGCCCTAATTCTTGCGGCGATCGTAGCAGACAAATCGACTGTTGGAATCGAGATCCGTCAGTTGCAGGTAAGAGGCCTAACGCTACTCTTTCTTTTCAGTGGATTAAAAGTTCAGATTAGGTCCCTAAGGCTCAATAACAGTTCTCTACTCCTCTTCACAGCCGGGTCGCACTTTTTGGGGCAAAAAGTGCGACTTGGGTAGCAGGTTTTAGCCGAAAAAGTGCGACTTGTCCCAGGTTTAGGCCTAAAAAGTGTGACCTGTCTGGGAGGGGTATTTCTGTGTTGTTTTTTGGCTAAGCACTAGGGTTTTGTAATGGGAAAAAAATTTTCCTATCTATATACTAATAAATATGATGTTTTTGTCCAAGGATGGCAGAATTACGGATCAACTAGAGAGAGAGAGAGAGACCTCAACACATTACGGTCAGAGATCCATGAGGATCAGGATGCCCACAGTGCTTTGGCCAGGATTGGGGTTCTAAAGTTTGTGGAGAACCCTTTGATGAGAGCTGGGGAGCCCTTATTGGCCTGGATTGTCAGCTATTTGGATTCGGACCATGAGGTCTTTATAGGGTAGGGGCACCGGATCGAGTTAACAGTTCAGGACATATATATCCTGACTGGTCTTCCACCACTTGGGATGGTAGGGAATACTCAACCAGCACTACCGCGAGGGTGGAACATTATAGAGTTTGTAGAGCGGCATTGTCAGCCAGGTCTCCAAATCAAGGGGACTCGAATACCCATCAGAGATTTGGAGAGGGTAGAGACCCGTGTTGTGGCCACAACGATGCTGCGGATACTGGGCAACCAAGCACTCCATCATATCGCGGGGGGTCAGATGATGCTGGTGGAGAGTGCTTTGAGTGGGACCTACTATGGGTGGGTCCAGATGATGCTACCATCATTGAAACGACAGTTGTCGCTATGTAAGCGGCAAGTGAACCATGACTGTGCATATGGTACAGTTTTGTGCTCTTTCTTCTTTGAGAAGATCCCGACGCTACGACCTCACATACAGCTCCTAGATGGAGGTCCCAGAGAACCTAGTATGTGCTGGTGGGGGAAACTACTGTGCAGAGGAGGAGGTGGAGTAGTTGTACGAGTGTTCCGTCCTGATTTCTTTGTTCATTGGGATCAAATGCTACTGTATATAGACGACTATTGCTATAGTGGGATGATCTATTGTGGGGACCCAGATCTGCCACTGCCCCCTTGTCGTATATGGGGACCTGATGGTGAGTGAGAAATTTCTAATCTTTTATGTGCATGTAAAGTTTCTAGAATATTATATGTGGAACTGATTCTTTTTCTTTTGGTATGTAGATACATCACCGGTAAAACTGGCCGAGTACATGGGACGACCTACAGCATCGGGGGCCACAGGATCTAGTGGAGCAAGGGCGCAGCATAATGAGGATGCAGCATCCCTTCTGGAGGATATCCGTCATAGATGTGAGAGGCTTCTAACCGATGTTTCAGAACGCGGTTGGCAAGACTTAGATGACCAGTACATAGAGCCATGTATTGGTTTTCCCTCGGAATGGCAAGGGGTCATGCGGTGCATTGCTATGGCCAGACAAGGCATGTGTGATATATGAGCTGCGGGGGCAGAGCCATTGGCTCGGGACCCTCTAGATAGTGATTAGTGTGTAGGGGTAGGTGGTGCCCCCAGTTTTGGGTTTGTGTAACATGCTATTGGCATGTCATATGTATCAGAGTTGATGAACTCTAAAACATTTTATACGACACATACTATGGATATGCATCATTTTGGTATTTTTATGTTATTGTCTTGTGTGAAATGTGTGTGTTAAATTCCAATCCAGAATATGGTTTGAAATACTATCTAGATAGTGATTTTGTGCTCTAGGTACATGACTGAAAGTAATTATTTCAAATTCATGCATCAAAAGCTCCACTCGTAAATATCTTATGAACAGGATAGGATTATGCACACAATATACACCATTCAATTGCATGACAAGAAGCAGGGAATCTAAACGAACATGAAGGTGGAGGATGTGATGTGAAAGGGAATCGGCTAATAAACCTCGCACAACATCATATTCGGCCTGATTATTAGTAGCAGTACCAATGCATACACCGTTTGAAAGAACAAGTGCCTGCAAAGGGGTAAAAATGGCCCAACCTGCCAAGGCTAAATTCTGAGAGTAGTGACTTGCACCATCGGCAAAACTGATATAAGGTGTTGATGGGGGGTCCCTCTGAAAGGTGCCACAAGACAATAAATGGGAGGATAAAGAACAATGCTGGAAACTTGAGTGCATAATAGTCATCGAATGCACTCTGCGGAAGGGAGTGATCTGGGTGGGATCTCTACTTCCCACATGTTGCCGGTGAGGGGAACTGTGGGAGCTACTAGAGGCGTAGCTTGAGCTCAGGCTGCATAATTCACCAAAGGTATGGATGATGGCATCCTGTTTATGGGTGGGAAAGATGAATTCAAGGGTGGACATAGCTTCCATGATGTCATCATCACAACAGGGGGTGGAAGGACAAGAGGAAGGGAGACCACATGACGCGGTGAGGCTACCTAACTCATCATCATGAGAAGAAAGACTCACATGCACATCATCGCGGAGGATGACGAGAGAATAATCAGATAAAGGATCTACTGATGTTGAGCTCGGGGTGTTTGCTGAAAGGAGATCAGACAAAACAACAGGAGAAGATTCAGAGGGAGCTTCTATCAAGGGTCTCAAAGATGATGAAAGGTAGAGGATAGTGGCTGCATGCTCCATCATGTCAACATCAGGGGGAGAATTTCAATGGGAGAAAGTAAATCCTCAGTTTGGCTTGCAGCATACTATGCAAGTACGGGAGAAGCGAATTGGTTCTGTTCAATCTCATATTCCCAAACTACCTCTAAAGAGTCACGATAATGCGTAAGGAGGCGACAATGATGAGAGTAATGGCCATGGAGAACACACAAAGCACAAGGGTGTTTGGTGTGAATATTATTGTTGTTCTTGGTAACGGTCGAAGAAGAAGCAGAGGTGTCAGAGACCATCGACTCAGGGAATGCGACATTAACCATGGGCTTGATGTGGGGTAATTTGGGACAAGTATGGGTGGCATGACCGATGACATCACACAAAGCCTGGGGCTTTGGAGGCGGAGGAGATGCAGGGTTAGTCAGGGCCACTTTTTCCTTTGAGGCCCTTTTGTGAGCTTTTCCCTTCTTACCCGAAGTGGTCACAACAGGATGCGGTTCTTGTTGAGGTGGTTGAGGCATTGTGACAACGGGAGAAGTCAGGGGGATCGGTTGAACCAGGGTCAAAGCAAGATAAGGTTTAGGTTGACCTGGCAGGGTGGCGGTTGGAGGATCAAGGTACCAAACCAGGAGCCCAATGGTCAGGTTAGGAATAGAGAGGGTGGCCATGACAGGTGCCATATAGATGCCTGGTGGAGGGACCAGGAACGGTATCTGGCCGGAGGGGTAATGGCCAGGTGGTACGGCTCCTAAATGGTTAAGACCTGGAGGAACCGACCCAGGAGTATAAATAGGCTCATGAGTACTAGCTAAAGGGCCAGGAGGAGGAGGTCCAAAAGGCTACATCGAAGGGCTAGGAGACAGCTGCAGAGGGTGAGAGGGCTGCTGACTAGCCAAGGCAGGCCTCTTGAGAGAAGCCTGAGATGATTTCATCATGCAAACATTCAATGAGCTAGGGTCAGAGATAGGAGGAGGAAGACCAGGGAATGTACCAAGCAAGGAAGATTCCTTGTAGACGTTGGGTGAGACAATGGTCAAAGGGTCAACAGTTTGCTTGCTGGCTACCGAAGATATAGTGGACTCAGAGGAGGTCTGAGACTTTGGCTCATAATACGTCAACTGGTCAATGGTGACTATCTTTCCGTTATGGGGGAAGGACATCATGCGGTGAACTGCAGAAGGGACAATAGACATCACATAAGTGTAGCTACGACCCAAAATAATGTTTTAATCCAAGGGAGAATCTATGACTTCTACGTCAACGCAAACCGTCTTGCCTGCAAGAGTGATAGGACAATTGCGGAATAAGCCAATGGGCTTAGAGGTGTGGCCATCCCAAACTCAAAGAGTGATCATGGAAGAGGCCAACTCAGAAGATCCGAGTTGTTTCCAAACCGAAGTGGACATCACACAGGTGGATGTCCCCTCATCAATAATACACTGGGAAATGTTGACGTTCCAGATCTTGACTGGGATTTGGAAAGCGACGAAAGCAGGGAGGAGAGGATTTTCTGACCGGTCAACATCAAATACAATCAATCAATCATCGGAAGGGTCTACAGCACCCACAACAGACAGAAGATATTTTCATTATGAAGGGCATGACTGGAGGAGTTCCAGCATTGAAATGGCAGCAGGGGATTGTGCTAAATCATCGATTATGCTATACGAATGGGCGAATTTTCCAGAAGCAGCATTTCGACATAACAGACCCTTAGGGATCTTGGTATGAACCTCTGCCCTAGGCGGAGGGATATTCAAGGGGCCATTAGGTGTCGAAAGAGGCTCTGTAGAGACTGAAGGATGTGGCTCAGGGACAGACGTGGCGGGAGGCCTGTTGTACTGACGGGACCAAGTCTGAAGATTGATGTCTATGGTTAAAGGTTGATCAGATTTCATCATGAGAATCTGGTCAGCGGGGGTACTAGACCAACAAGGTTGGGTAACAGTGTGGTAAACAGGAGGTTGGGCAAAGAGAGGAGGCATGTTGTACCCTGAATACATGCTACCAAGAGGGGAAGATATGCAAGAGGTGTTGGCCCCCTTTCGAGGAAAATGAGAGCCCATGGGAAGTTGAGCAATGACGACACACACACGACACCAAGGAAAAAGAGACCGACAAGGGCAGGGAGGTGCAGAATCAAGTGATCACAATGTTGAAACAAGGGCAAAGAGGTGCAGGATCAAATGATTTCAATGTTTTAGAGTCTTTTATTGGCGGTGTTAACCAAGCCCTTTTTCGCTAAGGGTGTGAGTGTAAAAATTGTGTAATTTTTAATTTTTAAACCAGACATTTGTAGAGAAAAAAGAAAAAGTGTTGTTGTATAACTGTAAATAACCCTGCAAATGGCAGTATATAGGCCTGCAAAACAAAAAATAAACAGCTAATAATGCAATAATATAAACACAAGAAGGTGGGCCTCTCAAAAACTAGTCAATAGGTGAGTAAAAAACTAATCTAAACACACTAAAATAGGCTAATAGATATTTGGTCAAGAGGGACAGAGATCTAAAAGACAAAATCTACTGAAAAGTGGTGCCGAAAATAGCAACAAATTAGAGGCAAATCGCTGTAAAAAGTGGCAGCGAAAGGCTATCTCCAGGAAGGAAGCGAAGTGCCCCTTAAGGAAAACCCAAACAACACTAAAAGAGGAGATTTGGATGTATAACAAGCCAATCTGAAGTGGATCTTAAGATGAGGTATCAAACCTGCAAAAATAGTTGAAGACTCTGAAATTTCAGATAACTTGCACCAGCAAAACACTCTTCCACAAAAAGTGGAGGGTACTGAAGCCCTAGGGGGCTAGGTTCCCACTTATTCAAGCAAAACAGAACAAGTACAGGTCCAAAACGGGCAGATATGGAGGTCAAAAAACCCTGAACAGAGGCTTAGAAGAACCCATAAAACTTTTAGAAAAATCCCTGCAGAAAGTCCAGGTCGCGGTTTTTGGCCTGTTTTCAACAGAGGTCGCACTTTTTGGGCTATAAAGTGCACCCTGGAGGTCTAGGTCATAGTTTTAGGGCAGAAAAGTGTGACCTACACTTCCGGCACTCTTGGCAGCAGGTTTCAGAAAAATTTTCCATCTCAGCTGCGGCTGATGTCGTTCACCTGCGCAATGGGTCCGAAAACACGTGAAAGTTAGGATTTTTATAGTTTTAGGGTTTTATGGGTTAAAAACAACATCAATAATAAGCAAAAAAAGGGGTTGAAGATAAATCCAAGGGCCTAAAGCAGCTGGATATGCAAGGATCAGAAAAATGACAACGGTCGTAAAGGTAAACCCGTGTGGAGTCGCCAGTTGTTAGTATGAATCTTTATTCGAAGTGTACAAAAAAATACCACTTTAGCTACACATAACTTATAGCCCTAACAGTAGAAATGACTGCTAATATCTTCAGTTATGTAATTAGATGATCAAGACAAATGCTACAAAAAATCTAGATCTATGTATTAGGAGACATTAAATAGTAGAAAAATAGGATTTTCTCCATAGATCCAATAGACAAGAAAAGAATATATCCAATGAATAATTTTATTAATGGCACCTAGGAGGAAAACACAAGAGGGTGTTCCCTGTTCTCCTCAATGGGATGGGTTCCTGTGAGTCCTCAACACTTCAAATTCAGAACTTCTCTCTCTTGATGATGTAGCAAACCCAGACAAAAATGGAAAAGTATGGCTATGATAATGGATCAATAGCCAGACCAAGTGTTGAGATCTAAAGTGATCTTTAGGCAACAAAAGGTGACAAATGAATGGTAAAACCATTCTATTTATAACAAAATATTGAGTTAGTCTAGAGATTGGTGCATAATTAAAATATTATTAACCAAATCTAGATCCAACTTTTATGGAATATTTTATTATATTTGTTGGAGGGAAAAGGAATTTGACTTGAGTCAAATCCCCTTATTTGTAAATAATAAATAAATAAATGATTTATTTATCATTTTAAGGATTTGATTAGGTAATAATAAATAAATAAATGATTTATTTAATTATTTAAGGGTGAATTAGTCATATTTAATGAAGAATATTATTTAAATAAGATTTAAACAATTGTTCTTTAGAAAATAACAAGATAAATAATGATTTATCTAATTAATTTCTTTGTTTTGGGTTAAATATAACCAAAAATATTAATTAAACTACAGTTTAACTAATTATTTATTGAGGAAAATCAAACAAATATATATTTATTTAATATTTCCTTATGGGGTTTCTTGTTTAGACCACAAACAGCTTAATAAAGGTGATTTACTAAGTTATTTTCATAGTGAAAGAAATTTCACTTGGAGTAAAATTGGTCTTACATGATGTACTTGGGTCCATCTAATGATAATAGGTTAGATGACCAAAAAATGGTGTGACAATCATCATTGAACTTATATTTTCACACCTATTTTTATCTTATAAGGATTTTCTTTTAAGGAATTTCAATTAGTTCTCAAGTGCTTTTTTCCTCAATTCAATCATATTCCTATTACAAATAAACCATCCATTCTCTATACTCTATTTCTTTCCCCAAATTTAAAGGTTCTTAAAAAAATATGGCATACACATCAAAACATAATTTTTATACTTGATTGGTGTCATTATTTGTATTATTTATCTTCATGGTACCTCACTACATGGTGTAGTAGTTTTACTCCTCCTTGGTGTACTCCTACTCTTTGTAACTTCAATAACAATTTGACATTTAGAATAATATTTTTGTTATTCACTTTATCATACTTTTGCACTTTCAATGCCGTCTTTAGGAAGTTTCCATGTACATTTTCACTATGATATTCTACTTTTCTGCAAATAATTTACTATAAATAGTATCTTAAGTTTTGTAAGGTTTGTATTCGACACAATAACTAGTGAAAATACATTTGATTCACTTTCCACTACTAGTTTCCTTTTATTTTACTTTGGGGTGTGGGTATTTCTTTACTCCTAAGAACATTTTTAGGTAGTTGGCATTGATTTCAACCAAGCTAGTATTGATGAGCATGATATTTCAATCTTAGGGGGAGTCTAATGGTTGTTGTAGTCCTTAGTAGAGAACCATCATAGTATCAGGATGAGGCAAGAAGCTAAAATATTGTACATGTGATAGTTAGGGAGTCCAAGTTATTAGAGAAAATTATGCCTCAAGAGATTAGCTCATATACTCCTAGATGTGGCATAGTTTCATAGTGCTCATAAAGATCTTTCCAGTGGTATATTAAAGTCCAAAAATGGCCTCCTAGATCGAAATTTATTTATAGTCAAAGTGAGGTGCCCTAAAGTCAAAGTGGCAGAGTTAAATGCACCTTAGGGTCAAAGTGGTGACTAAGTTTGATGGTGTGAACAAATATAGTAGAGCATATTGTGGAAGAGTTGGCAGAGGTGACCATTTAAACACCGCGAAATTATGAGGGCAGATTTGTTGCCACATATCCCCACTGGCACATCAGAGAGATTCTGTTGGATCAATATGTGTAAGAATTAACACAAAAAGGGGGTGTCAAAATGGGTGGATCACCCATACCAACATCTAGTAATTGACTACGGTGTTTGATTTTGAAATGACCCCTTTCTAAAACTAGAAACCATGCAAATGGATGGCGTAATTGGTGGTTTTCTTGGTACAAACCACAAACAATTTTTCTCTAATACCGAGGCAGACGTGAGCATGATGCCATCTTGGCAGGGTGACCCTGGAAGGTTTAAAGGGACATAAAGGTGAAGGCCTAGGATGGACATGTCAAGAAATGTGGTAGTAATGCAATAGTAGAGAGACGTGTAGTGTAAAATCTGGAATTCAATGGTTTTCCTTTGAAATTATAACAAAGGATTTTGACACAAAACAAAGGATTAGACCCCCTCTATCTATATAACCAAGGATACATGGATGAATATGGATGGGACATATGGCACAACGTGGTTGCCTTGTAGTGATGTGTTAGAAGCAACAATGGTAGGTGATGTTAGCATGATGTTGGTACAAGGCAACACATGTCATGAAAATTTTACATTTTTGGGTACCCGAGTGGGCCAAAAATGTGACATGTGGACCAATCCTATGATGACAAATGGAAATAGTGATGTAAGCATGATATCATCCCTCAGGATTTATCCCAAAGTTTTAGAAGGGAACATAGGCAAAAGCAGCTGGATGACTAGGCACTGGGCCAACACGACATAGCTAGGGCCAATTAGAAAGGTTTTGGGCAGACGCACGGGACACATCATCATAGAGGCTTGAACCCAAAGGAAATAAAAGGGGGTAAGGGAGAAATATGTGGGATAACAATGCCAGGACACATTGGCAAGTACGAGCGAAACCACGAGCCAATGTGACAAGAGGAAGGGTGGCCCCATGGGAAATGTAATCCTATAAGGCAGACCTCGATAGTTTTTAGGTAGGATAGGAGGAAATTCTAGGATACAAGCACCAAGAGATGACGATATAATATATGGTAGATGGCGTCCAATGGAAGAAGGAACATGGTGGCCCCGCAGACCATGTAACCTGTCAAGACCATATCTCCACGTCTTCAACTCAACCCTTTGCTCCATAATATAGACACTGGAAACTCCCTTTCATTTGCTTCATTTTTCATACTATGATTCACTAATGCTTAAAGCACTCAGATTGGCTATGATACCATGTTGAATTTCCACAACCTTGGGTCTAGGTTAGTGTCTTAAAATCGTTGATGCTACCAAACCAATAATCTCAACAATATTGCTTTTCACAACAGAATATAAATAGCAGTAAATCACATATGCACAAAATCTATACAACTTTCTACAATTTTCAACCGAACTTCATTATATTAACAATATATAATACAATATTCTAGGGCTCCCGTATGATCGATAATGGCCCTTTTACATCCACTAGTAAAAGATACAAAACAAGATACTGTAACCATCTGGTTGTAGCATGCTCTCGTAGTTCCTCTCGGTCGTACCTTGTTCCTGTCGGGTCCTTCAGCTCCCGATCTACAGATCCTACCTCTATAAATTCTCCAAGTCCATTTGGACACTGAATCTCAACTTAAAATATGTTCTCTAGTTGTGCCTTAGTCCATCAAGGCCACAACACATTGAAACTCATGTCAAGTTGTTCACAACTCCACTTGTGAACAGCTCTCAATCTGCCCACTGCTGCTCCTTAGCTACTCAGGGACTTCAACCCGCTTTGGTATTCCTGCATTGCACCGATGAAAACCAACATAGGGAATGAAGGGCTTCCACCTATCATTGCAATATGTTCATCTCCAGGCCATAATGAACACGTGTTAGGAGGATTGCCCATCATTTTTTGTAGAAATCCTTCTCCACACATAAGTCTCAAGCTCCACAAAACTACTCCTGGCTTATCAGACACTTGAGCTCCAAAAAATTCCTCTCTCCCAACTACGTTTTTCCCTCAAGGTGTTCCACCGGGCTCCAACTTGGACACTATCACACTCTCCTCCAGTAGACCATAAGTTCCCAATACACGCCCATACTTAGTCCACTCTCACACTTCCATCCAACAGTCCATGAGTGACCAAGTACATTTTGTATCATATGCTCCTAGTTAGGGCATCCTCACACTTAGGAAACCCTTACACACGACTGCCAACAGAATTTTCCAATTTTCCCTTTTCTTCTACAATAGAGGAGTTATTGCACAAATCTAGGCACCAATAATTTTTCCTCACCTAGGACATCCATCCACCATGAGATCTGCTCCTAGATGGAGTTCCTTCATGCCCAAGGAAACTTCATAAAATGGATCCCATGGCCTGCAAGTGAACCAACCCAATACTAATCACACATTGTGACCCAACACAATGTATCAATGGAGAAAATACATACCTTTGTTCTATTTTTCATGGACAGTGTTTTGGTCACTGGTTAGGGAACCCATTGTAACCTACATTTGCCCAACATTCTTGCCCAAAACACACTTCAATTAATGTAGCCTCCACTCCTTTACTTTCCCGGTGACCTTGATTTGTGAGGAGGAACCTACAACTCCTTGTTAGGGATGTGTTAACCCTTAAAACACCACCAACAGGTCTACGACCTAGTCCTCAAAGGAGGTCTCCTTCTTGGCCTATTTGAGGATAATTATGTTGTGTCCCTTACCCAGAACAATCCCTAATTAATGCAGCCCTTTAAAAAGGTGTCTTCCAGCTTTAGGTTACATGTGTTTGACCTCAAACAATCCTTCACACCTTTTCTATACTATCCTTCTGGTTTTGGCCTTCAATACTATACTTCTCCTCCTTTACATGCTCCCTTTCCTGCAATAACGACCCTAGAACTGACCCTTAAAAAAGCTTCACATTCTCTCCTTGGTTGCGGTTACCACAAGGGATTATGCTCACAAGGTTTCTCCAAAAACACACTCAAGGATCCTTCTTCTGCTGTGGCTAGGACCTGCAATGAATCTGCACTTCCTTTGGGAGGTTGGACAACTCTTTGAAACCTCCTTGCGACTGTGCAATGTTCCCTAGATTTGTGGTATTCCTTCACACATAAGTCTGCACTAAAATAGAACTTGTCCTCCCCTTAAACATGTGTTTCATCATTGCATCCTATATGCCTCCTCCTTGTCTGATTTCAGAGCTCCTTTCTTCAATGTGTTGTATTTTTGGATGAGAGAAATGAATCTCATATCACCTCCTATATATATCCATAGAGAGGGTTTCTTCAACTTCTAACAAGGGGCTTGAACAACTGTCATGAGGCTTATAACACCTCAAGCCGACCTTAACCATAGGTCACAAGCCCACTCATAACCTTTCAAATTTTATAACTCTTCAATGAAAACTTGGAATCGGATGATTCTCGTTGTATTAGAATCATCACGCCAAGAGAAATCATCCTTATCCATCACATGTCAAAGAATCAACACAATATTGGCCCAAACATCTATGGCTACAAAAGCCCAGGCTTGGGTTCCAAGCCCACAAGCCTACTTGTGGCGCTTTGACCTCCAATGCTCGAACACTAGTTCTTGGAGTACCTCCCAAGCTAGACCAAAAATCATCACAACCTGTCTTATCCAGTTATCTATATTTTATGCATTAAATTCTCCACTAAATCCAGGTAAATCAAACTTGACATCTAGCTTGAAAATTGATTTTTAGATGCATTCCTCTTATTCCTATTAGAATGATGAGAAGAAGAGGAAGAAGAAGAACTTTCACTAGTGGATGGAGAGGGAGGAGTTTCTCCTCCTCCACCTTCATGGTGTACCGATGCATGGTCCTCGAGCTCTTTCTTATCATGCTTTATTGTCTTCTCATATTCTACAAAAAACTTGTCAAATTTGTTTGCCATGTTGAAGAAGATCTTGAGAAAATTTTCGCTCTTCTTCGTCTCATGCATCACATTTTCCATGTTCTGTCTTTGTGGTGCATGCCTCACTTCATGATCAAAGGACTTGAATTTTCCTTCATATTTTTGGAGCTTGTTCCTGGTTAAGATATACTCATGCAACTCACATCAAGAAGACCTACTATGATACCAAACTTGATCCAAGATCTTTTTCTTCAAAGATGCATTTAGAATTATATATAATAGAGCATGTTAACTAGGAAAATTGAACCACATGAAAATGAGCAGAAAAACATAAGCAAGCATCATATCAAAGACACAACGATTTGATTACGGAGTTCACCCAATGTGGGTTATGTCTCTGGGACTTGCTCAATAGTGGGGATGTCTTCTTTTATTAAGTGGCATCAAAGAAATCAAGAATAAGAAACTTTACAAAAATGACCCTCATGCCTCCAATCTGAATGACATCCTAAAAATGGAGTGCTCAGTTGGAGAAATAGACATCACTTTGAATTCCTGGTGCAAAATAGTGAAAAATCAACTATAAACTTTCCCAATTATGAAAATGTCACTTGTGTCCCTCTAAGGGTGTATTTTTTCCATCAATTCATTCTCCTTTCTCATGGTTCCAATCCTCCTCCTTGGCACAGTTCCATTGTTCCTTCACTGGTCGTTGCCCTGGTCAAATGTTTTTGATGGTTTATATATAAAATTCTCAGGCGGAAATAAAAAATTCGATCGTTTGGCCCGTTGGAAAAGTCAGAATTTAGGCTGGGGGAGGTCGTAGGTTCCAACCCCTCGCCAACCAATTTTGGAGTGCATTTTTTTTCCACTCGTAAACATTTCATTTTAATGTGATTTTTGGGACCATGTGGGTCAGGCGAATTCAAACCCTGTCGGCCTCGACAATGATAATGAGGTATGTTGGGTAGGGTCTTCGGGCACGTGGCCCCGATCCATTTTTGCTTATTATAATATATAAATAAAGTTGACCGGGGTTGGGGTGGGTCCACCGGGGGTGGCCCTCCCACCCCACTTGTTTATTTCAATAACAATATATGCGGGGGTGGCGGGGGTGGCAGCTCACCACCCCTATTAATATTTTTTTTGTTTTATTATAACAACATGGATATTTTCAAATTTCCTGAAAATAGAATTTTAAGTAGGCGACAAATTCACTTGTCTGGTGGTTGAATTCCGTGTGTCGGGTCTCATTTGAGACCATAACTTGATCATATGAACTCAGATTTGAGTGTCGTTCACACCGTTGCAATCAGGGCGACGAGAACTACGATTTGGTCCTAGTTCTATTTCCATATGTCAACTTTTATTTTTGAGCTATTTTCAAGGCCACTTGTACTTTTGGATCCTCTTAGATCAGCTACTACCAATATTTGTTATTGACAAGTGAATAAGGGAGTATTTTCACTTATGTAATTTTATTTGTAAAAGTTAAGAGGACATATAAGATAGACAGAATTATTCCTCTAATGAAAAAGGAATTATATAAGGAGAACCTTGTATAAGTATAGTAATCAGATCTTGTTTGTGGAATAGTTACAGTGTTAGGTCATTATAATAATAGTGTATCCCCTTATTGTTGTTAGTGTAACCCTCTTATTTTTATTATTGTACCCCTGTAGCTCCCATATTGTTATTATTGTGCCCTTACATTATTATTGTTAGGTCGGCTAGGATTAGGTTGTGACCCCATTGACTCCTATATATACAAAGGAGGTTTTGTCATTTGTATCATCCAAGAATTATTCATTTATGTAATGAAAAGGAGGTTCCCCCCTCGAAGTGGCTTATTTCTAAGGTGTTGATCTCTCTTTTATTCTATTTTTGCAACTGGTTTCATAACATTTGATATCAGAGCTTTGGATTCTAGGGTTTCACTGCTCCAAACATGTCATCATGGAATTTTCGCTATAATTTTTTTTCTACGAATATTCAGATGCTGAAATTTTTAGCATGCGAAGCCAAAATCACAAGGAACTTCATGTAAAAATTTCAGATCTTGGTTTGGAATATTTACGAAGATATGATCTATGGAATTTGGGGTTGTTTCAGGCTCCTGAATTTCATCTAAAAAAAGGTCATCATGGAATTTTCACTATAATTTTTTTTTACGAAGGTGCAGAAGCTTAAATTTTTACCATGCAAAGCCAAAATCCTCAGGAACTTCATGTAAAAAAATCATATCTTCGTTCATAATATTATCGGAGATATGATCTATGGAAGTTAGGGTTTTTGCAGGCTCCTGAATTTCATCTAAAAGAGCTGACCATGGGAAAATCGGCATAAATCTCTCTCTCTGGGCATCAGATTTGAATTTTGTAAAAATTTGTTGCAAGTACACAGACTGTATTTTTCTGTGTATCAATGTTAGAGCCGAAGGACAAAACAGTGACACGTGGCATGCCATACAATTTCACTCTACTGATGATCTGAAAATGGAATGTACTTGTTTAAGGGTGCAAGGTATCCATTTTCCATAATTTCTAATGTGAGCTATACACTCCAATTGACCTCTGAAAATGTGAAAAACTTCTTATTTCTTATACAGAGATAGACTGTAGGGGCATTCACCGGACATGTCACCTCTAAAGAGAGGATGAGTTCCAGAGGCTACCTGGCCCTCTACAGGCTCTGCCTAAATAAATAATGAAGTTAACACTTAGAAGTCTTTGACATACACATACTTGAAATTTGATGTCTTGCGGAATAAGACAAATAACTTTCTGCAGCTGAGTAGGTGATTATGTGTGTATGCAAGTTATGTATATTTGCTGTTTAACACTTTATATCAGTTTTTTTTTAGCATATCATCTTCAGCAAATAAAGACATCAAAATGATAAAGCAGTTCACCCCCCCTCTGGGCTACATCTGCTGGACCAAGCCTCTCAAACTAGGCTTGTCCTCTTGTATTAAAAATGCTACAAAGGCTAATAAAAGAATATGAGTGTCTTGAAAGACAGATCTGACTGTAAATAAATAATCAGAAGATAGGAATTAGCTAAACATGCTCTTTCCCAAACACTAAACAGTGAAATTGTACCTGATACAGTACTTTTCCCCAATTGGCCCTGGTGGCCCTTTAGACTTGCATGGAGAATTTCGAGGTGAAGATGACCTCAATTGGTTCTGAAACCTCTGCCATTAGACTCATAATGTCGAAAATAGCAGGAACATTCTTTTGAATCACCAAAAATGGAAGAACATAGTCCCCAAACAGCTCCAGCACTGAAATGGCCCTAGTGGCCCTCAAAGCTTCCCTGAAGCTAAATAGTGAGAAGAATGTCTCAAAAGGAAAAAGGAGCTGTAGAAATGGATTCAGAATGCTGAAAAACTTCAGGAATGACCTTCGTTCCACATTCACTGGCTGCACAATTCCCAATGCAGCTCCCAAACTGATTTGGCCCTAGTGCCTCCTGGAACTTCCACGAAGCAAAATCACCTGAAAAATACTTCAGTTGGCTGTGAAGCCTGTGCCAATGGCTTCAGAAGGTCGAAGAGACCCAAAATCAAAAAAAATTTCGTCTTCAAAGACCTCTCCTAGCAGAAGTTATGCCACATTTACTAAACTGCCAGTTTCACCTTGAGAAGCTCCACCAATTGTGGAGAAACTGTTGATAACGCCACCAAATTAGCAAATGGCGCCAAAAGGGGCGGAGCCGCCAATCTTATCCGCGCGGTTTGTTGGGCAATTAATGTTATGGTTAACGCATTGTGCGCTCACATATGGGTCGGCGGTTTGTGCAAACGTGTTTAAATAAATACCACATTTAATAATAAACAGCCCACGAATAACACATAACAAAAGTTTGTTGATCCGTTGAACTGCGCGCCAAGGTTTAATACTGTGGTTCTTCGCCGGAGGTCCCATGGGAAGGGGGCTGGCCCTTAGGGGCTGGCCCCCTTTCGGGCCCCGCCCAAACATCAACAAACTTTAAATACACATTTGTGCCGCCGTTATAACAAGACCTTGGCGTGTGGTGTGTTGGTAAAAACGTTGTGTTAATAACTGCCCGGTCGCTGGTTCGAATCCGACCACTCCACAAAAATTTTGAAACGCATTTCCAATTCGACCTTGGGGCCACGTGGCGGCCTCCGGGCTTGCCACGTGGCGCCTTCTCATTGGCTGCCAACGGAATATGCTGTGGAATATTCCAAGGAATATTCTCAGAATATTCTATGGAATATTTTTTTTAAATAATTTGTTTTCCAAAGTCAAATTTTGGCATTTTTAATGGAAATTGAGAAATCTTCAAACTTGAATAACTTCTGCATACGGCGTCGGATTTGAGAACCGTTCGCGGCGCCGGAATCAGGAAGACGAGCTCTATCCGGTCATTCAGGTTCAAACTAATTCTGAGCACCTTCATTTTTGACCATTTTACGACACTTGGTCCTGAGCTCCTGATCACACCTCCCAAATGAGAAGCTTTTGGACCCCAAAAGCTCACTGAAATTCTGAAACTGAACTGTAGAACAGAAAATGAGAGAATAACAACATCCTCTTCTCTTCAGCCTCCAAAAGAAATTCCTGAATTTCCAACTGTTCACATGGCGAATTTTGCTGAATGAGCCATGTACTTGTGTCGAATCCCGACCAAATTTTCTTGCCATACCAATCTGCCATACTGAAACCAGCAATGACACTTGCTGAACTTTGTGCCCTCTTTGCTTGCATGCCTTTCCAACTCATGGAATCTTGCACTGCTTTTCACTGACACTTCGTTCTCTGCACCAAACGACACCAAAAGCATCTTGTGCAACATATGACATCAACAACCAGTTGACAATGAGATGTGCTATACCAATGACACACAAAATCTATAACAAGTGTGCACAAAACCGACACAAGTCGATAGAAAACAAGATACATCTTGACCAACATGTGTGTATGTATCATGTACAATGAACTATATACAGTTCGCTAATTACACATACAACCTCTATGTACATGTGCAACTTCAACTCTTCTTTTCAAATACCCACAAGTACATCATCCCAAAAACATGTGGGTGAACAAGAGCTGAACCAAAAGATATTGCTGCAACATAAGTGAGTATCATACTCATCTTTTACACCTCCATGGCGAAATTTTGCAACAACAAAGAAATTCTTTCAACTGAAACTGCTTTTACATGCAATCTTGCATCAACTTTTCAACTGAAATACATGCATACCAATCTGAAATTTGCATGTACAAAATGAGTAATGACTTACTGCAATAAGAATTCCATCCACTTCTCACCAAGCCAATTCCATGGCGACTTTTGCTGCTGCAAATTTTCCTCATGTGAAACTTCTCTTTCCACATCAATAATGGACTCCATAGATCCACTTGCGCCAAACTGTTTGTCCCTTAGCTGCATACGCTTTGGACGATTTGTTGGATGCAAAGTCCAACAATGAGAGACATCATGTCACTTCCTTTGACAAACTGAGAAAATCTTAAGCACTTTCTGAGAAAGTTCTCTTTGCCTCTTTTGCTTCCTGTGTGCTTTCTTTTTCAACCAGCATCTTGAAGCAACATGGTTAAACAAACCACAAAAAGAACATGCAATTCTTTTCCAATGCTTGTGTGGAAATTTTCCATGCTTTACATGATCAAAGGAAATATGATTGAAATCAGATTTAGACCTTTCTCTTTCACCTTCATTACCTTCATGAGGAGGTGAATCGAAAGAAGAAGAAGCTCCCTTTGGAACACTATCAATCCCATCAATGGTTTTAGAGCTTTCACCACTCCCTTGTTCAAGTGCATGCTGATGCACACCTTCTTCTTCAAGCTGATACTTGGCTAAGGCTTCTTTGGCAACAAGGAGTTGGCCTTCCATTTCCTGCAATTGGTCAGAAAGCACCGTTTTCTTCCCCATGGAATTCAATCGGTTTGAAGTCTAGATGTCTTTCTTTCATCCCTTATACATTTCTCTCACCATATTCATCATGATGAAAATTAAGCCTAAGCCTTCATCAAAAAAATCTGTGAAGGAGGACGATTTTGAGAACTCACTTATGAAAGTTGTCATTATAAAAATGAACAAAAGAGCTTCAACAAACTCAAACAACAAGTAGTTTGCAGAATAATAAAGCAGTCAATCTTCAACACTGCTTAAGACACCTTTCAAGCTACACAATCAAGCTAGTGATGTCAGTCAAGAAAACCTAGTGCTCTGATACCATCTGATCTGAAAATGGAATGTACTTGTTTAAGAGTGCAAGGTATCCATTTTCCATAATTTCTAATGTGAGCTATACACTCCAATTGACCTCTGAAAATGTGAAAACTTCTTATTTCTTATACAGAGATAGACTGTAGGGGCATTCACAGGACATGTCACCTCTAAAGAGAGGATGAGTTCCAGAGGCTACCTGGCCCTCTACAGGCTCTGCCTAAAGAAATAATGAAGTAAACACTTAGAAGTCTTTGACATACACATACTTGAAGTTTGATGTCTTGCGGAATAAGACAAATAACTTTCTGCAGCTGAGTAGGTGATTATGTGTGTATGCAAGTTATGTATATTTTTTGTTTAACACTTTATATCAGTTTTTTTTAGCATATCATCTTCAACAAATAAATACATCAAAATGATAAAGCAGTTCACCCCCCCTCTGGGCTACATCTGCTGGACCAAGCCTCTCAAACTAGGCTTGTCCTCTTGTATTAAAAATGCTACAAAGGCTAATACAAGAATATGAGTGTCTCGAAAGACAGATCTGACTGTAAATACATAATCAGAAGATAGGAATTAGCTAAACATGCTCTTTCCCAAACACTAAACAGTGAAATTGTACCTGATACAACACTTTTCCCCAATTGGCCTTGGTGGCCCTTTAGACTTGCATGGAGAATTTCGAGGTGAAGATGACCTCAATTGGTTCTGAAACCTCTGCCATTAGACTCAGAATGTCGAAAATAGCAGGAAAAGGCTTTTGAATCACCAAAAATGGAAGAACATAGTCCCCAAACAGCTCCAGCACTGAAATGGCCCTGGTGGCCCTGAAAGCTTCCCTGAAGCTAAACAGTGAGAAGAATGTCTCAAAAGGAAAAACGAGCTGTAGAAATGGATTCAGAATGCTGAAAAACTTCAGGAATGACCTTCGTTCCACATTCACTGGCTGCACAATTCCCAATGCAGCTCCCAAACTGATTTGTCCCTAGTGCCTCCTGGAACTTCCACGAAGCCAAATCACCTGCAAACGACCTCAGTTGGCTGTGAAACCTGTGCCAATGGCTTCAGAAGGTCGAAGAGACCCAAAATCAAAAAACAATTCGTCTTCAAAGACCTCTCCTAGCAGAAGTTATGTCACATTTACTAAACTGCCAGTTTCACCTTGAGAAGCTCCACCAATTGTGGAGAAACTGTTGATAACGCCACCAAATTAGCAAATTGCGCCAAAAGGGACGGAGCCGCCAATCTTATCCGCGCGGTTTGTTGGGAAATTAATGTTATGGTTAACGCATTGTGCGTTCACATATGGGTCGGCGGTTTGTGCAAACGTGTTTAAATAAATACCACGTTTAATAATAAACAACCCACGAATAACACATAACCAAAGTTTGTTGATCCGTTGAACTGCGCGCCAAGGTTTAATACTGTGGTTCTTCGCCGGAGGTCCCATGGGAAGGGGGCTGGCCCCCTTTCGGGCCCCGCCCAAACATTAACAAACTTTAAATACACATTTGTGCCACCGTTATAACAAGACCTTGGCATGTGGTGTGTTGGTAAAAACGTTGTGTTAATAACTGCCCGGTCGCTGGTTCGAATCCGACCACTCCACAAAAATTTTGAAACGCATTTCCAATTCGACCTTGGGGCCACGTGGCGGCCTCCGGGCTTGCCACGTGGCATCTTCTCATTGGCTGCCAACGGAATATGCTGTGGAATATTCTGTGGAATATTCCAAGGAATATTCTCAGAATATTCTATGGAATATTTTTTTTAAATAATTTTTTTTCCAAAGTCAAATTTTGGCATTTTTAATGGAAATTGAGAAATCTTCAAACTTGAATAACTTCTGCATACGGCGTCGGATTTGAGTGCCGTTTACGGCGTTGGAATTAGGAAGACGAGCTCTATCCGATCATTCAGGTTCAAACCAGTTCTGAGCACCTTCATTTTTGACCATTTTACGACACTTGGTCCTGAGCTCCTGATCAACTGAACTAGTCCATAATTAGTTCATTGTGGGATATTGGCCATAACTCTGCCTTGAAGAATCCAAATCAGGTTAGACCTGTGGCATTGGAAATAAGATTCAAAGGGAAACTAGAGGATGGAAATTCATATATTGAAGATTCAAAATCACATAGATAATTCAGTTTCAATATCGAGCTCCTTAGAAGAAAGAAAAAGGTGTGTATTTTTTAAACAAATTGCATAACGTTTGTTTGAAAAAACATTTTGAAGTGATTCTAAGGGAATATCGAAGCATTTTTATCAGTATTGGGCTCTATAATTCCTCCCAAAAATAATTCCACACCCATTAAGCCCTCAAAAAGCTCTATTATGACGTGTGAAGAGGAAGAATTGCAGTATGAGATATCAAAATTACGGCACCAAGTGCAACAAATTTCGATCTTACGAAGAGAAACCGAAGATGACATAGATGGTTTAAAATAAAAAATGGACGCTAAGTTGGATGTTTTGAAGTATCAAATGAAATCTAATATGGATTATAAAATAGTGGAAGATCACATCGAGCATCAACAACAAGTTCTCCAAATCTCAAAGGATAACCTAACTTTGGTGCATAATCGAATGAAACAACAGGAAGATAAACATCGCAGCGAAAGAAGTTTTAAAGTAGTCACAGAAACAAGAACTCGACAACTACCAAATCGATCAATTTCAAATTATCTCAACAAGTGGAATAACTTACTTGTTAAAGATTCCACATGGGAGGATGAGAATTTTATACAGAAGCATCAAAAAATAATCAAGTATTGAGGGCAACACTTGTTTGAAGGTCCCTATCCCCTTATTGTTGTTAGTGTAGGGCGCTTATTGTTATTATTGTACCCTTGTAGCCCCCATATTGTTATTATTGTGCCCTTACATAATTATTGTTAGGTCAGCTAAGATTAGGTTATGACCCCATGGACTCCTATATATAGAAAGGAGGTTTTGTCATTTTTATCATCCAAGAATTGTTCATTTATGTAATGTAAAGGAAGTTTCCCCCTCAAAGTGGCTTATTTCTAAAGCGTTGATCTCTCTTTTATTCTATTTTTGGAGTTGGTTTCATAACATGCAATGTGTGGATAAACCAAGATGGACCTATGCATGCAAGCTTGACTAAATATTGGCCTGCATGACTAAAAAAGGAAGCTACATACAAGAGTGTCAAGTGATGTGTGGTGTGATTGACTTTCAATCAATTGTTTAAATTTGTAATTGTTGAAGTTGCATGTGCATAAAGATGGATAAAATTGATGTTTTGGTAATTTAAAAGAGTTATTTTTTGTCTTGGAATTACAATTAAAATTATTGAGCCTTATTCAGCCTAGATAAATCATTGTAGGTATAGTTATTTGTTAGAATTCATGACTCTAACAAGTGTCAGGTTAAGTATGGAGTTCCAAGACCTATTTGACAATGAACAAGATGCCCAAGATGTGAACAGTTTGAGAGAAGAAGGAGTTAAAGGATCAATAAAAGTGATGCATTGTGATGAAGACTGAATTGGATTATATGTTTGGGAAAATGATTTTTACATAGGAATAATGTTAATCTTTGTGTTTTTCAATTCTTTTTGTGCCTAAATTGAGAATGTTGTAATGATGCGTATTCGTTGTAAGGGGCACATGATCAGTTGTACCCAAAACCCCAAATTATTGCTCCAAGTTGATTTCTTGAGGTGTGTTGTAAGCCATGTTGAGACAAACATGTAGTGTTTTATGTAGAGATAAGACTTGACATCAAGTTATGAAATTAACCACTAGGTGGGTATGAGGGTAGTAGGTGTTATGGTATCTAAACTTCATGTGTAATCAAATAAGTTAGTCTCCAATTAAAGATAATATAACGTCCTCCTCCCACATCTACCCGAGTAACCGGCCAACTGGGGTAAATATGTGATGAAGAGTTACTATGATATGATTCAACCTCCCAAGTCACCTTAAGGAAGTGGAACCAACACCATTAAAAAACACACAACATTACAGACCTTCTCCACATGCTTCAGGATGCCCAGGAGCCATCCCAACCTTCTTAAAGGCTAGCCCCTGATCCAACTTGACCTTTTCAAGCTTCAATCCCTCGGTCACACATTTGACATGGGCAAGAGTGCGACACGAAACATCTAGTCGCACACACAACATTGGCATGCACATGACTAGGGACTTTTGCCAATAGTTCTCAGTCTGCGACCCCAATATCTATGCCACTTTATTAGGCCCAGAGCCCAGGTCACTGCCCAGAACACCATGACACTTTCATGAATGAAAAATAATATTGGATTAATGATGTAAAAGTAAATACTTGAAAAATTCCCTGACTAGACCCTACTAGCCATGATAGGAATTTTTTCAAACATGTCACAAATAGGTAATATACAGGTTTAAATAACATATGTGAGCATAGGCTTCTCATACTTATTTGAGAATCTCTAAGAAGCATTGTAGCCTCATCACATTAACTGCATTATCATCTATTTTGGCATAAAGCACATTCATAACCAACATATAAACAACAAAAATGATAAGAACATAATCGCCATATAAGCCACGTAATAACAAGCATAGTTACGCATCAATACAAGAGGAAAATAGCTCTTATTTCCATAAGAAAAATGCAACCAACACTGGGATTTCCACATTCCACCCGACCATAGACATGGTTTAGCCAAATCTCTCTTTATCCAGTCACCTCCGTGCCATATTCCAATCATGAATGTGAAATCTTATAAAGCTCATCAATCAAAACCAAATTAGGGCTTTGAGAGGCCAAAATACCTCAACCCTCAACCAATGATTCCACCTCACGGTTGGACATTATAACCATCACCAGATTGGTCTCTACCCAAGCTGCCCAAGGCTCCAGAGTCTAGAGCTTCCATGACTAGTAACTCAACTCACAATTGACGTCAATGTTCTAGATCGTTTGTCCAACCAGATCTTCTAGTTTTTCCAACAAGAGCTTCCAGGACTAGTGACTCAACCGACCCAAGACTTCCAGAGCGTTTGTTCAACCAAGGCTTCCATGACTAGTGACTCAACCCAAGTTGTTACAGGGCTTACAAAGCGTTTTTCCAACCAAGGTTTCCATGAACTAATAACTCAACCCACATCCAAAGGCACATGAGAACTGACTAGGAAAGTAAACAATGAAATGAATCCACAACACCATGGCTATCCAGAAAATGGAAAGGCTAGGCAAATCCACTGTCAATCCAATAAATCCCCCATGTCAATGACATATCATGACCAAGAAACCACATGCATATGCCATGCATGCACAAAAATAGTGAAGAAAACACACATGCAACTCGGTACGTGAAATCAAAACCCATTGTAGTCGTTGATCCTGATGTCCTCTTGCACTTTCCTACTCTTCCTTTGCCTTCTTGGTCCAAATCTCCAAGTATGCCACTCTCTCCAAGAGTGCTCCAAGAAAGCTTTAAGTGTCCATGTGTATGAGAAAGAGAGAGAATAAAATGAGAGCTCCAAAATTGCACTGAACAAAAGCCATGAACTGATCCTCAGAAGCCTTTTTATTAATGAGACATCTATTTTCTTCATTTTCCATTATTTTCCTTCATTTTCTTCCTCACATGCAACCTGTGACCTTTCACCTCTATTTTCTCATATTTTCCATTATTTTCATAAATAAATGTCATAAATGATATTTTTCCTTTCCAAAGCCTTACCCATTGCCTTTTCCAATTTCCATAGCTATAATAAACCATATGAATGTTTTTGCCAACATTCAACTTGGAATATGTGTCCCATGACCTTTGTTATTATTTTGTCTTTATTAACTTTTATTACATGGAATTTTCACGAGGGCTGTTACAAAGGAAAAAATGTGAGATAGAGTTGGAATGCAAGGGACGGAGTTAAAGAGAATTTAACATGATTAATGAACCATGTGAAAAGTATTTCTAGAGAACTAATGAGTATTGTGGAAGATACCCATGTATCTCAATAGATGGATTTCTTCTTATATGAACATCAATAATCAATTTTATGTAGGTACAACAGAGAAAAGAAAAATGCTCGTTTTTAATAAAATCCGAAGAGAAAATAAGAAAAACTCAAGAGAATGCTTTTGGAGGGACTATAACAGTAGAGTGTGGAGCACTAGCTCAGATTGTATGGAGGGAAAATGATGATAAATGTGTGTTGAATAATTGCAAGCTCAAGATCATATGTTTGTAATCAAGACTACATAATTATGTTTGATCTCTGAATTCAGCTTCCAAAGCCCGTTTATCGTGACGATCCCGTAGTATAACGTCCCGTCCTATGCCTTGTAGCTATCCGGGAATGGAGTAACGGAGCACAAAAGCCCGCAGAGGTCTAGAAGAAAAGCGGTCAAATATTTATTGGCGGCGGAGCAGTTGGTGAATGTGGGCCACAGAACTTGGAAAATAAGCACCGTAGTGGTGGGAAGCAGATTGATGAGATTAGCGGAGCTTGAAAATACATTGTCGAGTACAGTCTCTGTCGTAGGTTTAACGTTGGCCGTCTTGGCTATTAGTGGCAAAGTCTCCGGTCGACCAGCCATTGAATACTATTTCTCTTATTCAGTCTTCTTGATTTGGCTAGGATTTGTAGATAGGGACGACACATTCAGAGTAGTCATGATAATAATTTATATGTATCAACATCAACTTAAGCGTAACTCTACCTCTTAGACTATCAAAATCTCAGGGATTTTTAAAACTGTGTTAGACTATATCAATTTGATTAGGATTATGATTTGATTCCTTTCTGGATGAAGGGAAATATTTTGCGTGCGTCGATATCATGGAACTCTGGCTTTTGAGATATGGGTAAATTAAATTTTACGCAGTCAATAATTAAACAAAATACATATTTTTTAATTGTATATTTTAAAATTAGTTTTTTTATTTTTTGGATTTAGAGAAAATGGTTAATGACTTAAGATCTAGAGACATCTTATAAGAAATATTTATGAAATTTTTTGATACTAACTTGAAAAAAGTAAATTCAATGTCGTTAGTGGATTAATACTACTTATCAATATAAGATTAGCAATAAAATTATGACATATTGTTAGGTATTAACTAATGGTAATGTTCATAAATTTTCATATATATATATATATATATATATATATATATTATAGATTTTGCCCAACTATTTTACTAACCATTATAATATAACAGCTAGTTTGACTTAAAGAAAAAGAAAAATTTATTTTTTTTAATTATCAAATAATTTAATTTATTATTATTTATTATTATATTTTATAATCATTATATTATATTAAAAATTTATTAAATAAATAACTATGGAAAGTCAATAGTAAAAAATGAATAAGGTTAAATTATTATTATTATTATTATTAATAAAAGTTCTATTTTATTTATCTTCTAAAATTAATTTATTGATTAATATAATAATAATATTCTTAAAATTAAACTAGAAGAGAGAATAGTAAGTATTAAAGAAACATATATTTATTTTATTAATCTTTTTAATAATAAATATATTATATTTATCTTTAAAAAAGTTAATTTATGGATTAATTATAATAATAAAAACTATTAAAGATTAATAATCATAAAGTTAATTTAGAAGGGGAAAGAGAAGAGCAAGGGGCTTAGAGAAAATACTAACTAGGAGTATAGGGCACTGATCCCATATATGTTAATATTCCATCTATTGATACAATGCAAATTTTGAAAATAAATATTTAGATTGTTAATTAACTCAGCCATAATTTGTGGTTTATAATATTTATAACTTTTTTATTAAAAAATTGTAATAAATTTAGTTTATATTTAGCACCATATCATTTATGGACTAGTTAATATATAGATGAATATAATTTTTTTCTTAATCTATCATTTTTAATGTAAAATTATATACTTTGTTTAATTATATAATTTTATTTACCATAAATAAATAAAAAAAAATTAAATAAAGTTTTTGAAGTTTTCAATGTTAAAATATACTCCATTTTTTGAGATAAAATTGTTTATTTCAATTTTTAAATATTAAAAAAAAAAAATTAATATTTGAAAAATATGTACTCCATTTTTATTTAGGTATTATTTTTTAAATAATAAAAACTAATATATTTAAATAATTGAAAAATACATGCTCCATTCCATTCAAACTCTAACTTGAATTAAGGCTTTGTTTTTGAAATATATCTGAACCAGGAAACAATCTGTTTTTGGTTTTTACCATTTCAAATCGAATTTAAACTACTTGAATTAAGGCTTTGCTTTTTAAAAATATGTATTATTATTTTCATTCAAACTCGAATTTAAATTAAGGATTTGCGAAGTACGGAGCAATGTATATTTTTTTCCATCGGAATCTAATTCAAAATCGAACTTGAATTAAGGCTTTGCTTTCGAAATATATCTAATCTACGAAGCAATCTAGTGTTGAATAGGTCATCGGACTCGATATAGGCGGCAAAGTGACAAGGAATACACTAACATTATTATTATTATAAAATGTAGATTCCATTCACAAAATTGGGATGACAATGAAACCAGGCATGGGGCGTAGAATATTCTATTAAAATTCTAATATTCCCATTGAATTCAAGTATAAAATTGGGTGGTGGTCATGGTCTTTCGGATTTTTGAAGTAAATGAGCAAATTTAGGTAACGTTTCAACGACTAAGCAACTGTTTCGCAAATTAATAAATTTTTATTTTGTATAATGTGAAAGATTTGAATTGAAGCCGGCTTGATCATATCCAGCTTGATTGGTGGTTAGGGAATTGTCAAGTTGATAAATGTCTTTTTCGGAAGAAAAAAACTAACGCGTTATAAGTTATAATCATATACCATTACATTTGGTTCGATTATGAACAAGGGTATTTAATCTCTCATTAACCAGAAATTTCATAGATTCATAGATTACAACTCAAGATGCAAGAACATGATGAAATTAGAAAATAAACATTTTCACCGAAACATTATAAAAACAAAACCAAAAATAGTCTCCAAAATTTCAAGTATCATTTTGGAAAGTCCATGAAGCCCTCTTCCACAATTGTGCCATCCATATAGTAGCATAATCTCATCGTGTCTTCAGAATCTGTAAGTCCCACTTTGGATAGAGCATCCACAATTTTATTTGCTTCCCTGTAGACATGTTGTATATAAAAACTCTGAAAAGATTTGATTAGATTTTTTATGCTATCAAGCCATACCCTGAGATCTAGTGGATCAAAAAAGGAAGAACCCACAATACCATCAATAAGTGTTTTTGAGTTGCAGTAGACGTGAATGTGCTCCAAGGATTTCTCCTTAGAAAACCAGATGAGCCCCCACAAAGCCAATGTTTCCTTGATTGAGTTTTTTCCCGTTCCACCATGCCAATATAGCTTGTAGTGTGCTTGTTCACTGATTTTAAGCCATACCCCACATCCACGCTGTCCCCACTAGGCTACATCGTCGAAGAAACTTGTCGTCGTACAAATCTATGGATACTCATACCGTATTGAAAGATTCTTCATGATCAAAGGTCGAGGTTCCTCTGCCTCCACCCAGGTGAGAATTTTGGAGCATATTTGAAGACAATTGATCTGGATCCCTTCAAATATAAGATTATTCCACTCCCCCCAAGCTTACCATATGACAAATAGAAGCATGTATCTGTGTGATCCATTTCTCGACGTCCCCCACCGTAGACGGAGTTCAATTAAAGTGAATTGCATGTAAGGAATCCTGCAATAAGGGGGATCAAGAGTTCATAAATTTTTCTCTAGGATTGGGCTGAAACCAAAATGGTTATGAAGATCTCGTCTACCTGATTCTAGCGCCCTGAACGGTTCGAAAAATCGATGTCGTATGAGGGAGATATCACGTTCTGATAGAAAAGCAAAACAAGTAAATTTTGTGACAGTTTGACAAGGGTTGACTAGGATGCACAGTCAGCAAAAGGAATATTTTGAGGAATATTCCTTCCTCAGAGCCCACCGCATGATGACAAGAGGTGCAATTTTATTGGTCAATGGTTGTACATTTTGGTTTTTCGGCCAATCAGAGGGTGACACGTGGCCAACCCTAAAGCTACCATGTGTCCCCGAAATGGTATTTCAAAATTCTGATGAGGTTCGCAAGGCTCGACCTCCAACAGAACACGCACACGTCCTAACCACCCGAGCCACATGATGAGTCTTAAAATTTAATGGATTCAAGTTCTTTTTCAAGTTGAACGTAATGGAGTAGGGGGGTTGGGACCGCTGGCAGTCCTAACCTGCCAGCAGTCCCGCGATGGTGGTCACATATAACATTACAACCATAACATTAAACTTTGCGGATAAGCCATCAACCCACAACTCCACCAACAATTTCAGTTGTCACATGCAACGGTTATGTTACGGTTATCTTCGCGCGGTTAAGTTAACACAACCTTTAAACCGGAGTCAATCCATCCAACCCAAAATTATATGCGGAGTTCTGCCAAGAGTTGCGGTTTGGAATCCGTGGTTTGGGGTTGGCATGTGGCCACCCCAACCACTAACCTTAAATGCCACAATTAGTTTTGACGAAGTTTTTGGAGGCGCGTTTTTTAATGGCGGAATCCACTAAATTAACTCTAGTTAAGTGGAGTTCTCCACTTTTAGTGGAGTTTTTCTAGGTGTAACTGGGAAAAAGAGTAGGAGACTCAATTTTTTCCCATTGAGAGTGAATGAAGAGTCATTTTTTACTAATTGGAGCATTATGGAGCCATTGGTGCAGAGAAAAAAACCATTAGAGGCATGTAACTATATGTATTTGCAAAATTTTGAGCATAATGAAAGATGGACATGTCATTGGGAGTTGGACCAGCAAATGTAGCCCAAGAGGGGTGAACTGCTTCATGATGCCTGTTGTGTAAATTATATGTGGTGACTTATGTCTCCATTTTACACTATTGTTCAATGTTATTTGTTCTTATTTCATGCTTCTAATTCACCTAAAAACATCTACAATTCATGGTTAAAATCCTCATTCCTTAAGAAAACTATTGAGACCAGTATGCACATGTTTATAAACTAAAAAGACACTTAGCACAACAAAACTAATATAGTCATTTCAGATCAAATTGGTATCAGAGCTAAAGTTTTTTCTCTGGTATTGTTTAGTGCAAAGAATTGTTGAATTGTTTGCATGTTTTTAGATGCTTACTAGGCTCAAGGTCGAAAGAGGAGAAAGAAAATTGGTGGGAGCAGAAGGATTTCAAGAAGAGCCAAACAAAAGGAGAGCAAGATTTCCACAATCTCCACCACCTAGTTCACCTCCTAAAGAAGCAGAAGCTACATAAAGCATGCCTCCAGAGGAAGGAGAAATATGTGAAGAAGTTGATTCCAAAGAGGAAGAAAGAGTGTTCAGGGAAGAATTCCTTGACATGGCTAAGATGGTTAGAATCCTTTATCAAGAAAGGAATGAGAGACTAGAAGGAGAAGGATCCAAACTTCACAAGGAAGGATAGGGATCTTCAGGAGGTCACAATGATGAAGATCAGTCAAAGAAGGGAAATGGAGGAAATGGAGAGCCATCATCCTCACCCTCATCATCATCATCCTCTAATTCTACTTCAGTACATTAGCCACACAAGTCAAAAAACACTGGTATAAGTCCTTTTTTAAAACTTGATATTAAGTTTGAATTGCCAATGTTTAATGGTGAAGTCAATTTAAAAAAGCTTTATAATTGGATTAGGTAATTGGAGGTCTATTTGAGAATCCATAACCTTCAAGATGATGATACCAAAATTCAATTAGCTTCATTGAGAATGGAAGGTGCAGCACTTGTTTGGTAGGAAGCCAAGACAGATGAGGAGATCAAGAAACAAGGTAAGATTATTCTATCATGGTCATATTTCATTACTTCTATAAAAAAATAGTTTTATACATTAGCTCATATGTAGAAATCCATAATGAATTGGTAGAACTTTAGGTAATTAAAGGGACAAAATGTGCAAGAATACACCCAAGAATTTAGGTGAAGAGCTCTCTTATTAGGGGTAGATTTTTAGAGCCAACATACTTTGCTCAAGTACATAGGAGGCTTACATAGCTACCTAAAACATACTATTCTTATGTTTAACTCCACCAGTCTAGATGAAGTATGTGTTCAAGCCACACATCTAGAAGTTATAGGGAATAACATTTTTGAAGAGGGTAGAAAGAAACCTTTTGAGAGTAAAAAAGAAAAGAAAAGGCCTCAAAAGGTAAAATAAAAAAGAATGCATATGTTAAGAAAGAGAGAGAAAATTTGGTTTGTAAACATTGTTCAAAAGAAGGCCATGATGAAACTCATTGTTGGAAATTACATCCTGAAATGAGGCCAAAGAAACCCAATAACAAAGGGAAACAAAAAATTGTTGCTACAACTCAACATGATTTAGGAGATGATTCAGTTGTTGATTCATTACTTTGGTACATAATGAAGCTCCGACAGAGATTTGAACTCTGACACAAGACCAAAATTCAACAAATCAAATAGGCACTTTAAAGTCTTTTCTACAATCTTGTATGAAATTGTTAAGAGATCTAAAGTTTGTAGAAGGGCTTCATGAGTTGATAGATTTTTGTGCACCTAAAGAAAAAATGTGAAGTGAGATGCACGCAGTCAATAATTTTCATCAACAGAAGAGAACTGGAAGAGAGATGAGAATTAGTGTGCAGATATGAGACTATTAGATGGAACAAATTATTCTAGATTTGGGATCTGATACTAATGTCTTAACGAAGCAGAATTGGGAATAAATGGGTAAGATGAAGCTATAATGGTCACCTATTCAGTCAAGGATGGAAAATCAACAAAATATCTTCCCTTCAGGAAGACTACGAAGTGTCACAGTGGATATTGAAGGAATTAACACTACTACTGATTTTGAAGTAATAGAGATCGTCGATGACAATAACCCTTATCTTGCATTGCTTGGAATTGACTGGGAATTTGACAATATGGCCATAATTAATTTGAAGAAGAGACATGATATTTAAAGGAAACAATATGAGATTAATTGTTCCCCTGGACCCATAAGAAGGAGTAATATACACAGAACCAGTCAAAGGACTAGTCCAAAAAGGATACTGCACAGATGACATAGACAATATCTATCAAATGATAGCAAAGGAACTAGATTGTGTTAACCCTACTGCAGAGGGAAAGTTGAGTTGGGAGCAGGATAGTTCTTGCACCTCATACTCAGAAGAAGAGTTGGAGAACTGGAAGAATAGGCTGCATGAAGTATCCACAAGGCATTTTGCAATAATTACCAATTCAGTTCGTTGTATGATATATGAGGTATGTAACGTGCCTTCTTATGATGGCTTAGGTGATGTAAATACTTTTCTTAATGATTATGAAGAACAAGTTGCAAAAAATAAAAGGTTTTCAGTCTTGGATATAGCCTTGAAAGCTACCCCTAATAGATGGTGGAATGTGCACAAGAGGAATATAGGAGTTTGGAAGAAATTTCAAAGACTAGTGTGGATAATTTCTAGATAGATAGATACATAAATGGAGATAAAATATGATGGTAAAAATAATCCTAGGAAGCATACTCATCTATGTACTACAACATGGAAGGAGATTCCACAGCAAGAATGGGTACATGGATTCATTCATACATTAGAGACTATCCCTAAGAACTGGTACCTAGAAATGGAGCTTTAACATGGTACCAAGAACTACGTAGACATGGTTGATGGCTTCATATTAACATTCAGCCTTGAGGACAATTTCCCATACATAGATTTCGTCCTTCAGAAAGTCAAGAAGAGGAACTTTGAGAATGTCACCCCACTAGCATCACAACAACCTAATTTGGATGTGCAGATAGAAAATGAACTGGAGTTTTATAACCTTACTATAGATGAAGAAGATGATCCTCGCAACATTGACATAGAAGAGTCATAATGATACCGCAAAGTAACTAGACCTGAGCTAGAGATACCAGACATAACAAGGCCAATGAAGACCAAGACATTAGGGGAATTTTGAGGTCTAAAATGGGCCTCCTAAGGAAATTATAAAATAATAGTGGAAAAAATCAAATAAGATTTGATGACATCATCAAATTTTAGAGGGAAAAATGAAAAAACTACTTTTTCAACTCATATTTTCAACTTATATCCCAAAGTTTTTACTCAAATTTCAAGCGGGAGTACTCATTGGATGCGAAATTTAATTCCTCATCCAAGGAGTACCCATGTTGCATACTTTTGATGGGTCCTACTACACGAAAAATGAGAAATACATAAAAAACGTGATTGTAATCACGTTTTTTTATGTATTTCCCATTTGGCATGTAGCAAGGTTCATCGAAAGTATGCAACATGGGTACTCCTTGGATGAGGAATTAAATTTTGCATCCAACGAGTATTCCCACTCAAAATTTGAGTAAAAATTTTGGGAGATAAGTTGAAAATACGAGTTGAAAAAGTAGTTTTATTATTTTATTATTTTTTAATATTTTTACCCTTTTATTTAAAAAGTGGTAAATCATCCCCCATGGTTGACATCATCATCTTGAATCCTATTGGTTGTTATAAAGTTTATTTTTGTTGTACATTTTTCTTAGGAGGCCCATTTTAGACCTCAAAATTCCCCTAATGAGGTAAACATAGGATCAGAGAAGGAACCTAAGTTTTCAACAATAGGAGACTACTAGGATGAGGAGACAGTCATTAAAGTTACAAAGTTACTTCATGAATATCAAGAATTGTTTCCCATCAAGTTTTTAAAGATGAAGGGTATAATAGAAGATTTAGGAGTCATGAATATTCCCCTTAATCCTAATGCAAAGTCTTTTGAACAAAGACCTTATAGGATGAACCCAAAGTATAAGGAGAAAGTAGAGCTTGATAATATGATAGCAGCAGGAATTATTGAAAATGTAGAAGAATGAGAATGGGTGAGTCCTATGGTGGTGCAAGTCAAGAAGACTCAAGGAGAAATTAGGATCTGTGTTGATCTGAGAAGGTTGAATGATGCATGTTTACATGATCCCTTTCCTATCCCTTTCACAGATGAAGTGGTAGAAAATGTAGGAGGTAGGGAAGCTTACTCATTTACAGATGGATTCTCAAGCTATCATCAAATTAGGATTGCACCTGAAGATCATCATAAGACCACATTTGCTATAGAATGGGGCTCATATCAATACACAGTAATGCCTTTTGGATTAAAAAATGCCTCTGCTATATTTTCTAAGGTGGCGGTCGCAGATTTTAAGGAATACATCCACAAGTTTTTGGAGATATTTTTTGATGATTGGAAAATATTTTGATTATTGAGAAAACATGTTGGAAGTTTAAGAATTATGCTCGACACATGTATACATTATCAAATCTCTTTGAACCTAAAGAAGTGCATATTTTGTGTACCTTTCGGCATATCATTGGGACATATTGTCTGTATGCAAGGACTAATGGTGGACCTTGCTAAGATTTTTATCATTGTGAACTTTCCTCCACCTAAGACAATAAGACAACTTCACACTACATTGGTACATATTGGGTATTACAATAATTTCATCAAGGGGTATGCTCAAATCACTGTGCTTATGGAGAAATTGTTGAAGAAGGATGTAACTTTTCAATGGAATGAATAATGTTAGAAGAGCCTTGACATATTGAAAGAAAAAATGGTAGTTGCACCTATAATAGTGTTCCTTGATTGGAATAAGGAATTCCATGTCCATGTGGATACCTCTTGTATAGCTTTGGGAGTGGTACTGACACAACCTGGTTCAGGAGAGATTCATCGTCCTATATCTTTTACAAGTAGAAAGTTATCTAAAGTAGAAAATAATTATGCCACTACAGAAAGGGAAGGACTGACCATGGTGTATGCTTTGAATAATTTTAGATACTATTTGTTGGGGTCACACTTTAAAATGTTTACTTACCATTCTACACTAAAGTATTTTGTTAATAAGCCTGTCTTAAGAGGAAATATTTGTAGATGGTTACTATTATTCCAAGAGTATGGCTTTGAGATCATTGTTAAACCAATGAGACTGAATACAGGAACTAACCATCTTTCAATACTGGAAACATGGGAAGATCCAACAAACATAGAGGATAATATCCCTTATGTGCAGTTATTTGCAATCATATTGGAAGATGACCATTTCGCAGATATCATTCAGTTTTTGACAATAAGAATGGCTCCCTTGGAGTATACTACACAACAAAAGAAAGAATTAATGGTTAAGGAAGTTGAATTTTCATTAATAGTAGGATAATTATATAAGATGGGACCAGATAAGATAATGCGCAGATATGTCCCTCCACATTAAATGTAGATGATTTTAGCGGAGGCTCATGGGGTCGTAACTGGTGGACACTATGTAGGAAAATTTATTGCACAGAATATTTTGAGAGCATGATTGTGGTGCCCTACACTACATAAAGATGTGGAGGTGTATTGTTGATCATGTGATGTGCATCAAAGATTAGGGAAGCCTTCCAAAAGAGATGAGATGTCATTGGTACCACAAGTTACATTGTAGGCCATTGATAAATGGGCCATTTATTTTGTTCGACCCATCAACCCACCTGGAAAGAGAATTGGTGCAAGGTATGTAATTAAAATGATTCATTACTTGAAAATATGGGCTTAAGCACAACCATTAAGGGACTGCAATAGAGAGAATTTTGCGAAGTTTATTTTTGAGTACATCTTGTCTAGATTTGGATGTCCGAAGACTTTTATTAGTGACCAAGGTTCACACTTCCTAAGTAATACTATTGAAGCATTGACTGAGGAGTTCCAATTTTATCATCAAAAGAGTACCCCTTATCACCCTCAGACCAATGGAACCGTAGAAGCATTTAATAAAATTTTGGAGAATGCACTTACTAAAGTATGCAATGTGAATAGAGATGACTGGGACCTTAGAATTCCAGCAGTGTTTTGGGCTTATAGGACCACATGTAAGAAGTTGACAGGTCATACACCCTTCATATTGATTTATGGGTAAGAATTTGTGATGCCATGGAGTACATCATGCCTAGCTTGAGGATTGCAACTTTTAAAGATATGACAAACTTCGATATAATAGAGGAAATAATGTCACAATTCATTTCTTTGGAGGAAGATAGATTTATAGAAGGATTCCATAAGCAAGTATAAAACGTAAGAGAAAAGGCTTAGAATGAAAGACATATTAAGCAGAAGAAGTTCCAGGCAGGAGACCTTGTTCTCCTTTACAATAGTAAGCTTGTAAAGTTTCCAGAAATATTCAAGATAAATTGGTTGGGCCAATACATTATCAAGCATATTACTGATGGAGGCACAGTTCAATTAGCACATTTAAATGAAGAATTGGTTCAAGGAAGAGTAAATGGCAGTAGGTTGAATTCGTACAAGGAAAACCATACCCCTACAGCTTCGCTCTGAAGAAAGGAGAAAATTCTTAGTGCCACCTACAGTTGAAAGTGGGCATTGGACTATAAAATAAATTGTAGAGAGAGCTTCAACGTAGGAGCCTCAACATAAGAGGGGTTGCTTCGCTACAATATGGGATGTGATGAAGTTCACCGAGAAAAAATGACCATTAAAAATGGAATTTTTTGTTGAAACACATAGAAAGATGCATTCATGAGGATAGATTGATTGGATCTAGCGATATATATGAAATTAATGAACAAAATTTGAGCTAACGATATGGATAAGAATTCAGATTTGTTATAAAAGTGGTGTCCCGCCTAGATTTGGCACTTTTATGTCCTAAGAGTTCAAATTACAGGGAAGTTGTAGAAATTTTCATTGTCATATGTCATCTAAGGAGGCCTTTGAAGAAGTTATTCATCTATTTGGTGAGAAGGGCTTAGCTGAAGTCATGGAAGCATCACCTAATATGCCCGTGACAGTGTCACAACAACCAGATATGCCCGCAGTAGCACCACCACAACCTAGACACACGCAGCAGAGATATCCATGAAAGAAAATGACCAGAGAGAATAAAAAAAAGAGGAAACAAGAAAAGAAATTTGTGGAGCCTCAGAAAGATCCTAAACATTTGAGATATAGCAAGGAAGAAGTAGAACAAGAGATAATGGAAACAGATGGTGCAGTGTTTCTGTCGCCTCTCCCATCATATATAACACCAAGAAAATCAAATGCATAATTAGTGATAGAGTCGAAGGATGCAAAGTATGGAACCTTCACACTTTTATTTCTGAATTTAGTGCCATTTATTAGAGAAAACCTTGGAAATATTCCAGATTTGAAGTTTGTGAAAAATTATTTGAATGATAGAGAGAAATATTTGCAAGTCGCACTAGATAGATACTTAAAACAAGTGCACTACCATGAGAGTGGTGTGACAAGGTGAGAACCACTATAGTGGGCGGCTGGATTGGTGCAGTCAAGATTTTTGAATATGTTGAATGCTTCACACTGCAACAGAAGTCTAGGAAGCACAACTTGTGTGAGACAACAACTCGTGATGGTGCATGATGGATTCTTGTGGATGGGGAAGAGGATCCCTATCGACCCAATGTTAATATGGAGAATCACAAGATTACCTTATCAAGGGCTAAGCCCCACATAGGAGTTTGTTGGGAAAGATCAGAACATATCCATAACAGACAACATGAAGGAGAAGTTTGGATTGATGAAAGGGAAGTGAGCTTATGATATCAACTCGATCAATGACCAGAGAGTTCTCTTTTTAGCACATATAGTGGCTTGAAAAATCATGAGGAAGTGTCGGGCTAATGAATTCCCTACACCAGTGGTTTCATTAGCTACGCAATGCGCTAATGGGTTTTGGTACAACTGGGCCATATATCTATGCCAAGGGTTTCTAGAAAACTATTGCGAGGCTCAAGAGAAAGGTACTTTGTTTCATTATGCATGGTTAATTGTGATAATTGTGATTCTTGCATGGAGAGAGCTAGAAGGTTTGTAGTTAGGCTTTGCTAGCCCAAAAATTTGTGAATCTGTGTGATATGCCTTGCTATTATATACCCATTATTTGACGCGAGCACGGGATAACAATATGTTTTCTATTTTATACCATATGGACTTACACATGTTGGTGAACTAGAACTCTCACCTTTCGCCAAGCTTATACGAGCAGTATAGCTCGGTTGAAAATTTTAAGGCTAACTTCCACAAAATTTACATACAAACGACATAAGGAAGACATGGAAGTCGCTACCATATTTAGTGACAAAATATGATCTCCTAGCATAGATAAAACAGTGGCCCGCATAGTGGATCACTGCGTTGGAGACAAAGACGAAGGATACTCTGACAGAAAAGGACACGACCCAGTTCGGGGAAGCGAGTGGGAAGGAAAAGGATGAGCAAGAGTCAGAACAACATGATCCTCTTATAGGTGATGGGTAGAGAATAGAGTCCAAAAAGATAAAGTTAGACCCATTTGTCGCAAAGAAGAGGAAGGAACATGTCAGATCTTCCACAAGAAGCAGAAAGAAGCAGAAGGCAACCAAGACAAGGGACATAAGGCCATTTTTACTCACTGAAGAAGACTTGGACTAGATTGGGGACGTAATTCAAGAATCAACAACATAATCATGGAATAAGCTAGAGGATCACCACACCACACTTCTAATAAGTTTCATGGATCGCATTGCAGAATTGAGTATATTAGCATAGACAGTCAAAGAACCAGTGTAGGCATAGGAGATGCTTGGAGAGGAAATACAAGTAGAGCCTACATTTGGGTTCGGATAGCATTGATACCTACCAGAGCCCTGTAGTTTGACTCTGCCATGGTACAACAACACGCCAAATATTGGAGGCACGTGAATATGAACATCGAAGCAGTGCCAATTCAAAGATTACACAAGTTGCATCAAGAGATCATAGATGGGCTAAATCGGCGCAAACAACTCACCTCGCAGTTGAACATTCAAGTAGAGATAAAGCAAGCTTCACTGTAGTAGAATCTTGACTAGGCGATCTAGGAGAAGGATCAGGTAGTACAATAGCGACAGAAGCTAAAGGTGGTGGTTGAATCAAGATGTCGCAAGGTTCCAGTCATGGATGTCCAAGAAGAGGAATTAGTGGAGGAAAATGTCACAAAGCTCGACCTTCCAGTAAAAGGATACAAGGATAATATTGTCGACATGTAATTTACATATGAGTAGAAGATGAGCGAGCTACAGATGAAGCTACAACAAACCACACCAGAGGAAGTGCGAGAGCAGAGGTAGGACGACCTAAAGGCTGCAGTGGCTGACATATTTACAACAATGGCATATTGTGGGAAGTTGTTCGATGAGAGCTTACATATTTGGACTTCGCTGCAGGAAGATCCAAATGTGTAGAGACTACAAGAGGATATTCAGCAGAAGCACCAGCAGCTGGAGGGGATTTGGGAAACTGTGAGAACCTTACCAATCTCACAGAAGCTCGTATATATCAATGAGGGAAATGCCCTCCAGAAGAGGATAGAGGAGCCGAGGAAGGAAGAGAAGACTCTAACAAAGAGAACTCATCCATGGCAGGATGAGGTTCTCCAACTAGCCAAAGAAGTGGATGAGAAGCTTCAAGAGCTTTGACAAAGAGAGGAAGCAGTGATGTAGAAGGCTACGGGACCAACGATAGATTCATTGTTGGAGGAAGTGCGTAATGAAGAGTAGAAGGTCACAGACATTCTGCAACATTTCAACAAAACCTACAACAACATTGTAATGAAGATCAGAGGAAAATTGGCTAAGTGACTGATCTGAATTTATCCATGAATACAACAGAATACACATATAACCATAAATACAAAGATGCAATGGAAATAGCACTTCATTTCATTAATATCAAAGGACTGACATTTGTTTACAGATAGAATGGAAATAAACTAGCTAGGTCATTGGTAGCTTATCTCTGAGAAGATATGTGGCAGCTACAGGCCTCTAAATTGTGTTACAATGAGGCTTGAGGGCCTATTTATTATTGAGAGATAATGGAAAATGCTAAACATCCAAAAACCTAATCCTAGGAGATGAAGCGTCGAAACTATGGGCCCCGTTTGGGTAAATAGGTACATCAACTTCCCGAGGATGAAACTTTGGCATACGATCTCTATTTGACGCGAAAAATACATCGTTATAAATATCTATCGGAGGAATACAATTTTTGATGTGAGAAAAATTGAAGGAAATACCTCATTGCTCCCAGTTTTACCAAAAAACATCGTTTAGGGCCTCAAAATGGCTTCGAAAGTTCAAGACCCGAAAAAATGCTAAAAATAGTAAACTGTGCTACAATTAAGGAAACTAAAAAATGAAAGAAAAAATAGTGGGGACCTAAGTGGAATAGGTGGGTGGCCACCAATATCCACCTAGATCATTCCTCCCCCCTTAGAAAGTAATGGTCCTCATTGCATTGAGTTCCTCCATGAGATGAGGAAACTTCTGCTGAACTTGGTCCCTGGTGAACCACTTGCCTTGGTGTGGGATTTGGATAGCTTTGACAACCCGATACAGTTTGATATTCTATTGATGAGTGTTCTTTATTTTCATGCCCATGATACGATCTATGGTGGCCTATTCCATGCAATCTGGGTTTAACTCTATTGGTGTGAGTTGTTCTGCAATGTCAAAGGTGTCTAGTATATGTGGGAAGTAAGGTCGAAGGTGGTCCACATTGAACACTTGGTGCAGACCAAGGAATGGTGGAATATTGAGCTCAAAGGCATTGGCCCCTACATCTTGGTGATGGTGTGAGACACATACTAGAGCGGGCGAAGCTTGCCATGGGGTCCAACGAGGTGCTCCTTCTACAAATGTAGCCACAATTTGTTGCCCACCTGGAAGTTGTGTGGCACCCGATGTTGATCATGTCGTTGCTTGTACTTAGCATTAGCTTTCTCCAATATGTCATGAACTTGTTGGTGGATGTGTTGAATGTGTTCAATGAAGTTGTTTGCTTTGTCAGCTTCAGACTAGACATGAGCCCAATCAGCATGAGTAGCCACAAATGTCATGGCTATGTCAATGGGACATAATGGTTGTAATCCCAATCCCACCCAAAAGTGGATGTGGTTGGTTGAGATATGGAGAGCCCATTTATAACTGTGTTGTACATAGGGAAGACTCACATCCATTTTGCATGGATGCATTTAATTGTACATGCACATAATGTGTACGATCATCCTATTAACAACCTCTGTATGGCCATCAGTTTGGGGATGGTAAGATCTGGACTTGGTGAGATTGGTGTCCAGCATTGAACAGAGGCTGGACAAAAATGTGCTGAGGAACCTGTTGTCCTGATCTGAGATGATAGAATGTGGGATACCAAAGTGCACCCAAAATCATTTAAATAAGAGTTTAGCAGTGGCTTCTGCTGTGATATTCTTCTTTCAGGCTGCCATAATGGGCATCTTCGAGAATCTGTCGATGACCATGAAAACACAGTTATTTCCATGCTTAGTAGAAGGAAGGCCCGACATGTAATCCATAGAGATGGATTTCCGAGGTAGACTGGGGGTAGGTAGCAGATTATAGAGGCCTTTCTTCTTAATGGTTAGTTTGGCAATGACGCAAGCAGTGCAGGATCTAATGTACTTCCCATCATCTTGTCAAAGGTTAAGCCAATACAAATATTGTTGTAGTACTACCACTATTGTCTCAACCCCGAAATGTGCAATGACCCAAATATAGTGCACTTCCCAAATCATCTTGGCATGCTCACTTGAAGGAACACAGAGGTGTCCCAGGTGACATAGTAGTGCATCCTGGAGGTGAAAATTTGGAACTTATGTACCCTCCAAGAGTGTCTTGTATGTGTGGTTGAATTTTGATTCACTCTTGTAGAGAAGAAAACAATTAGAAGTCTCGTGACCATAAGAGTTTAGAACAATGGTTAGTGCCCCAATCAGTGCTCGGTTGAGGCAGTCTGCAACATTATTGGTGTTTCCCTTCTTGTACTTGATGTTCAAATGAAACTATTGTAGATATGTGGACCACTTCTGATGGCGATCGTTCTACAACTTCCCTTGTGTCTGTATGAACTATAGGGTTTAGTGGTTTGTGTAGACGATCTTTTACTTCCCCAAAATGTAATGTTTCCATTTTCGGCAAGCCTGCAAAATGGAATACATTTCTTTGTCATAAGTGGGATATAACTTGCGGAATGTTAGACAGTGTCTCACAGTGATATGCCACTGGATTCCCCTGTTGAGTAATAACTACCCCAATAGCATAGTCAGAGCCATATATCTCGCTCTCCCATGGTTGTTTCAAGTCCAGTAATGTGAGCACTGGGGTAGAGAAGAGGCGATTTTTCAATTCTACGAATGCCTTTTGTTGAGATTCTGACCAAAATCTCCTCCCTTGGTGACTTGACTCAAGGGCCAAATGATATGAGAGAATCCCAATACGAACCTAAGGTAGAAATTAGCAACACCTAGAAAGTTGTGAAGCTCTGTTAGAGTGGTTTGGGCTGGATAATATTGAATGACTTGGATCTTAGATGGATCCACATGCACCCCCTACTCATCAACAATGTATCTCAGATATTGAACCTGGGTCATGCCAAAAGTGTGCTTCTCCAAATTGGCACACAACTTTTGTTGTCACAATGTTTGGAGGACCTATCGGATGTGGTGGAGGTGATATTCCCAAGTCTAGCTGAAGATCAAGATGTCATCCAAGTACACTACTACAAATGAGTTGGTGAATGGCTGCAAGGTGTCATCCATCAGCCTCATGAAGGTTGTGGGAGCATTCGTCAACCCAAAAGGCATGACCAGCCATTCGAAAAGGCCCTCCTTGGATTTGAAGCAAGTCTTCCATAAATCAAAGGGTTTGATTGGTACCTAGTGATACCCGAACTTCAAGTCAATCTTGCTGAATATTTTAATCCTTTGAGTTGGTCCAGAAGGTCATTAATCCATGGGATCAGGTACCTATTTCAAAAATTGATCTTGTTCAACACTCGATAGTCAATATCGAGTCTACAACTCCCATCCTTCTTCTACACCAACATAATCAGGCTCCCATGGGGTGATGAACTTAGCTGGATGCGACCTTTATGTAGCAACTCCTGGCTCTACCTCTTGATTTAATAATTATAGAGAAAAAAGTGCTGATAGATCGATACATTGGGAAGCGATGCACCTGGGGTCAGTTTGATGGGGTGCTTGACCTAACAGTGCAGAGGCACCCCTGCGGGTGAGTTAAAGATGTCGTCGTACTCCTCCATGACCTTGTCGATTTGTTTCTGTCATGCGGAGGAGCCCTGTTTAGAGGTAGTGGCCACAATCTTCTTCTTTCCCTAAGGGCAGATCATCAGGAAAACAAATTTCCCAATTTTGGAAATGAGCTTATTGTATTCTTTTGCAGTAACCAAAGAGATAGCGACTGGTGGTGGTACCTATGGTATCCTGTAAAACTTATTGCTAAAAGTAATAATAACAACATGAGGTCGAGACTCATACACAACATGTCGCTTCCACAAGTATGGTTGGCCTAATAATACATCACAAACATCAAGAGGAGAAATGTCACATAATACCTCATCCATGAAGGGCTTGATGTTGTAGGAAAGGCTACACTATTGGCTGATGCAAAGATCCCGTCCTTGGTGAAGCCACTCGATGGTGTATGGTTATGGGTGTGCTATGGTTGGCAAGCCCAACCGCTTCACTACCTCTGTTGAGGTTCTTTTTTCTCCGACTATCGACAATGAACTGTAGCGGGGAACCCTTTACCCACATTAGGGAGTGAAAGAGACGCTCCTCCTCCTCTGGATCTTCCAGTTCCTAATTTTGGATATTTATGGTGGAAATGATGGCATTGGGGTCTGCTTTGATAATCTACTTCCCTTTATCATTCCCCTTGTCGAGTTCTGATTTAGATTCAAAGCATGAATTTGATTCAGAAGCCTTCATCTCAGCCACGAATGACTGCTTGGCCCGACACTCACTTGTGTTGTGAGTGGAGCTCTTATGGAACTCACACCACTTTCCCGTGTCCTTCTTCAGCTTCAAGGTGTTGTTCTTTGATTTTGGATTTGGCAGGTTATCTTGGATTTATCTATTTTTTTGTGGTTTGTGGGCACCTTTCCGTTACTTTTGATTCATAGATCCAAAATTTTCTTCTTTTGTTTGAATTTATACTCAATCTTAGCAGCATACTGGTATGTCGTACCAAGCGAGGAGATGTCGAGGAACTCCATTTCCTCCTGTATGTATCTATGTATACAACTAATTTACTTAAACACCAAATTTTTCTCTGAATATTTGATACCCAACTTTCTATGCAGGGTATGGAATGGATTCGTCGGCTCATGCACATCTTGAACCCTTTGCTACCACAATGTAGTTCATTGCATGTACTTGTCCTCATAGCTCCCCACAAGATAATATTTTTCCCTGTTGGCGTCTTGGAAATAATTACAAGTGGGTATGACTGAGAACAAAGAGGGTTCCCCCTCTTTCGTTTCCCACCAATCCTTGACACGGGGGGCAACTTTGAGGAGTGCAAAAATAATCTACTCCAGATGGGAGAAGTCATGAACCGAGAAATATCCTTCTAATAGATTCAACCATGTATCTATGGTGTCTACATCTATCTAGCCATCAAATATGGGAATGTGAAAGTTTGATTGTACCTTAAAATGAGTTTCACCTCTAGAGTAGTTGATGGATGCAGATGGGCAGTCATTGAAGGATATGGGCAAAGTTATCCATCATCGCATTCCTTTATTTTTTGAGGGCCTCCTAGTGCAATATTTTGATAGGATTTCCTGCTCCATCGTCTTTAATTTTGTCCCACATGGGCAGTCATCGGGGTTTGCGAGGCTGATCTTGCAAATGTTCAACCAGATCGATCCCTAACTCCTTATACCCCGACCTCGTTGGGGACATGCAAAGAAGGATCGAGAAAGAGTAGACTCGCTCTGATACCACTGATTCAAATTTATGCATGAATGAAATAGGATACACATATAACCTTAAATACAAATATGCAACGGAAATAACACTTCATTTCATTAATATCAAAGAACTGAAATTTGTTTACATACAGAATGGAAATAAACTAGCTAGGCCACTGGTAACTTATCTCTAAGAAGAGATGTGGCGACTACAGGCCTCTGAAATATTTTAAAATGAGGCTCGAGGGCCTATTTATTATTGAGAGACAATGTAAAACCCTAAACATCCAAAAAACTAACCCTAGGAGATGAAGCGCCAAAACTATGGGCCCCATTTGGGTAAATTAGTACATCGACTTCTCAAGGACGCAACTTTGGCATACGATCTCTGTTTGACGTGCACAATACCTCGTTAGAAATATCTATGTAAGGAATAAAAATTTTGATGTGAACAACATCAAAGGAAGATCCATATTACTCTCATTTTTCCCAAAAAATGTCATTTAGGGCCTCAAAATGGCTCCGGAAGTTCAGGACCCGAAAAACTGCTAAAAATAGTAAACTGTGCTATAATTAAGGAAACTGAAATAATGAAAGAAACAATTGTGGGGCCCCAAGTGGAATAGGTGGGTGGCCACCAGTATCCACCTGGATCAGTGACTTGGGACGAGTCACATGTGAGTGTTGTGGGCTTGTTGGGCATAGCCCAACTTGGCCTAGATTTTGGCAAAAGACTGCATTTTGTGGAGAGGAGTGCATAGTGGAGCATGAAGCATAGCAAAGTTTGAGGAATTAAAAATACTGCGCAGTGTTGTAAGGGATTCTAGGTGGGTCGAAGCTCCTCCTTTTTGTAAAAGCGTGTGCTTTTGTAAGGTATCAATGTTTTTGGGACCATAGTTTCTTGTTTTAAGGAGTCCATGGTATTTTGATGAGGTAACCCAAAAATGTAATAGTATATATAGGGTAAAATAATAATAAGAGTGTTGGGTGTGGAGCCTGATTATCATCTTGATTTAGAGGTCTTTGCTTCAGCCAGATGTATACCCCAGGAAGACTTTACACCCCTCCACGCGGGGGGGTGGGACGTATCCCCCTTACGAGTGTTTGGGGGGGCCATTGCCCCCAGTTGGGGAGTCCGGGGTCTAGTGGTCCCCCGAAGCTAAAAATATATGTAAAATTTCCTTGTAAAATATTGTAATTTCGTAGTCAATCTGGGTCATTCATTAGGTGGATGATCTGACGGTAGAAGTTATGTTTAATTTAGGGTTTTTTCCGTAGAAGGCAACCCCTCTTTTATAAGAGGGAATTGTATTACAACTGTGTGTTGTATGTGTATTCTAAAAGAGAAAGATAAAGGGGGACTGTTTGATAAAGTAGAGGATATTACAACGGATCTGTTGTAGGTTGTGTCTCTTCATTTTGTTGGATAATAGAAAGGAAGGACTCATTGTTTCTCCGTGGATGTAGCCCAATTTGGATAAACCACATATATCTATGTCTCTCTTGTATTATATGTTTTTTGTATTTGTATTTCCAAATATTTTTATGTGTTACATTTCTTTGTAATATATAATTTTCTAAAACAGAGAAGGAAAATATGGGAGTTACGGGAAAATTATTGTGATCTAGAATTTGGTAGTGAAGGAGAGGCTCTGTGGCTGAGTGTGTAGAGGTTTGGAGAAGATTTTGCAGCTTAGTGCACAGATAGCTTGCCACTTAGTGCACAAGCCAAGAGCTATTTGTTGTTCAAAGATTCATTATATTAAGCAACAATTTTTGTGGACGTGGCCTTACACTAGGGTGAACCATGGTAATTCAGTGTTCTTGTGTGATTGATGTGTATATTTTCTTATTATCTATTGCAGAGTATAAGTTATTATAGTTTCATTTTACTTCATCACAGTGGTCGTTTATGATTTTATATGGCATGTTTGAGTGATCAATTTAATACGTTGAAGTGATTTATAAGTGCTAAGAAAAAGATAACATAATAATACCACATCCACTAGTCCTTCAAGGCTGCAGAACCTAGTTTTTCATCCTCCCATAGTCACTTTAGGTGAGATTGCGATATGCTTGCAGGTCGTTGCCAAAAGGACCAGTGATCAAGGGTTTTTTTGTTGCACAATATTGATTGAACCTGGGTCATCGCAAATCGAGCCAAAATGGTGTAGAATAGACAGTGATGAGGTGTACTGTTAAGTCACTCATTCATTCTATTAAAAGCATATAGTACAAATGGAGTTACAAGCAAGAGAAACTAGATAGCGGGGAAGCCAATAATGAACAGTCAACCTTGGTCCCATATCGTAGCCAAGAGAGAACATAGAGGATCCAAAAGAGATACCTAGGAGCCATGAGTTATGAACACAAGAGAATGCCCAGAATGGGTAGAGTCCTCAATATAACATTTCTTTCCTTCTTCTTTTTTTGAAACTTTGACCCAGTCATCAAGGGGCGGGTTGGTAGTAACCACTTGAAGATTGTCGATGGTCAAAGGAGGAGTCTCCTTATTCGAGTCAAAGGAGGTAGACTCATGAGAACATTTTTGTGTAATCAAGGAAGCATTGGGCCCTCCAGGGTCTGTCAAGTTTGTTTCCTTCTCTTGCATCGCTACGTCCTTATCAGCTTCAATCTCCTCGTCATCCAAGCTTAGTGAATCAATGTCATCCATGGCGGGTGGATCACATGGTTTCTAGCTTTTAGATTTTGGTTTTTTAAGTCCTCTTACTAGTACAAAATGGCTAATTAGTTACTAAAAAAGCGACTAAATTTTGCATATAAATGACCATTTTCCAGTCATTAGGGGAATTTTGAGGTCTAAAATGGGCCTCCTAAGAAAAATGTACAACAAAAATAAACTTTATAACAACCAATAGGATTCAAGATGATGATGTCAACCATGGGGGATGATTTACCATTTTTTAAATAAAAGGATAAAAATATTAAAAAATAATAAAATAATAAAACTACTTTTTCAACTCGTATTTTCAATTTATCTCCCACAATTTTTACTCAAATTTTGAGTGGGAGTACTTTTTGGATGCAAAATTTAATTCCTCATCCAAGGAGTACCCATGTTGCATACTTTCAATGAACCCTGCTACATGAAAAATGGGAAATACATAAAAAAAACGTGATTACAATCATGGTTTTTATGTATTTATCATTTTTCGTGTAGTAGGACCCATCGAAAGTATGCAACATGAGTACTCCTTGGATGAGGAATTAAATTTCGCATCCAACGAGTACTCCCGCTCGAAATTTGAGTAAAAACTTTGGGAGATATGTTGAAAATATGAGTTGAAAAAGTAGTTTTTTCATTTTTCCCTCTAAAATTTGATGATGTCATCAAATCTTATTTGATTTTTTCCATTATTATTTTATAATTTCCTTAGGAGGCCCATTTTAGACCTCAAAATTCCCCTAATGTGGTGACCAGTAGTAGCTAATTCACAATATCTTATAACGCGACCAAGTTTTAGTCGTTTTTAGCTTAGTCATTAATTGGTTGTCTCAAATTTATTGTCCCGTAGTATATTTAGTGATTAATTTGGTCATTAATTTAGTCATTAATTGTCACAATTAATGACTAAATATACAACAAAATATGTTACTATATGATCGCCCGATAAAACCAATTAATGGCAATAAAATACGATCAAAACTTTGGTCGTGTTATAAGATACTATAAATTAGCTACTGATAGTCATATATATGCAAATTTTATTCATCCTTTAAAACCAATTAATGACCAAAGAAATATGACCAAATTTTGATCGTGTTATAAAATACTGTAAATTATATATTAATACTCATATATATGAAAAATTTAGTCGTAATTTGTAGTCAAAAATTTATCATTTGTAGTAGTCATTTATGTTTTTTTGGTATTTTCATATTCATTATATAAATGACTAATTTATTAGTTTATATTCATTTCATTTACTTTCATTAATAATCATTATAAATGACTAATTTAGTTGTATATTCATTTTATTTTTGTTCATCATTAATCAATATAAACTACTAATTTAGTAGTTTTATATTGATTTTATGTGTTCATTATTAATCAACATAAATTAATTAGTATTCTTATGTGACTAAATTGAAAAAATGTCCTACTATGTGCATGTTCATCTAATATGAAAACACAAAATTACATATGTTAATTAAAATACTAAATAATATTAAGTGCAACAATAAATAATCTCAACCACATAAATTATATTATATGAAATTTCAAGTATTACAATATGAGTTTCCAACTTAATATTGGTTGGACTACAATTTACACATGAAATATTGTTTCACTTGAAAACAGTATCATTGTGTTGCCAATGCATTGTAGGTGAATTCACCAACTCTGAATAATTGATCATAAGTCTTTGTATGTGTGTCTCATGCAAGATATTGTCTTAAAAGGTGTCACTACACTGATTATATTCTCCCTCTCTTTCTTTAATTATCACTCCAGTGTTATTGTTCTCCTCTTTCTTCAATTCCTGCTTTTGACCATCAAAAATTGAGTTCCTCTTCTGAAATGAAAGAAGATATAATGCAAACTATAAGATATGAAATACGATGAACACCAGAATATAAACTAAAGTAAACTATAAAGGATATATATGACATATACCTCAACATCAGTTATGTTAATTCCATTTTTCCCTAGAAAGCCAAGAAACTCGAACTTGTTTTCTTCAGTTAGGTGATAGTGGCCACTATGTGGCTAGATGACCTGTATAAACAAAACAAATTAAACGTCACCATAGAAAAAGAACACCTTTGGAACTTAATAACAATCATGTCAGCTAAGTTACAATCTAAAAAGATCAAGTTGCAGATATCTTGTGAAAACAAATGGAAAGAAAAAGAAAACATATAATAATTAATGTATGACAACTAGCTGGAAAATTACATCATAGAAGAAAACATTCTCCTATAGTTACCCATACATGTGGGTGGGTAACATTCCCCAATATGCCATGATCCTTAGGATCCATAGGATGTAAACATCCTACTCAGACATAATGATTTATTTGTTGCATCTTGGCCTTGCCTCTCCTTTGTGAGTCAAAAAAATAAAAATAATTCCATCATTAACTAGTTGTACTCCATATCATCATTTTCACATGTTATCTCCACATACCTACCAAAAATTTCATATATTCCAAAAAAAATGGAATTTTGGAATTGTTTATAAAACTATGTCATTTATGCCCCCTTCCAATGTATCTAACCAAATGTACCCACTTGATTTTCTTCTTTCATATTCATTTACATCCTAAAAATATTTGTTTAAAAAACAAAGACAACCTCAATATCTCCATATCCTAATGCTCATCCATATTTGCCATAAACCATAAGAATTAATACTCCCTTATGATCAACATTGTACAACAATGAAGCTACACAAAACTAACTATTTGTATAAAACAAAAATGAAGCTATTGGTATAAAACAAACAATGAAGCTACAAAATGAAGCTTAATTTATATTGGTATAATGAAGCTTAATTTTTATTAATAACTACACAAAATATAAATGAATTTATTGGTATAAAACAAACAACAATGAAGCTATTCAAAACATTCAACCAATCAGTATAAATTCGAAACATAATGAGAAAAGGAGCAGTGCATCATTCTCTACCATGTGTTATACCAAATAAAATGTTAAAAATAATAGAGGAAAAATCTCTTGTTTACAATGCATTTTAAGAAGAATAAATGCATATTCAGTTCCTTATATTCTATTTTAATAAATCCATTTGCATTCCAATGTTGAAGTACCACAACATAAAGAGATATAACATTTCAAGTTTCCACATACATCATAGATATTCAGGATGATACTTCCAAAAAAAATAAAATGAATTAGACCTATACAAATCACATACTTGTGACAAGAAAAGGTATGCAAAGCATTGGTTATCTTGCACGGATAAAAAAATTTCAATGTTCTATCTATGGATCGTGTAGCCAATACACGGTCATTGAAAGAATTGAATGCAAGACAATTAAACTAAATAAATAAGAATACACTTTATGGGAAAAAAACAAAATAATACCTCAAGCTAAAACAAAACTCTCTAATGCCTTGAAAGAAAAAATGATAATGTTAAACATTTCAGTAAAAGGATAGAAAAAGTAAATAAAGGTGAATGTCAATTTTAAAAGGATAGAAAATGCCAGGAAAAAAGGAGAATGTCAACTTTTGATATAACCATTAATTATGAAGGTGAGAAACCCCTAAAATCTTGATCTCTTATCCCTTATCCCTGTGGGCCGAGAAATATCAAAAAAGGTGCTCAAAACGTCACTAAAAATGATGAAAATACTTTGGAAATGACATACAATATGGATGGTGGCATTTCTAAGATGTTTCACATGCATTTTGACATTTTGAGGCATTTTTGGTACTGGGACATGGCTAAAATAGGCATTTCCTGCAAAACTTGGAATTATAGCTAACATACTCAAATAGATACTTCCCAAGCATGTCTCCCACAAGAAATGATGGTCTATCAAAGAGAAACAAATAATGGAATAAATAGTTATATCTCAAGAACTAGTCATTATTCCCACATTAACACGTGATGCAACATGTTATTAAAATTAAATATGGCCAAAAATTTAGACCAAATTAAGTTAGGTGTGTGTTAAAATATTTCTAAAATATTTTGGCTATGATTACATCCTCTTCAACTTTCTTCTGAAGTAACAAGGGAATAAAATATGGAGGAATCCTGATGCCTTATCCCTTCATTCTTGTGGCATGAGCCTCAACTAGATCTATCTTGAAGTCCATAACATCCCAATGTTTCACAAATATGAAAGTGGTTGCCTCTACTGACCTAGTGTCACACCATCTCTCACAGGTGGCACTTTCCTTATAGGTTTAGCCACACTAAAAAAAGAAAAAACTTTTAGAAGAATTGCAAATGAGTACCAAAATTCCTTAGTCCAAGTCACCGATTCTTTTTTGAATTTTATTCCATATATTCCCACTTCTCTAATAGAAAATATGTCACAAAATTTCACTTCAAAAGAGTTTAAATCAAAATTACTTACCTAGGCCACTCCCTTATTAATTGAGGTCATACAACTAGGAACTAGTCAAAAGTCATCAATAAACTAAAAAACAAGCTCCATTCAATTAGCATAGATGGCTTGCTAAGGGAAAGATACTCCTAAACAAGAAAATCATGCAAGCACTTCCAGTGTATAGTTTCTCACTAGTCCTTCCCCCATAGACAAAAATATAAGATATGGAAAATGCTTTGGGATGGTATGAACACAAAGCGAAAGGGAATCTCTTAGCTTTGGAAAGACTAATACATCTCTCAAAGCCAACTATAGTTGAGATGTTGTCAAGAGAAAAGGATTTTGGGATACAATGCTCTCAAAGATATAAATTCCCAACCTTCACCCTAACGATAAAGGAAGACTTAAACAAGCAAAAAGGTAAAAAAATGTGGATCAATCTGAGATATGCCTCCAAATAAATACATTGCCAATTACTTTCCAAAGGAAAACCAATCTAGTGGGTTTATAAGAAGATTCAATGGCTCAACAAATTCTCTTGAATATATTAAACACCAAAGACAAGCGAAGAGATGGATAATAACAAATAAATATACAAAATGGTAATACTTAGCATGATTTTTGATCCAATTAGGATCAAATTTAAAGGGCATGCCACCCCTTAGGTCCTTACCATCCCACTTAAGTTGGATCAGAAGGTGGTCCAAAATAAAAAGAGGGTGGATGAAATATTTAACACCATTGTGTAAACAAATAAGCAAATATTTGATCAAGAATCTATCCAGTCTTTTAGAAATTCCATCGGGCCCAGTTCGCTCATTCCACTAAGCAGGAATAAGATCCTTAGGAAGTACATCTGAGAGGTCTAATGCTGCAAAAATATCAGTGAAATAAACCAATAATGGATCAAACTGTTCCCTCAGCCCCCAAATCTCCCGACCATCCAGGGTCAGGTTAATATCACCAAAAATTATAGTATTGGGGAGGGATAGAATCCCAAACCCCGCACAATTATCCCAAAACAAAAATTTTCCCATATACGGTGCATACACATTGAGAAGACGAAGCCAACAATTAGTGCCTTTGTAGTAGCCTGTAAGTAATATACCTGCATCAGTCCTGAGCGTCAGAGCATTAAATATGGAAGGATCCCACATAGCCCCCAGATCATCGGAGTGCCCAGATGCCCCCTTCGCGCATACCAACCAGTTTAGGCATATCGAATGCATAAAAGACCAAGCCATTTCATCATCACTCATAGCTTCTTGAAGAAAATTTATCGAATGTTGAAGAGATTGAACCAGATCGTTGAGTTTTCTTGATTTGTGGGCAGTAACCATGCCCCTTATATTAAGGGAGAGAATGTTCATGGAGGAACCCTGGACGTGGGATTATCCCCTCTAAGGACCCACCTAGAGTCACGAATAACAACTCTTGTAACCATAATAGTGCTCACTGATACAGCTCCAAAGTTATCCCCCCCTACCCAGTAAAGAAGAACCTGATTCAATGCAGGTGGAAATATTTTTAAATTTAGGTGGAGACTTCGATTTTGGGAGGCCGTACACATTGGCACAAGAACCAAGGTCAAAAGGTTGATCGAAGTTGGAGATGCGTTGACTTTGATGTTGCTGCCCTGTGTTGAATTTTCTGGAGTTGACTTGAGTTGACTGGGTGACTGATTTGAGGATTGTTGTGACACATTCTGGGTTGGATGATCAAGGAGACTTTGCTGGTTGAAGCATCCTGTTGACCACCGTAACGCACCTTCACATTCTCCTATTTCTAGTTTGTCTTCTATAGATCCACTGGTATGTTCTATTAGCATTTTACTTAACTTTTTGGGTGATCGTTGTAATAAAAGTAAAGTTGCATCAAGCATAGAACATCTACAAAAATTTACATGGTATCAGAGCTGAGGTGAAGACAAGCCCTAACTTATAGCAATCACCATCTAAGAAAAATGGGTTCCACAAGTTATGACTTCAAGGAGAATGACAAGCTGACTGGAAGGGATGACTTCCATGCCTCGAAGATGATATTAGATCTCAAATTGGAAGACCATGATCTCATGAACCATGTACTGGGTAAGATACAAGAACCTCCATCCAATGCTACTGCTGCTGCTAAAACCAAGTATAAGAAGGGAGAGATCAAAGCAAAGCCGATGATCAGGGAATCCATTCATAAAAGCCTGGTGGCCTACATCTCTGAGTTGGGTACATCTAAAGAGATGTATGATAAATTGATCCTAATGTTCAAGGTAAACAATGTAAACCAAGTGCTATTCTTCAAGAATCAATTGAAGAATGTAAAGAAAGGCATGGATGAGTCTGTCCAAACATACTTTCTGAAATTGACCGAGATTAGGAACAATCTGTTAGCTATTGGGGAGACAATAACCGATCGTGAGATGGTACTCACCGCACTTGGAGGACTCCCATATGAATGGCAAGTATTCAACACTACCATTCTCAATAATAGTAAAATTCCTAACTTTGATGAGCTACTCTCCAGATGCATGCAAGAAGAGACAAGAATGAAGGAATATGAAAATGACAGAAATGCTACCTATGCTGCTCATTCTAGAAAGAAGAACTCTGGTGGCTCTAAGAACAAAGGAAGAACAAGGGCCCAAGGAAAGAAGGGCAAGTGTTTCACTTGTCATAGGCCTGGTCACTATGCCAGAGAATTTCCTTTCAAAAAGGATTCTCCCGATAGTCATGACAACAACAATAACTGGAGGAATGGAAATCAAAGAAACAACAGGTCCAAAGGAAAGAGGAAGGCTCCCTTTGATGGAAACAATCAACCTTTCAAAGGGTCTAGAAACTCTAGGTATGAAGAGTCAAATGTTGTTGATAAAAGAAATGAATACATTCTTGTATCTGCTCTCTCTGCTGCATCCCCGCCCGACACTATGGATGTCTGGCTGATAGATAGTGGTGCCTCAAGACACATCACTGGGTTCAAGGAAGCACTCTCTGACATGGTTGAGAAGGATACTGATCTAGAAATTATCCTTGGAGATAATGCAGCATATCTCGTAAAAGGGACAGGGACTGTGACCCTCCACTTGTCTCAAGGACAAGTCCTACATTTGCAAGATGTACTCTATGTACCAAAATTGAAGAAGAACCTTGTGTCTATATCAGCAATTGAAGATAAATGCTTCATTGTTGCATTCATTGATGGAAAAGTGCGCATGTGGAAGAAGAATCTCAAGGAAGCTATCGTGATTGGTTTTAGAGTTGGAACACTCTACCAGGTTGAAGGAAGTCCTCTAGGAGCTATGAAATGTGATACTATCCGACAAACTGAACTATGGCACCGAAGGTTTGGACACCTTCATTACAAGGCCCTTCCTGAAGAAAGGAAGGTGGTGACAGGGATGCCCGACTTTGGAAATAATCATGAAGGTGTATGTAAGGGTTGTGCCGAAGGAAAGCATACAAGGGGACCTTTCCCCTCAAGTGTCACAAAGACATCTGATATTTTGCAACTGGTCCATTCTGATCTATCTGGTATGCTTCCCGTGACATCCCTGGGAGGATTTTCTTACTATATGACATTTACTGATGACTTCTCCCGCAAAACCTGGATATAATTCTTGAAGAATAAGGACAAGGCTTTCATGTGGTTCCGTACCTTCAAAGCCTTGGTGGAAAACATGACAGGGAAGAAGATCAAGATTTTTAGGACCGACAATGGCACTGAATATGAGTCAAATGAGTTCAAGGACTTTTGCAGAGAAGCTGGCATTAAGAGGGAGACTACTACTACCTATACTCCTGAGCAGAATGGCGTTGCTGAACGAAAGAACAGGACCATTGTGGAAGCTGCCCGTGCCATGCTATGTGACCAAGGTTTACCGAAGTTTCTGTGGGGAGAAGCTGTGAATACTGTTGTATACATTCAAAACCGATGCCCTCATTCCACCCTGGACTCCAAAACTCCCGAAGAGGTTTTCACCGGTAAGAAACCTGATGTCTCACATTTTAGAATTTTTGGATGTCCTGTTTATTTTCATGTGCCAAAAGAAAAGAGAAGTAAGCTGGATTCTTCTGGGAAGAAAGGAATGTTTGTGGGCTACAGCGAAACTTCTAAGGCCTATAGAGTCTATGTACCTGGTCAAAGGGAAGTAGATATATGCCATGATGTCACTTTTGACGAAGATGCTTCCCTAAAGAAAGTAGTAGATATTCCAAGATCTGAGGAAAATCATGAAGCAAGGCCTGGAAATCAAGAAGAACCGCAGGATGAGACAATGCCTGATGTTGAAGGACCACTGGACCCTATTGATCCATCTCCTTCACTGGGAAAGAGACCATCATGGCTCAGGGAAACCCTCGAATATGCTGAGGGACATGCTGCCCCAAGGGGGACATTCCGAGAAAGCAAGATGCTGTGTAGATACCAAGGGTATCTGGCTGCCATGAGTACCATTGTACAAAATGAACCCTAATCTTTTGAGGAAGCCGTAAAGCATCAAGTATGGAAGGATGCTATGCACGAAGAATATGAGTCCATAATGAAGAATGATGTCCGGGATGTGGTTCCAAGACCGAAGGACAAATCAGTTGTCACAGCGAAATGGCTCTACAAGATCAAGCATGGTTCTGATGGAAGTGCTAAAAAGTTCAAGGCAAGATTTGTTGCCCGTGGCTTCTCTCAAAAGAAGGAGTAGATTATGATGACATATTTGCACCTGTGGCACGATATACCACCATTCGATCAATCATAGCCCTTGCTGCTACGCAAGGATGGAGTCTTCATCAGATAGATGTCAAGACCGCCTTTTTGCATGGTACAATAAAAGAAGAGGTGTATGTAGAACAACCTCTGGGATAAAAAAGTTCAGAATCGAGACACTCATGTCTGCAGGTTGAAGAAAGCCCTCTATGGGTTAAAGCAAGCACCCAGAGCTTGGTATGAGAGGATGGATAGTTACTTGATGAAGCTGGGCTTCACTCGAAGTAATGTTGATCCGAACCTTTACTTCAAGGTTGTACAGGGGAAGCCTCTCATTCTGGTGCTGTATGTGGACGACCTCTTCCTGACAGGTGCTGACCCTCTCATTCATCAATGCAAGAGGGAGCTCGCTGCTGAGTTTTAGATGAAGGACCTAGGACTGATGCACTACTTTCTAGGCTTGGAGGTCTGGCAGAGACCTGGAGAGATTTTCCTTTCTCAAGGAAAATGCATTGTGAGAATTCTGGAAAGATTTGGTATGGTGGACTGCAAGACCGTGTCAACACCAATGGAACTCAACTTCAGGAAGTTGAGTGGCAGCGCTGCTGGGCCTGTATTGGCAAATCCTACTGAGTATCGTCAACTCGTAGGGGCTCTGATGTTCTTAGTGAACACCCGTCTAGATATATGTTTTGTAGTGAACATTTTGAGTCAACAGATGGTTGAGCGTCATCACTTTCACTGGGTTGGTGCCAAGAATATTCTAAGATATCTTCAGGGCATGATAAACCATGGGCTGAGATACACTGTCGGGAGTGTGACATTCCGTGGATATACTGATGCCGATTGGGCTGGCAGTGTGGTGGATCGTAAGAGCACATCGGGATGCTGCTTCAATCTTGGTTCTGCTTCGATTTCATGGATGAGCACGAAGCAGAAGTCGGTGGCTTTGAGCACCGCTGAGGCCGAATACATTGCAGCAAGTATGGCCTGTTGTGAAGCAGTTTAGTTGCGAAAGCTCTTTAGTGAGCTGTTTGGACATGTGCTAGATACCACCGTGATACTCTATGATAACGAGAGTGGGATTCACATGACTGAGAATCCTATTTTCCATGACTGATCCAAGCATATTGATATCAGGTATCATTTCATTCGTGATATGGTACAGCGAGGCACCGTAAGGCTCGATCATATAGGAACTGATGAGCAGGTCGCAGATATTCTCACTAAGCCCCTGGGGAAGGTCAATTTCCTAACCTTCCGTGAGAATCTTGGTATCGTGGAATGACCCTATGATGTGGGTCCTGTTGGACGATGAGCTCTGGGAGCTCTGGGGGGCTTTGGGGATAGCTTCTAGGAGCTATAAGCACTCATGGGGCTAGGCTTGCCGAACCTTGTGGTGCTTCTGCCCCACCGTTGTGATTATTGAGTTGGTTCACCTCTCATTATCTGTGCCCCATATGCATCCTACCCATTGAGTTCAGGGCTCATGGGAAGTACCTCTCATTTGGCAAATGAGATGGAAAAAGCTAGAGACTAGTAGAAAAGACTGATGGATGCATTGGAGATTTCCGTACTCTCTATCTAGGATGGCACCGTCCAACCACTTTATCTGGGATCAAGTATAGTGAGGTTTCGGACCTCCACCGGACTTCAGGTCAGATGAACCAACTTCGGGTTGGTTGGAGACTCTTTGTGAGTCTGATAGAGGTTTCGGACCTCTGGGCTGAATTTGTCAGTCAGGGGATGATGTATTTGTGACTGACCCACTTCTGTTCTGAAATAAAGAGGCCAGCAAAGCAAGTTACGACGAGATGACGCACGATGTTTGATTGCACTGGTGGATGGAGTTCTCCCTAGTTGAGAGGGAGTGTTAAAATTGGACAACTAGGTCCAAACTCCATGTTGTGATGCTCAGATGAAGATACCGATATTTTTATTGGATTCCTCTTTCAGAGAGGTGTAAGATCCATATAAAATTTATCTTAATCCGATGAGCAGAACATTTATTTTTAATTTATTATTTATAATAAATTATATGTGTAGGTCGGCCTTAAGGTTTTACACCCCTAGCAGATGTGTCACACACCTCAATGATGTATATAAATACAATCAACTTTGGAGAGCATTTCACACTCACTCATCACATCATCTTCTTCTCTTCTGATCTAGTACGAGCTACTTGGAGGACAATTTCGATCCACACGTGGGAAGAAGGACGAATTACTACAGCCAAGGAGAAGGATGAAATTGCTGTAGCTAGGGTTTCCACGAAGGTTTGACCAGCATTGACTTTGGTCAATGCATGGTCCAAAGAGGCTGAAATTTATTGGAGACTTCGATTTTGGGAGGCCGTACACATTGGCACAAGAACCGAGGTCAAAAGGTTGACCGAAGTTGGAGCTGCGTTGACTTTGATGTTGCTGCCCTGCGTTGACTTTTCTAGAGTTGACTGGGTGACTGATTTGAGGATTGTTGTGACACATTCTAGGTTGGCTGATCAAGGAGACTTTGCTGGTTGAATCATCCTGTTGACCACCGTAACGCACCTTCACATCCTCTTGTTTCTGGTTTGTCTTCTATAGATCCACTGGTATGTTCTATCAGCATTTTACTTAACTGTTTGGGTGATTGTTGTAATAAAAGTAAAGTTGCATCAAGCATAGAACATCTACAAAAATTTACAAAAAAGCATCGCGGACATGATCACCACAAGTGACTCGTCACATTGTAGAGAAAGCATCAGAATGGGACAACCAAATAATCAATAGAAATATGTATCGAGGAAGGTCCCCATATGATTTCTAATTCCTCCAAAAAATCTTTCCCAAAATCCATATCTATAAGGACCTAGGCCATGCGCTTGTCTAATTACCCCATGCTACCACCATCCCAGTAATAAAAAGAGCCCAATAGATTTGAAATATTCCTTATTGCCACCTCATTCTAGAGCTCCAATGGTAGCCCCAACAACTTTTCCCATACAAGATTGTGATGAAATGTCTCAATGGAAGGATCAAAACATGCATCCCATCTTCGTAGCACCAGAAACTTGTGCCCTTTAACCCATGGCTCCTCTAGAATGCACGCAGTATCCTTTGCAGACAAAAAATGAAAACAAATCTATCCCTTGGATAGCAAATTAATATTCAGATGGTATTTAAGCTTGGGGAACCAGTAGTGTTCCACCCATGTTTTTAAATGCTCACCTGACATCCACAAATTTTGCCACTTACCCACAAGTGCCTTTGATGGGAGCCCCTTCAAGCTCTCCCAACACGAATCTTCCCCCAACAGGAGCAGGGTTTCTCCATAACTAGCTTTAATTTCCATGTATATCTTATGTCCCAACTTATTTCAGACTTGGTTGTGTATGAGGGAACTTGTTCCAGTCAATGGAAGAGAAAGGACATAATTCACAGGCAGTTCTGAGTAATCCGATTGTGGCAGAAGAAAGGAATTCCCTGGTAATTGAGCAACGTTCAATAATGCCTCTCTCTAAATGCACTCTGCCAGTTCAATCGATGCCTTAGTAAAAATGAAGGAGTTTTCAAATATTTCCTCCATCCATCACCCCTTCGTTTGTACCCCAAAACCTCCCAACATATATGCCAAGTGACCTCCAGGTAGGAAAGTAATAAAGGCTTCCAGTAATATGGTACTAACTTGAGCCCCCCACCCACGTACCTCCTACCAACTTCCAACCGTCACTAGGAGCAAACAGATGAAAAAATAACACTCACTATGAACCATGAAATTTTTTGAAAATATTAAACCCCCATCTCCACAGGGCGTAGGATCGATACTATCCAGTTAACAACACCTCGACCTATAATGGAGGAATACTGCCTCCCCTTTCAACTTGTGACTGCCTCCCAAATCACTCTTGACTGTGAATTACCAATACTTCTTCCTCTCCAATTCTATAACATCTCCTCTGAAAAAACTATCACCCTAAACTATCCCCCACTTCACATAAAATTCGCTTGTCAAGAAACAACCAGTATAATACAAGATAGTTCCTAAACCTGCACAAAGAAACGCCAGTCTAGAGTCTTTCTAAATCGCTCATGCAACCCTCTAGACACCAATTATGTAGATAAACTCCTATTAGCACTCCCCTTTTTGCAAAAATGGTGGTATTTAAAAGTTAAAAGTTGTCTCTGTTCCAGATTCCATACCTCCTTAACACTCCCCTTTTGAAAATATGGCGGTATTTAAAAGTTAAAAGTTGTCCATGTTCCCGCCTCATTCTATACCTATGTCCAAAACTATTAAAAAAAACCATATGCACTAGTTAATGAAGTTTGGATGAAGCCCATGGTGTTCCCCAGTTCACATATCAACATGTTCATGGTCATCCTGCTCGACCTCAACTAACTCCATCAAGAAAACACAGCCTCTGGCGTTGAGCACAACCTCCTTGCTTTTGTGGAATTGTATCATCTCGTCAATGTCGATATTTCTACCTAATGCTTGCTACCAGCAGAATGCAACCCTCTCTTATTTCTAGAAAGAAAGCTCAACATTGAATCCATCTGTTGTGTCTATTACAAATTGGGGCATCCAAGGAATATGAAGAAAATTCCTATATATTGATGCCATTTAATTTGTAATCTAATTTGCAATAGACATTTTTTTATTTTCCTAACGTGATATTGCCATCGATTTTACCTAAAATTTGACAGAAATATCATAAAATTAGAGATATATAAAAACATTTTATACCCTTCAACTAAATAAAATTAATTAATAATAACTACATTTGTACATTTTAAGGAGGAGGGCATGGCTTCATTATGCAATTGTTTTTGAAAGAATTTGTTTGATGTATGTATGTAAGGGAAAGGCTATAGATATCTGGTGTTTGACTGCATGGAACCCATTCCTTCTGCCTTTAGACTAGGGATAGCAACACCTTGTCTTCTACTGATTGCTCACTGAATAGAAAATGTAGGTGGGGGTTGCATCTTCTTTTTCCAGTAGAGATGGCATGCAGTAGTCACCTCTCAACAAGAAGTTATTGTAGTTTGTCTACTATTTTCCTAGTAAGTGACTGAAGGTCTTTCTCTGTGTGCATCAACAAATTATTGACAGTGGGAATGGCATACATGATGTTTTAGGCCCACCTTATTTGTTATTTCTATAGATTTGGCATTTCCTGTTACTGTCTACTAATTGAAATTGCAGGTAGACATGGAAATCTCTAATTAGCTTGTAGCTAATAGGTTGTGAATTTTACTTATAGAGCTCAAAATATTTCTTTCAAGGCTATAGCTACTAGGATTACATAAATTTCCTAAGTTCCTTTAATGTGATTATATAAATCCATAGTATACTCCCATTTACACAGTGCCATAGTATAATTCCAACAAATGATACAAAAAATACATAGACTTCCACACTGAAAACGTGTCTTTGTTTGAAATCTCAAAATCAATACAATGATTGGGTCTCTAAAATGGCGAAAAACAATGCCCACCACCATCAGTTGATGTGGATGTGGAGGTAAAGTGGTAAAGCTATAAGATGAGATGACATAGATGTTGATTCCAGGAAAACAGGAGTATGTAATAATCACACGATAAGACAACCGAAAAATCTATGAAATGCTAAAGTGAAACTCTGAACAAATTTGACAGTGGAATCAAACTCCAGAACAAGCATATCAGGCTCCAGGGTTTGTAAGTAAGAGGATGATGGGAAGTTGTAAGAAATTTTGTGTTCAGATTTATAATACTGAAACTCTGTCTCTGAGTATATATATGACTATTTTGATAAATATATGGTGCAACTGGTCATTCACTAGTGCTGGTGTCCATATATCATAAACCAAACCGAGCTTGAGAGATCAGAGAAAGATGAAGTCAGTTGGAGCCCTAGTTTACATTTCGGTGGTGGTTTTGGATGTTGTGGCTAGAATTTTGGGCATACAGGGTGAAATACCATAGAACAAGCCGACATCAAGTTATTCATTTTTTTTGAAATTTTTTGTGGGGAAAATTTAGGATTCTTTTCCAACTTCATGGATGGTATTTGAGATAGTTTCCCAAATTTATGAATGATAAAAATGTTGGAAAATGAATGTATTTAACAATACTTTTTATTTTTATTTTTATCTTCTCGATTCATCATATTAATTTATTTTTTCCCATGTTTCGAACCACCTAATGTAGTTAATCATCTAAAAAGTTGGATTCTTTCTTGTTATAAATTAAAATTATGTCTATTACATATTTGGGCATCCAAGTATGAATAAAATTCCTATCTATTTGATGCTATCGAATTTGCAATAGATATATTTTTCTTTCCTAACATGATTTTTCCATTGATTTTACCTAAAATTTGACAGAAATATCATAAAATTAGAGATATATAACAACCTTTTATACCCTTCAACTAAATAAAATTAATTAATAATAACTACATTTGTACATTTTAAGGAGGAGGGCATGGCTTCATTATTTAATTGTTTTTGAAGAAATTTGTTTGATGTATGTATGCAGGTGAGAGGCTATGGATATTCGGTAATTGAGGGTAGAGAACCCAATCCTTCTTCCTTCATATTGGGGATAACAGTGGCTTGTCTTCTGTTGATTGCACACTTCAAAGAAAATGTAGGTGGGGGTTGAATCTTCTTTTCTAGTAGAGATGACATAAAACAATCACCTATCAACAAGAAAGTATCTGTAGTTTGCTTCTATTTCTCTTTATTTAGGTCAAAGTGGTGTATGCAACAGAGAAAAAAATCTTTTCGCTTTAGTGTGGAACACTGTAGAATCGATGCCATTAAATTTGATGTAAACTCTGCATTGGTAAGTCTAAATAATATCACATTCAATATGGTTTAAAATAAAATTCCATTGATATAGTTAAATTTGTATTTAATTGGAGAAACGAGCCATAGATACACTATGGAGTTATGGGATAATAACTATTGATATAATATTAGTTTAATCTAGAAGGAAAGTCGATCCGACTGGTTTTGGGTCCATATAGTCTGATTGAGGGTTCTAAACCAGAAATGGCCATTTACGTATAGTTGCGGCTAAAATCCACTAAAAGTTAAATTCAAAAAATAATAAATTTCTACCCACCAAAAGTAGTTAACCCATACGAAAAAAATATCTTGACAACCACCCACTGGTCCTATGATGATCCATAGAGAACTGGCCATCACTGGTAAGTGACTGAAGGCCTTTCTCTATGTGCGTCAACAAATTATTGATAGTGGGCATGACATACATGATTTTTTAGGCCCACCATGTTTGTTATTTCTATATCCTATTACTGTATGTTGATATTCAACAAGATGATGATCCTAGTGAAAATTAAGCACCTTCACTAGGTGGGGCCCACAGGCTATTTTTAGGTGTATGTCTATTTTTAGAATGGTGATCATATTCTAAAATTAGCAGGATGTTGATTCTAAATGGTTGAGAAAATTCTATCTTTAGATGAGTTTCTATTTTTAGAAGATGGGAGAAGTCTATTTATAGATCGCATATCTAAAAATAGAATGCATGTCGATTATTATTATCCCTTAATGATAACTAGACAATAAATAATAACTTATTCTCTTGAAGCACTTGATTTCAGTTAACTGATGTGGCAAACCAATTAGCTTAAGGAATTACGAATTTCAAGGTTGGTTGGTGACTCATGCATGATGGACTTCATTGTAACTGAGTGTGACACAATTGTAACAGAGTTGGAAGAGTAGTTATGGGAGTTGTTATTTAGTTTAACTCAGTTAAGTGAGTTAAAATCAGTTGTGCTAGTTGTAACTAAAGATACACTAGTGAAAGATGAGTGAATCAATTATTTAATTAATTCACAAGTAGTGTCTTACTTGCAACTAAAGAAATGCAACAGTTAACTACTTGCATGTCAAATCCAGTGGAGACCCAGTGGAGAGATAAGTGAAAGGGTGTGTTTGACTATCAGTTGTGACTATAGTGATGCATTCAATGCATCTACACACACATTGGAGATTCCAATGAGGATTTCGCATTCAAGGAAGGCAAGATCGAATTCATTCAGTGATCTTCTTCAGCAAGGATTGCGCAGTGGAGGCATGCTATCAGGAGGCAAGAAATTGGTGCATAAATATGCAAATTTATGCATGACAGTGTGGGACGATTGTATATTGTACTGAGAGCTCTATGAGCTAAGCTTTGTATGAGATTGTTTCATGATTCCATGATATACATAATATATGATAGTTGGGGTTTTTAGCTTTAATCTTTCCCGGTAAAACATCTTGTTATGTGCAATTGATTTTTTCTTCATGTGTCTTGCAATTGACAATTTAATTTCCACAAAGAATTGAGTAGAAGGATTCTTTATTTAAAAATGGATTTAATTGTTAGATCAGGGGAGTTTGGTAATGTACATATTATTGTATTAAATTTTTACATGGTATCAGAGCTGTGTTAATCATTGAATATTGCAATATTGAAGAGGTGCTGAGTTTTGTGCTGGTGGAACGATTAAAATTTGCTGCAAGAATTTCTTGGTGCGATAGTTGAGTAAACATTGAAATGGATTTCAATGGGTTGCAGTTGGAGTATACACTCGAGGGAAGATCTGACTACATATCTTGGAAGGACAAGATGGAGGTGGTGCTTGAAGATAATGGCTTGAAGGAGTTCATCGATAGTGATGTTCCTAATCCCACTTCGACGGATGCTGCATTACTTGATGCCTAGAAAAAGAAAGTAGCGAAGAGAAGAATAATTATGTTGGAAGGTGTGAAATACCATATTGTTTCAAGCCTTCATGGGAAAGCCACTCCATTTTCAATGTGGAAGGCTTTGACAGATCTTTTCCAAAGCAGCAGTGACCATATGAAGTTGGCGCTGAAAGATAAACTCAAAAAAATCAAAATGGAGAAGGGCGATAGTATTCCAAAGTATCTCACGAAGTTTGTCCAATGTAGGGATGAGTTGGGGAGTGTGGGAATTACGGTTGCTGATGATGACTTGGTGAGCTTGGCTCTCCTTGGACTTCTAAAGAGTTGGCACAGTTATCAATACTCTGTCAATGGATGGGAGAAACTACTGGATTGGGAGCGACTTTGGTTGGATCTAGTGCAGGAGGAGATAAGGTGGAGTACCAAGGATGGATCTTCATCAAAACATGATGATGAATAGGATTTTGCTTTGGCTACCAAAGAGAGGAAAGGGAAGGTGAATAAATCCCATCTAAAATCCGAGGCTAAAGGCAAGAAGCTGGATTTTTCCAAGGTGAAGTGTTTTCATTGTCACGAACATGGGCATCTCCCCACTAACCACCCACAGAAAAAGAAGAACAAGAAGGTTGCTGGAGTTGCAGCTGGTGAGGCCCTTGCCTCGCAATTTGAACTTGATTTATCCTTGATTTCATGCTTGGTTTCAAGCACAATGGGATCGGTGTGGTATCTTAATAGTGGTGCTTCCTTCCACATGACGGGAGATGAGTTGTTCAACGACCTGGAGGAGAAATATCTCCAAATGCATATAGAGATGGGTGAAAATGGACGATACAGTGCAACCAACATTGGTACCATTACCTTTGAGAGGGAGTTAGGTAAAGCATTTCTGTTGAAATATTTTATGCATGTTCCAGGTCTAAAGAAGAACTTGGTCTCAATCTCAATATTGGAGGACAGAGGTTATGACATTGTTTTCAGCGATGGAAAAACTTTCCTGCAACATAAAACAACGGGTCAAACCAAGAAGATAGGGATTTGAGTTAAGAATCTCTACAAGATGGAGGTAGATGGTTGTGTTTCAATGGTTGGAAAATAAGAAGAAGTGGTGAGCTGGGATGAGGGCGAATTATGGCACATAATATTGGGCCATCTTCACCATGGCGCCCTGAAGATTTTACAACAGATTTCTACTGGACTTCCCAAGGGTACACTTGCGCAGATAGATCAGTGCAAGGGATGTACTATGGGTAAGTTTTTAAAGACCACCTTTCATGAAAAAGAGAATTGTGTCTCGATGATCCTGGAGAGAATTCACATAGATGTGTGTGGACCATTCTTGGTTGCTTCAACAGCAAAACATAGGTATTATTTTATTTTTTTTATGACTATTCTCATATATGGTGGATCTTCTTCATGCAGAAGAAGGATCAAACATTCTCAAAGTTGTATGAGTTTAAAGCATTAATGGAGAAAGAGTCGAGGAAGCAAGTGAAGGCTCTGCGGAGCGATAATGGTGGTGAATATATCTCGAATAAATTCAAATAATTCTGTAGCAAAGAAGTAATTTGAAGAGAACTCATAGTGCCTCATAACCCACATCATAATGGGGTCACGGAGAGGAATAATAGAATGATTGTGGGTGTTGCACTAGTTATGTTGCATGATCAAGGCCTACCAATGCACTTGTGGGAAGAAGCATGCAACAGTGCGGTTTATGTGCAAAACCGTTGTCCTCATAGAGTACTTGGCATGAGTACACCTGAAGAAGCTTTTACTAGTAAGAAGTTGGATGTTTCTCATTTAATGATTTTTGGCTCATCTATTTATGTTCGTGTGACCAAGAACGCCAGGAAGAAGCTGGAGCTGACAGCTGAAGTTGGGATATTTTTGGGGTACACTGAAACACCCCATAATTATCGTGTGTATTTTCCAAACAGTCAGATGACTATGGTGCGACGAGATATAAAATTTAATGAGGAGAAAGCCATGAAGTTGTTGCTTGAGAGGGAGCTACACTTGCATGTGAAGAAGGAACTGCTTGTTCACAAAGATGAGCCTCAAGATGTGGATCAACCACAGGAGGACGATCATGGAGTAGAGGAGTCCACTCACGCATAGCCAAACATCAGAACTGGCAGAAGGCATACCATAGAAGCTGAGAGGTTGAAGCTTGATGCGGCACAGAATGTAGCCCCTACTTCACAGCGCAGATAGAGACAATATCCTGACCGATTAACTGGATACATGGCTCTCATGAGAAAATGTATTGTGACAGAGCCATCTTATTTTCAGGAATAAGTGCAAGAGCCCACATGGGTAGATGCCATGGTGGAGGAGTATGACTCCATTGTCAGAAACAATGCTTGGGAAATTGTCCCAAGGCCGGTTGATAAATCAGTGGTAGGTTCAAGATGGATCTACAAGGTAAAGAAAACTATTGATGGGAGTGTTGAGAAGTATAAGGCAAGATTTGTTTCCTGGGGCTTCTCACATATCGATGGGATTGATTATGAAGAAACGTTTGCACCTGTCGCATGGTATTCTTCCATAAAAACCATCCTTGCTCTCTCAGCGCAGATGGATTGGCACATTCATCACATGGATGTGAAGACTGCGTTCCTTAATGGGATCATTGAGGAAGAAGTTTACATTGAGCAGTCTGAAGGATTTTAGATCCTCAGCAGCGAGTCACATGTGTGCAGACTCAAAAGAGTGTTGTATGGGCTGAAGCAAGAACCTCTTGCTTGGTACACTCAGATCGGCAGTTATTTCACTAGACTTGGCTTCACCAAGAGTGAGGCGGATGAAAACATATACCAAATTATGGTGGAGGGTAAGATTTTAATCATTGTTCTTTATGTTGATGTTTTAATACTGACTCGTGATGAGTAGCTGATACACTCATGCAAGGAGGACCTTCCAAAGGAGTTCAAGATGAAAGATATGGGTCCCCTTCATTATTTCCTTGGATTGGAAATATGGCTGTGAGAAGGTGAATGTTTTGTGTCTCAAGGCAAGTACGCTCGAGAGATACTCGGTAAGTTTCACATGGAGGACTGCAAACCCATGGATACTCCTCTTCCAGGAAATTTGAAGAAAGAGGATGCTACAACGGCAGAGGTAGTGAATGCTACTGTCTATCGACAGTTCGTGGGTTCGATCATGTATTTAGTTAATACAAGATTGGACATATGCTATGTGGTGAACCAACTTAGTCAAGCGATGGTTAAGCCTACCAAGCTCTTTTGGAAGGCGGGCAAGCATGTCCTGAGATATATTAGGGGCACATCTGAGTATGGCTTATGGTACAGACAAACAGATGAGGTGAAGTTGCATGGCTTCACAGATGCAGATTGGGTAGGCAGCCCAATGGACAGAAAGAGCACATCAAGAGGGGTTTTCAGTATCGCATCTACAATTATTTCTTGGTACAGCAAGAAACAAAGATCTATGGCACTCAGTTCAGTGGAAGCAAAATACATGGCAACAATTCAAGTTGCATGTGAGGTTATCTGGATGAGGAAGATCTTTGTTGGTTTGTTCGTTTCTCCTTTAGATCCAAAAGTGATTCATTGTGATAATTAGAGTTGCATTAAACTCTCGATTAATCCTCTGTTTCATGATAGATCTAATCATATAGATATCTAGTATCATCATATCAAATATTGTGTGCAACGGAAGATCATGTTGCTTCAGTACATTCCTACGGAAGATCAGGATGCAGATATTCTGACGAAGGCGCTCACCAGGAGAAAATTCGAATACCATAGAGACAAGATCGGGGTGAAGGATAATCCCTTTCTTGTTGAGAGGGAGTGTTGAGATTCAACAAGATGATGATCCTAGTGAAAATTAAACACCTTCACTAGGTGGGGCCTGCAGGCTATTTTTAGGTGTATGTCTATTTTTAGAATGGTGAGCATATTCTAAAATTAGCAGGATGTTGATTCTAGATGGTTGATGAAATTATTTGTTTAGATGAGTTTCTATTTTTATAAGATGGGTGAAGTCTATTTATAGATTGCATATCTAAAAATAGAATGCATGTCAATTATTATTAGCCCTTGATGATAATCAGACAATAAATATTAACTTATTCTCTTGAAGCACTTGATTTCAATTAATTGATGTGGCAAACCATTTAGCTGAAGGAATTATGCATTCAAAGGTTGGTTGGTGACTCATGCATGATGGACTTCATTGTAACTGAGTGTGACACAGTTGTAATAGAGTTGGAAGAGCAGTTATGGGAGTTGTTATTTATTTTAACTCAGTTAAGTGATTTAAACTCATTTGTGCTAGTTGTAACTAAAGATACACTAGTGAAAGATGAGTGAATTAATTATTCAATTAAGTCACAAGTAGTGTCTTACTTGCAAATGAATAAATACAACAGTTAACTACTTGCATGTCAGATCCAATGGAGACCCAGTGGAGAGATAGGTGAAAGGGTGTGTTTGACTATCAGTTGTGACTATAGTGATGCATTCAATGAATCTACACACACATTGGAGATTCCAATGAGGATTACGCAGTCAAGGCAAGGCAAGATCGAATTCATTCAATGATCTTCTTCAACAGGGATTGCGCAGTGGAGGCAGGTTGTCAGGAGGAAAGAAATTGGTGCATAGATATGCAAATTTCTACATGATAGTGTGAGACGATTGTATATTGTACTGAGAGCTCTATGAGCTGAGCTTTGCATGATATTGTTTCATGATTCCATGATATACATAATATATGATAGTTTGGGTTTTTAGCTTTAAACTTTCCCAGTAAAAGATCTTGTTATGTGCGATTGGTTTTTTCTTCATGTGTCTTACAATTGGAGATTTAATTTCTGCAGAAGGATTCTATATTTAATAGTGGATTTAATTGTTAGATCAAGGGAGTATGGTAATATACATGTTATTGTATTAAATTTATACACTATATACTAATTTCAATTGCATGTAGACATTGTCATCTCTACTTAGTTTGCATCTTATAGGTTGTGAATTTTACTTCTAGAGCTTAAAATATTTATTTCAGGTCTGTACCTACAAGGATTACATAAATTTCATAAGTTCCTTTAATGTGATTATACAAAACCATAGTATACTGCCATATATACAGAGCCATAATATAATGCCAGCAAATTATACAAAAAATACATAGACTTTCACACTGAAAACATATATTTGTTTGAAATCTCAAAATCAGTACAATGCCATCGGGTCTCTAAAATGGCGACAAATAATGCCCGCCACCATCAGTTGATGTAGATGTGGAGGTAAAGCGGTAAAGTTTTAATATGAGATGACAAAGATGTTGATTCCATGCAAGAAAGAGTTTGTAATAATCACAGGATAAGACAACAAAAAAGTTGTGAAATGTTGAAGTGAAACTTTGAACAAATTTGAAAGTGGAATCGAACTCCAGATCAAGCATATTAGGCTCCAGGGTTTGTAAGTAAGCTGATGATGGGAAGTTATAAGAAATTTAGTGTTCAGATTTATATTACTGAAACTCTATCTCTGAGTATATATGACTGCTTTGATAAATATATGGTGCAACTAGCCATTCACTAGTATTGGTGTCCATATATCATAAAGCAATCGAGATTGAGAGATTAGAGAAAGATGAAGTCGACTGGAGCCCTAGTTTTCATTTCAATGGTGGTTTTAGATGCTATGGCTAGAATTTTGGGCATATAGGACGAAATATCATAGAATGAGGTGACATCAATTTATTCATTTTTTTTTAAAGTTTTGTGGGGAAAATTTAGGATTATTTTCCAACTTCATGGATGGTATTTGAGATAGTTTTCCAAATTTATGAATGATAAAAATATTGGGTAATGAATGTATTTAACAATACTTTTTATTTTTATTTTTATCTTCCTGAGTCATCATATTAATTTATCTTTGCCCATGTTTCAAACCAATTAATATAGTTCATCGTCTAACAAGTTGGATTCTTTCTTGTTATAAATTAAAATTATGTTTATTACAGATTTGGGCATCCCAGGAACATGAAGAATATCCTTATCTATTTGATGTCATCGAATTTGTAATCTCATTTGCAATAGAATTTTTTTTTTCTTTTCCTGACATGATTTTGCCATCGATTATACCTAAAATTTGACAGAAATGTCATAAAACTATAGATATATAGCAACCTATTATACACTTCAACTAAATAAAAGTAATTAATAATAACCACATTTATTCATTTTAAGGAGGAGGGGATGGCTTAATTATGCAATTGTTTTTGAAGAAATTTGTTTGATGTATGTATGCAGGTGAGAGGGTATAGATATTTGATATTTGAGTGCAGGGAACCCAATCCTTCTGCCTTCAGATTGGGGATAGTAACAACTTGTCTTTTGACAATTTCTCACTTCATAGCAAATGTAGGCGAGTGTTGCATCTTCTTTGCTAATAGATATGACATGAAACAATCACTTCTCAACAAGAAAGTTGCTGTATTTTGTCTCCTATTTTCCTGGTAAGTGAATGAAGGCCTTTCTCTGTGTGCATCAGAAAATTATTTAGAGTGGGCATGGCATACATTCAAGAGTGAGCATAATCTACGTATCACATACTAGGGTTTCTGAGGGTGCCATTAACAATGTATCCTATATGGAGAAGATTCCTGATGAGCCGTGATCTAACATACCCTCCTGCTCTTGTAACGCAAACCTTCATGCCCTCTCTACCTTTGTGGCTTTCAATTTTTATGCACAAAATGTTACACAAAAAATATGATATTGATATGCAAGTTGAAAAATGAGTGGCTGAGTGTGACTTAAATATATAATTGTGGGTTTCATGAATAATCTGAAATAAATTAAATAGGATTGAGGGAGTTCAACAAAATTCCATTCCAACAATTGATTTTTTCTCGGCGCATTTAGTCACATCAACCCCTCACCTCTTTTCAATGTATTTTTTCATTACTAAGCACGTTTTGGTGCAGTGTTGCGCTAAAAATGACTTGACTTAAATGTTAGCTGGATCCACACAAAGTATAATAAAAACTCTATTACTAAATATCTATCATTAGCATTTTCACAGATCTATCATTAGCAGGATACCATTACTTACATCATCCTCTACTGAAAGAGGCCTACAAGTTTTTTGGAGGAGCGACTGCCATAAAAATTTCTTCTGAATCTAGGTCAATGATTGAGTCATTTTCTGAATTTGCCCCTTGAGGCTCCTGCAATAAAAATAGCTCCATCTGCTCGAGTTTCGTGGTTAATTCAGAATGCTCTAGCAAGAAATTTAGTATGTACTCTGTATGAAATTAAAATCGCTCTACATTGAAGTGTTGTTACAACAGTGGTTTTCCCTTTTTGAGCTTCGACCTCGAAGCTAAATCCTCGAATTCAATTCATGTGGAGGTATGTCCAGGCCACTGCGTGGATCTTCTTCCATCTAAACCGGACTTGAAATTCATCATAGGCCATGAGCCCTATTCTCATCCCTCAAGCCACGATATCCCTGATCCTGATCCTCCCTCTGTCGGTTCTAGACCATCCTCACCTCAGGAATCATCCTTTCACCTCCTCCTCGCCCTACACCCAGCCTCAGTCCTACTAGAAACTCCCACTTCTTCCTACCTGGGAAGTCCCCTACCACTAATAATATTTCTACTAACTATAACATTTTAAGCCCTAACCTAGCCTAATAAATTCAAAGGTAAACATCCAAAGAGCTAAACCATATGTGCAAAAACACTAGTGTTTTTTTATTTTTTTGGGTTTGGTTTAGTTAAAATTTTACTGGGGAATTTAATTTTTAATTTATTTGTTTGAGGTTTAAAAATTTACTTGGGGAATTTCATATTTTTTTTTATTTTAAATATTTGGATTTTCAATAATTACTCTTTTTTTATATAAAAAATTTAAAAATATTTAATCAATCACAAATCATTTTATTATTATTATTATTATTATTATTATTATTATTATCTAATTTTAAGGTCACAACCAAGCTAGCCACCAAATTGGTGTATGAGACCCCCTTGTTTGTGGGATAAGGGACACACCTCCATGTGAGAAATTACTGCCTAAAAAATTCATAGCTAAACATCAAAAGAACTATACCATCTCGTTAATGTTTTATCTTAAACATAGTGTTTCATAGCTAAATATCAAAAGAGCTAAACCATCTCATTAACAATTAAACATAGTGTTTTTTTAATTTTTTTGGGTTGGGTTTAGTTAAAAAAAAATTGGGGATATATTTTTTTTTTTTAAGAATATTTGGATTTTCAATAGTTAATATGTTTCTTATATTAAACAATTAAAAATATTTAATCAATTAAAAATAATTTTAGATTATGTTTTCGAATTAAAAATAATTTTAATATTTATCAAGAAAATTAAAGTGACCCTTGGATGGAGTATATTGCCAATATTGTTTAATGTTCATGCATTTGAAGGATATTGTCAAATGTGTTTAGTGTTAAAGTTAATGTAATACAATGAAGAATGATTAACCTCCTAGGAGCACAAGAGGCATGATTATGTGACATCAATGATGAGCAACGTTATTAGAATATTCCAAAAGAGATTAAATAATATGGCAACAAATCAAAAGGTTTGGCCTCCTTACTCACCTACAATGTCATGATCCTCCTATAAAATATAACAAAGGTATTCACATCTCCACACATACATATAATAAAAGGAAATGAGAGAAATGTGGGGAAATTCAAATCTAACTAGGATATAAAAGATGCCTTTGGTATTTGGTAGAAGGATATCAATCTCATACCTCATAGACATAATTGAAGCCTTCCTTTGAGGTCATAATTTAAGGAGAGGATCAAACAAAGTGTGAAGAAAGTATGAGTCTCAACACTTAGATAAGAATGTGAGTGCAACATGTCACAATAGGCTTGAATATGTTCTTTCATTACTTACAAGCTTTGGCAATAGAATGCAACTCATTATTATAGGTTGGGCATCTATGAAAACCATCATAGATTCTTTGGCTACGATATACCATCATATGTTTGTGTCATGTGGGAACTACATCAACGACATGAACAATTGGATCATAGGATCCCTTTTGTGTAGCCATTCATCGCCAAAATCTACTTCCTCGATGGGATAGAAGTGAAAATTAATAGTTGCAAAGATATGAATAATGGCATTAGAGGTAATATTGTTTCCATAAATAAGAGAACCATAAATAGGCTCATGAACACCATCAATATCTATTTGAGGTGCCATGATGAAAGAAATAATGAATATGAAACTTGTGGTAAAAAGGATATGGATCATCAAGATGTTGAACCATCCAATGTAAAGATGGTTTGCAGTGCTAATGATCTAGTCACATAAAATACCTTATAAATTTGTGCTTTGGGATACCCCAAGGATTCAATAAGTAATCCAAAATGAGAGGATTTGTTTCTAAGATGATTGGTTCCATATAAAAAACCATTGTGTTTAGCTCGAACATTTTAATAAAGTTATAGTGATATACTTTCACATCCTTAAATTGTAGTACGCCAAGACATCTATTTTCCATCATGTATGAGAATTCAAGTAAAGCCATATATATCATAAATCAGGGCATATAGTATACTATCCTAACAATATCTACTAAAACAAAAATTATTAGAACATACCAAAAATTACCCAACGGGTATCATTTTATCATCATGAAAGAGAAATGTAATAGAAAAATATATTACCAATGCATGAAAGTGCTTGTCAGACTTCAAAAAAAACTAAGGCAGGGATGTTAACATACCAAGATTCTAGGAATTCCCAAACCATTAGCTCATTCTAGGAACTTGCACTACCTAAACAAATTATGTTTCTGTAATGGAAGAATAGCCAACTCATAAAGTTCATATTTAACCTATTCTAACCCTCCAATTGAGTCAAAGGTTACATCAATATCATCTATATTTATAACATCGATCCACAAGCTATCATAACTTGTAAGAGAAAGGAATCACAATCCAAAAAAATTGTTGTAAAAATCAAACTAGAATAAAAAGAAGGATACGGTGATTAGAAAAATACCATATGTGTAATAAAATTGGGATGTGTAGAAAAACAAATATTGATAAGTCTAGATGGATATCAAAATTATTCAACCTTACAAATGTCTCAAATCCATACATAACATGCAAAGTTGGAATGGGAGAAACTATTTGGATTCACACATTTACAAACATGTAGTACTTTTTAGGTGGTCATATTTTTGTTCCTAAACTAAATTAGTCATTCACGTTAGTCATTTTTAGTTGCATTACTTATTATCTAGTCATATATTTTAACCTGAGACTAAATTTGTCATTTATGTTAGTCGTTTTTTAATGGATCACTTAAGGTTGCTCATTTTTGGTGGTATTTCAATTGGAAAATTTGTGGTGACTAACTTGTTTAGTCACTTGGTCACTAATTTCATAGTTTTCTACTAGCATTTCTTCTTTTGGGCAAGGAATATGGTATAGGAATTCTGAAGATGCCTTGTTTGATGGAAGTGACGACATCAGAACATAGTGTTCTCATAATCCAAGGTCTATTTCCAAAGGAATCCCCCACTTTGAGGATAATTTGATTCGACGGACCTTTCATTAGATCAATTTCCACACAAATCCTATTGTAGGTGTATATTCCTTTCTCTCCCCTAGAGGGATCCGCTGCCAGAAAGCGACCCAAAGAGTTTCCAATTGCTTGGAAGACAGAGTAGTGCGATAGATGAGCAAGCGAATTTGGAAGCCTAACCCAAATGGGAAGTTTGGTAATGACTGCAGAAGAAGGGTTGAAATCTGGGAACCAGGGGGCGAGGAATAGACCCACTTTTCCCCAAAACCATGGACCTCCTGTTAGGGTCGTTTGATAGTCCCCATTGAAAGCAAATATGACTATAAAGAAACCCTTCAAGAAAAATATGACCTTGTTGTTTTTAGTCCAAGTGGAGTGGATCCATTGATATAGATCTGTTGTGCGTGGCCATAATCCATTTAAATAGAAAATAATGGCAGATTCTGCATACATTTGATGTTGATTTTCAAATTTTGGGTGGGAAATTTCTACTAAAGGCACATCCTCCAATTTCTCCACCAAGGAAGGCCTGGGAGATTCCATAGGTTGAGTAGATTTCTCTGTGGGATGTGCAACTCTCTTGGAAGCTTGTGCATGGACAATATCCTAGTAGGAGAATGCTTGGGTACAGGACAGTTTCCCAACTGCCCCTCCTCTCAGTCGGAGGGTTAATACCACCAAGGCATATTTTTCAATGTTATAGAATGAAAGTGGGAGGGAGTCTTCAAGTTTTTTACCTCCATAGAGAAGTCACCGAGAGGCAGAGGGTATCTTCAGCTTGAGTTCAAGGGCCTACGAGAGGGATCCCGCCAGATCCATTGAGTGAACCCAGAGTAGCAGAGTTTTTCCAGATAAAAGAGAGATTTGTATCTATAAAGTGAGGGGAGGAATATCTGGAGAACCCTCATTTCCAGATCTAATCTGAGAGGCCATAGAATCGAACATTGATGGCCTGTTGTTGTTCATGGTCGTCGCAATGCGATTAAATTTCCCGTCAAGCAGCACGCTACAGTCCTTCATCGTAACATTGGTTAAGGGAGCTGTGCAGATCTAATCTATTGAAGCACTACCATCCTTTATGCAAAGGGTAACATCGGATTTGGAAGAAGTCAAGGGCGTTGAGCGATGTGTGGTCTGAGCACTAATAGTTTGCGTTCGATCCCTAGGGTAGTTGCTATCAAGGAAAGGCCCATGGGGAAGTGATGGCTCGAAAGGATCATGGTCATCATGTATTTCAGGATCCATTGTCTTTCACAGTGTGAAGTTCTGCAGTCGAGAGCGAGGGAATTTCGGAGGGCCCAACTCCAGCTTTCTTAGCCTTAACACCAAGACTGATGTCCTCATGGAAATATTTATGAAGTGGCAGAGGCAAGAGATGTCTCAATCTGCCATGGCCCTTGGGGCCGAGCTGCAATGCGATGGAAACCTAGAATTTGTCATTCTCCAATTTATAGATCAATTTTAATTTAACAACATATGCTCGAGCTCTTAGATTAATAAACCCAATGGATTTGTATTATAAATCCAAGGGATTAATACTAAACCCCAAGGAATTATGAACCTAAGGGAATAATATTAAACCCAAGGGATTAATATTATAAACCCAAGATATATAAATGCTAAGATAAATATTATAAACCATAAAATAAGCATGGTTTTCCATTCTTGATTTTCATATTGAGACAATCCTTGTCACAATGCGATGGTGGACCCTGGTTGACCATGATTGACCATGATTGATTTTCATATCGAGATAATATTTGTTACAATAAGAGGTTGGACCATGGTTGACCATGATTTATTTTACAAAACATGGTTTACTACGATTGACCATGATTGACCATGGTTGGCCATGATTAATCATGTTTGAGCATGATTGATATTATAAACCAAAGCGAATAATAAACAAGAGGGATTAAATATACTGAAAACCTAAGGAAATAATATTAAGATTAATAAACCCAAGGGAACAATATTGAACCCTAAGAATATGAAACCTTAGATTAATAAACCCAAAGGATTAATATTATAAGCCCAAGGGAGTAATAAACCCAAGGGATTAATATTATAAACCCAATGTGTGTAACCCTAAGGTAAATATTATAAACCCTAAAATAAGCATGGATATCCATGGTTGATCTTCGTATTGAGAAAATCCTTGTCACAATGAGACATTGGACCATAGTTGACCAAGCTTGACCATGATTTATTTTCATATTGAGACAATTTTTGTCACAATGTGATGTTGGAACATGGTTGACCATGATTGATTTTCATATTGAGACAATCTTTGACACAATGCAACATTGGACTATGGTTGACCAAGATTGACCATGGTTGACCGTGATTAATTTTATAAAACATGGTTGACCATGATTTACCATGATTGGTCATGGTTGGACATGATTAATATTATAAACCCAATGGAATAATAAAACCAAGAGATTAATACTAAAAATCCAAGGGAATAATATAAACGCAATGTATATAAACCCTAACATAAATATTATAAAGCCTTAAATAAACATGGTTGACCATGGTTGATTTTCGTATTGAGACAATCTTTTTCATATGCAATGTTGGACCATGGTTAACCATGGTTGACCATCATTGACCATGGTTGACAATAGTTGAACATGATTTGTTTTCATACTAGGAAGATATTTGTCACAATGCGACGTTGGACTATGGTTGACCATGGTCCAAGGTAAACGCAAGGTATATAAACCCTAACATAAATTTTATAAACCCAAGATATATAAACACTAAGATAAATATTATAAACCCTAAAATAAACATGGTTGACCATGGTTGATTTTCATATTGATACAATGTTACGAAACCAACTCCAAAACTAGAAGAGAAGAGAGATCAACTCCTTAGAAATCAACCACTTCAAGGGGGCAACCTACAATACATTACATAAATGAACAATTCTTGGATGATACAAATGAAAAAACCTCCTTCTATATATAGGGGTCCATGGGGTCACAATATAATCCTAGCCGACCTAACAATAATAATGTAAGGGAACAATAATAACAATATGGGGGTTATAGGGGCACAACAATAACAATAAGGGGGCTACATTAATAAAAATAAGGGACTACACTAGTAATATGGGGACTTAACATGCCCCTCTCCTTCAAAAAGGTGTTGTCCTCAATGCTTGAGTAGCTCTGGATGCTTCTGTATAAAATTTTCATACTCCCATGTAGAATCTTCAGTGGGTAAGTTCTTCCACTTGATGAGATACTCTGAAATTGATCGATTTCGTAGCTGTCGAGTTCTTGTTTTCGTGACTATTTCAGGTTCCAATATGATTATTCCTTCCTCATCAAGGTATGGAAATATTTTTTGAACTGGAATTTTGTCACCTATAACCTTCTTTAAGCATGAAACATGAAAAATTGGATGCACTCGTGAAGAAGAAGGAAACTCCAATTTGTATGCCATAGTACCAATATTTTGCAAAACCTTGTAAGGACCATAGTATTTTGGCGATAATTTATTATCCTTCTTAGCTTGCTTGAGGGACATTTGTTTTTATGGTTGTAGCCGTAAAAATACCCAGTCTCCTGCATCAAAACTTCTCTCGCTGCGATGTTGATCTTCCACTGCTTGCACCTTAGAATTTTCTCATAAATATGATATGATGGACGGTGGATGACATCCATAAAGTGCCATAAATGGGGTCATTTTTTCTACAATATGGAAGGAAGTGTTATACCACCATTCCGCCAAAGGTAGCCACTTGACCCATTGTGTTTGTTTATCAGATACAAAACAACGAAGATATCCTTCCAAACATTTGTTCACTATCTCAGTTTGACCATCAGATTGAGGATGATAAGATGAGCTATGAGCCAGTTGAGTACCCAAACAAGAAAATAATTTCGCCCAAAAAATTCCAGTAAAGATGGGATCTCTATCGCTTACCATAATCTTTGGTTTTCCATGTAGCTTTTGAATTGTTTCAATAAATGCAATAGCAATTGTACTTGCTTTAAATTGATGAGATAATGCACAAAAGTGTTCATACTTGGTAATTCTATCAAATACCACCAAGATGACACTCTTTCCTTCAGAAATAGTTAAACCTGTGATAAAATCCATTGATGTCTACTCCCAACGTTGAATTGGAATGGATAAAGGTTGTAGAAGACCCAAACCAAACATTCTACCACAAACTTTTGAATATCAGATTTAAGGCCATCCCAAAAAAAATCTTTCTTCAACCTATGGTAAGTTTTAAAAAATCCCGAGTGTCCTCCTAAAGGATAAGTGTGCAATTTCAAAAGAATATTTTGTTTTATTTGGGAATTATTACAAAGATATAAGTGATTTTTGTACCATAAGGAACCATTTTTCCAACTAAATGTATCATATGTACTAGGATCTTGCTTCAACTTTTGAATGAGTGCCCACACTTCTTCATCCTTCTTCCATTCATCTCTTTCTTCAGTTATCCAATCTGGTTGGATAATAGAAATTTCACAAAGAAATGCTTCCACCTCTTCATCCTTTCTTGAGAGTGCATCTGCAACAGCATTTAGATTCCCTTTTTTGTAGATGATTTCAAAGTCATAACCCAAAATCTTTGTGACCCATTTTTGTTTCTCTTCTGAAGATAGTCTTTGTTCCAAAAAGTGTTTAAGACTATCATGATCAGTTTTTACCTTGAAGTGCCTTCCCATTAGGTAAGGTCACCATTTATTTAGTGCATGTAGTATTGCCAACATTTTCTTCTCACAAATATCTTTCTATAAATACTTTCCTTTGATTGGACAACTTTCAAAAGAAATGGGTCTTCCTTCTTGCATTAACACAACACCAATTCCATTTCCCGAGGCATCACATTCCACAATAAAGGTTTTTGTGAAGTCTGGCATAGCTAAGACCAGTGCAGGGCACATTTCCTCTTTAAGATGTTCAAAGGCCTTAGTTGCTTCAGGAGTCCATGAAAATTCATCTTTCTTCAGTAATGTTGTTAGAGGTGTTGCTATTCTCCCATAGTTCTTAACAAACTTGTGATAATACCCTGTTAACCCGAGAAATCCTAGCAACTGCTTTATGGTTGTGGGGAATTTCCATTCCTTAATGCATTTAATTTTGTTAGGTTCTACCTTAACACCCTCGTGAGATACAATATGACCCAGATATTACACCTCTTGTACTCCAAAGAAAAAATTGAATGTTTTTGCATATAATTTTTTCTCCTCCAATAGTTTGAGCACCTTGTCAACATGTTGAAAATGATCCTTCCAAGACCTATTGTAGATTAGTATGTCATGAAAAAATACTAGCGCAAATTTTCTAAGGAAGGTTTTGAAGATGGAATTCATCAACCCTTGAAATGTAGAAGGTGCATTGGTAAGGCCAAAAGGCATGACCAAAAATTCATAATGACCCTCATGAGTTCGAAATGTTGCTTTCGGAATATCTTCAGTCTTCATTATAATTTGATTATATCCTGAACAAAGATCCAACTTGGTAAAATAAATAGTGCCATGTAATTCATCCAATAATTAGTCAATCACAGGAATGGGAAATTTATCTTTAATAGTGAGCTTATTGTGCTCCCTATAATCTGGACACATGCGCTATGATCCATCTTTCTTGTGCACCAATACTACTAGAGCATAGAAAGAACTTTGACTAGGTTGAATTATACCAGCTTCTAACATTTCTGCAATCAAATGTTCATTTTTTCTCTTTTGGACATGGGGATATTTGTAAGGCCTGATGTTTGGAGGAACAATTCCTGGAATCAAATGAATAGCAGGATCATGATCAATAATAGGTGGGATTCCTTTAGGAGTATCAAACACCTTGGAATGATTGTCCAAGACTTTTTGGAGATCTAGAGAAATAGATGATTTTGATGTTGGAACTTCTAGTGAGCAGAATTTTGCAATTATGCCTCATTGTTCTTTCTTCAGAAGCTTTTTCATGACATTAGAGCTTATTATCTTTCCCAGCTTCCCTGTGATACCCCGTAATTCGATTTCCTTTCCTTCCAAAAAAAATTTCAAGAAAAGTTCTTGAAAATTAAAAGCTACTGTCCCCAAAGATTGTAACCATTGTACTCCTAGTAGAACATTAGCACCTCCCATTGGAATGGAAATCATTGGACTATTCAATACATATTCCCCCATGGTTAGCTTGATATTATGGCATTTTGCAAAGCAATTTATAGCTCCTCCATTTGCAATCATCACTTGACATTTTGGTGTTGGGTATAGGAAAAAATTCAATTCCTTGGCTACCTTACAATGAATAAAATTATGGGTGATACCTGAATCAATCAACACTATTACCTTTTTTTTTCTTGATATGTACTTCTATCTTGAGAGTTTGAGGAGTGGTAATTCCTGCCAATGCATTACATGATATGGTTGGACTCATTTATTCTTCTTCTAGGGTTAGTTCCTTGTGTATATCCTCTTCTTTCGAAGTTTCTTGTTCATTTTCTTCCTCCTCTTCACAATATATGTAAAATAATTTCTTCTCAACACACTTATGACCTTTAGTGTATTTGATATCACAACTGTAGCAAAGCCCTTTTTCTCTTTTTTCTTCCAATTGTTGTGGTATCAACCTTGTAGGTTGTGGAATTCTAGGAGTAGCAATACTTCCATCTTTATAGATGTGAGTGGTAGGCTTCCTTGTCGCCATAATTTTACATTCAATTTTTCTTGCCAACCGGAATGCCTTCTCCAATGAATCAAGTTCCCAAATGCAAACTTCATGTTGGATGTTATCTTTTAAAGTCCCTATGAAGACATCAATCCTGTGCTCCTCTGGAATATTAGGAACCCTTATATTCAATTTTTGGAAGTCCTCAATGTGCTCCACCACTGAACCCTTTTGTTTCAGATTTATCAATTGGTTAAAGAAGGTGTTTCTCTTTGTATCCTCATAATGTGCGGTCATTTCCTCCGTAAAATTCCAAGTGACAATTTTTTTACGGGAGAAAAGCCATCAATGCCATACAAATGTATTTTTTTTTAAATGTAAAGTTGCAATGCATACCTTTGTGTGTTTTGCACATTATTGAGATCAAAATATTGCTACATCTGTAGTATCCATGTTATGGGATCCTTGCCATAAAACTTCCTCATATCCATATTTGGAATATGGTGGTTCTTCCATCCAACATTAGAGTTTATGAAATCATGATTAACATTTATTTGGTTCTCATCATGGGTTTCCTCTACTCTCTTTTCGGCATTAGGAAACATTTCTTGTATCAACTTTGTCAAACCTTCCATGTGTGCATTTAGATCATTTTTAATGTTTTCCATGTTGTCTTTCATTTCATCCATCTTAGCTTCCATGCCTTTCTTCAAAGCTTCCATTTCATTTTTTGTTGCTCTTTGCACGAGAGAAATTTGGTGCACTTGCTCTTGTAATTTTGATATGTTATGTTGCAATTCTTCATCTTCATGAGTCATAGTAGAGCATTATAAAGGATTAATGGGTGTTGAATTCTTTTCAAGAGGAGTTTTATAACCGAATACTAATATCTAGTTACAATATGCCCTTGGAATCAATTCAAACCAATTTTTCACACAAGACTTATGCAAGCCGAAAAAAAATACAAACCTTTTTATTGATTTTGAGGAGCTCGATATTGAAACTGAATCATATCTGTGATTTCGGATCTTCAATATCTAAAATTCGGCCTTGTAGTAGCCCTCTGAAGCTTCTTTCAATTTCCACAAGTCCTACCTAATTTGGATTTTTCAAGACAAAGTTATGCCCAATCTCCCACAATGACCTAATTATGGACTATTTTAGTAGAGAGAACTTGTACAATGTGCCACGTGTCACTATTTATTCCTTGGACTCTGAAATTGATATAAAGGAAACTAAATTCAATGTACTTGCTGACACTTTTTACAGAATTCCAATCCGATGCTCAGAGTGAGAGTTATGACGATTTTCCCAAGGTCACCTCTTTGAGATGAAATTTGGAAGCCTGAAACAACACTAACTTACACAGATCATATCTCCGAAAATATTGCGAATAAAGCTCTAAAATTTTTCCACGACATTCCTTAGCATTTTAGCTTCGCTCTGTACAAATTTCAAATTCTGAACCATCGTAGAAAAAAATTTATTAGGAAAATTCCACAATGACCTGTTTAGGTTAAATTCAGGAGCCTGCAAAAAGCCCTAACTTCCATAGATCATATCTTCGAAAATAATGTGAACCAAGATCTGACATTTTTTTCATGAAGTTCCTCAGGATTTCAGCTTCACGCTATAAAAACTTCAGCCTCTGAACCTTCATAGAAAAAAATTTATAGTGAAAATGTCATGATGACCTGTTTGGAGCAGAGAAACCCTATAATCCAAAGCTCTGATACCAAATGTGATGAAACCAACTCCAAAAATAAAAGAGAAGAGAGATCAATGCCTTAGAAATCATCCACTTCGAGGGGGAAACCTCCAATACATTACATAAATGAACAATTCCTGGATGATACAAATGACAAAAACTCCTTCTATATATAGGGGTCCATGGGGTCACAATATAATCCTAGTCGACCTAACAATAATAATGTAAGGGAACAATAATAACAATATGGGGGTTACAGTGACACAACAATAGAAATAAGGGGGCTACATTAATAAAAATAAGGGACTACACTAGTAATATGAGGACCTAACATACAATCCTTGTCACAATGTGATGATGGACCATGGTTGACCTTGCTTGACCATGATTGATTTTCATATCGAGACAATATTTGTCACAATGTGGCGTTGGACCATGGTTGACCATGGTTGATTATCATACTAAGACAACCTTTGCCATAATGTGACGTTGTTTCATGGTTGACCAAGATTCACCATGGTTGACCATGATAGATTTAATAAAACATGGTTGAACATTGTTGACCATGGTTGACCATGATTGATTTTATAAATCATGGTTGACTATGTTTGACCATGGTTGTCTGTGATTAACCATGTCTGACCATGATTGATCATGGTTGGCCATGATTAATATTATAAATCCAAGGGAATAATAAACCCAAGGGATTAATACTAAAAACCCAAGGGAATAATATTAACGCAATGTATATAAACACTAAGATAAATAATATAAACCCTTAAATAAACATGGTTTACCATATTTGATTTTTATATTGAGACAATATTTGTCACAATGTGATGTTGGACCATAGTTCACCATGGTTGACGATTTTTTACCATGGTTGAAAATGGTTAACCATGGTTTATTTTCATACTAGGAAAATATTTTTCACAATGTGAAGTTGGACCATTCTTGATCATGATTCACCATGGTTGATTTTCATATTGACCATGCATGTCCATGGTTGAAAATGAGCAACTATGATTGACTATGTTTGACCATGATTGATTTTCATATTGAGACAATATTCTTCACAATGTGACGTTGGACCATGGTTGAACCCTTAGATTAAACAAATCAAATCATTTATATTATAAACCCAAGGGAATATTAAACTCAAGGGATTAATAATAAAACCACAAGGAATTATGAACACAAGGGAGTAATATTAAACAAAAGAGATTAATATTATATATCCAAGGTATATAAACCTTAAGATAAGTATTATAAACCAAAAAATGATATGGTTTACCGTCATTGACCATGGTTGATTTTCATATTGAGACAATCCTTGTCACAATGCGATATTGTACCATGATTGACCATGATTTATTTTCATATCGAGACAATATTTTTTATAATGAGACACAAGACCATGTTGAAAATGGTCAATTTTCATATTGAGACAATCTTTGTCACAATGCAACGTTCGACCATGGCTGGCCATGATTGATTTTACAAAAAATGGTTGACTATGGGTGACCATGATTGACTATGGTTTAGCATGATTGATATTTTAAACCCAAGGGAATAACATTAAACCCTAGGAATATGAACCCTTAGATTCATAAAACCAAAGGGTTTATATTATAATCCTAAGGAAGTAATAAACCCCAAGGGATTAATACTAAATCACAATTAGATTATGAACCCAAGAGAATAATATTAAACATGACATAATTAATATTATAAACCCAAGGTATATAATCCCTAAACTAAATATTATAAATCATAAAATAAATATGGTTGACCATGGTGTATATATATATATTGACATAACCAGTTGCTATATTGTATTCCAAAAAAGAAGCGGAGGAAAAACTCCATGATTACATTCTATACTTCTTATAGTGCAGTGGAGGAAGTAGCTACAGTAAAATGCTACATTTCTTTTATTTCATATATATGGATGAACTGAGACAGAAGAAAGACAAATTTGAAAGACATGCTTAATAGAAGAGAGCAGATTAGTCAAAATTTATGTGGCTAATATGGCGCGTTGTAGAGTCCTCAGGATTGTCTTCATTGCCAGCATTCTTTAAATTGTTGGAGCTGGAGCTTGGAGAGGTGCGCTCTCCAGCATGTATCTGAGAATTTGCACCAATTCTTCAGCATGGGTGCATTGATTGGAGAGAGTGTTAAACTGGTTTTGAAGAGAGGTTACCCTGTGGAGAAAGACATTGACATCTGCTTCATGTTTTTCATCCAAAAATTTTACCTCAGTTTGCAGCTTTGCATCAAGAATATTTTGGTGAGCTCTGATTTTCTCAAGCTCAGCTTAAAGATCTGCACAGTGGAGGCAATCTTCACTGCGAGTTATGCTGTAGTAGACTGCTGAGACTAGGGGGAGAAAAAAATTAACACAAGTTATGCATGCAGGGGAGGCGAAACTCTGCTGAGAATGGCTGCAGTGAATAAGCGCAGAGGCTGTTGAGAAGGACTGAGGAGTAACGCAGACTCTGCGAGAACGTAGATTTGGGAATTTAATGAGGATAGTAGTTGTAGCAAAAGCATGGGGATGGGCAGAGGGCCAACAGGTAGAAGCACCGAAGGCGCTCAACAGGACAGAAACCTGATGAAGCAAGCTAGGGGACTAAGCAGTAGAGGGAGAAAATTATCATGTTGGGAGGGCGAAGTAGAATGACAGCAGGAGCATAGGTCGAAGAGATAAATAGGCCACCGAGGGAGGAAGGAGCCCGCTCAGGGGGAGAACCAAGATGAAGGAGTCACGAGCAGAGTAAGGGAGCGAGTACGAAGAGCGTAGAGAAGTGTTGTGAGGCCAGAGAGGAGACATGATTTATATTATAATCCCAAAGGATTAATACTAAAATATCAAGGGAATAATATTAAACCCAAAATAATAATATAAACCCTATGTATATAGACCCAAGATAAATATTATATGTTGAAAATGCAACAAGATGATGGAGCTTAGTGAAAAGAAGTCGCCTTCACTAAGTGGGCCCACAGGCTATTTTTGGCGCAAAGTCTATTTTTAGACTATGTCTATTTTTAGACATATGGATCATGGTCTATGAGTTGCAGGATGCTATTTATGGATGATTGGTCGAGTTGGTAAAAATAGATGGACCTCTATTTTTAGACATTGGGCTGATTCTATTTTTAGACTGCCGGGCTAAAAATAGAACAGTCAAATATTATTAACCCTTAATAATATTTAGACTATAAACATTATCTTATCCTCTTGGAGCACTTCAGCTTGATGCTTGGATGTGGCACATGCAGCTGACAGAAGGAAATACGCTTTTCCTAAGGGTTAGTTGAGCTATTGCATGGTTGACTTCAGTTAGAACTCATGTGGCAGAGTTTGGTGGAGTTGATGAGACAGTTGGTGGAGTTGTGTTCGGTTTAACTTAGTTGAACTAGCTGTATTTAGTCTAACTGATAAATACACTAGTGATGAGTGGTGTGAATTAATTATTAATTAATTCACTAATTATTAACTCATAAATCAACTAAAGAATACATCGGTTAACTGCAATGCATGGACAGTTCAGTGGAGACCAGTGTTAGAGGTGGGTGAAAGGGTGAGTCTACTTGACGGGCGAGGACTATACTAAAGATGAGATTGCATCATTACTGATTTGAGATTTCCAATGAGGATTGCACAGTACAAGCTAGTGGGATTCGACCTTGGATCTCATCATTATTCATCTTGGATTGTGCAGTAGAGGCAGGCAGAATTGTGGAGGAGATTTGAACCTGTGACTTGTTCATCTTCCGTGCTAGTTTGTGTGTAGCATGTGAGATAGTGCTGAGAGCTATGAGAGCTTCCTGCTATGTATTGTTACATGTTCTCTATCATTATAATATATAGATAGTAGGGGGTTTTCAGCTGTAAGCTTTCCCCATTACATACTGTGTTATATGTGTGCTTGATTATGTTTTAATGTGCGCATGCGACTGCTTCTAATTTCCGCAAATTGATGATCAATTGTAGAAGAGGTTATGTATTATGCATGAAGCTCAAATAGTGTGTAATCAGGATAATCTCAGTGAATAATTCATCTATTATTCAAATTTCTACATGGTATCAGAGAAAAATTGATCATCGGATCTATTATAGTGATTACAATTTATTGCGGTAGACAGAGTCTGTAAGCGGGCCAGGTAGCCTCTGGATCCATCCTTTCTTTGAAAGGTGATATATCCAGTAAATGCCCCTACAGTCAATCTCTGTGCTAGAAATACTTTGTTCTCACAGATCAGAAGCGGTTGAGTTTTGAGCTGGTAGATTTCGAATTTGTAGCAGTGTTTTCTTGGTGTCGAAGTCAAAATGTCTCTCAACGGATTGCGAATGGAGTATGCCCTTGAGGGTAGCTTGAATTATATTGCATGGAGAGATAGGATGGAGGTGGTGTTAGATGACAACGGGTTAAAGGATTTCATAGATGCTGAAGTCCCAAAGCCTACTGATGCTGCTCAAGTTGAGGCTTGGCAAAAGAAGACAATGAAGTGTCGAAGGATTTTGTTGGAGGGCGTGAAGGATCACATCATATCCAGCCTGCATGGAAAAGCTTCTCCATACTTGATGTGGAAAGAGTTGACAGATTTATTCCAAAGCAAGAGTGACCAAAGGAAGTTGGCGCTCAAGGATAAACTCAGACACATAAAGATGGAGAAAGGCGACAGTATGCCCACGTACCTCACGAAGTTCATCCAATGCAGGGATGAGCTAGGAAGTGTGGGGGTGACTGTAGATGATGAGGAATTGGTGAGCTTGGCTCTCCTTGGTCTTCCGAAGATTTGGCATGCCTATCAGGATTCTGTCAATGGTCAGGAGAAATTGCCAGGATGGGAGCGACTTTGGTCGGATCTTGTGCAAGAGGAGATAAGGCGGAATACCAGGGACAGATCTTCATCAAAGGCATTTGATGAAGAAAATTGCGCTTTGGCTGCCAAAGAAAAGAAGGGGAAGAGCAAAAAATCTTCTCATTCCGGTGCGAAAGGCAAGAAGCAGGACGTGTCCAAGGTGAAGTGCTTTCACTGTCACCAACACGGACATTATGTCACAAATTGTCCGCAGAAGAAGAAAAATAAGCAGGCTGCTGGATCTGCAGCGGGAGAGGCCTTAGCCTCGCAGTTTGAGCTGGATTTTTCGTTGATCGCATGCTTGGTATCAAGTGTGATGGGTTCAATTTGGTTCTTGGACAGTGGTGTGTCTTTTCACATGACAGGAGATCGAGATTTGTTTTCTGATCTGGATGAGAAAGATATTGGAGTGCACATCGAGATGGGCGATGATGGTAGATATAGTGCGACCGGTATCAGTACCATTTCCTTTGAGAGGGAGTCTGGTAAACCCTTCGTATTGAAGGAAGTGATGCATGTTCTAGGATTGAAGAAGAATCTTATCTTTGTGGCGATGTTGGAAGATAAGGGATATGATGTTGTCTTCAGCAAATGAAAGGCTTTCCTGCGCAGTAAGACAACTGGAGAAATCCGGAAGATAGGGGTTCGAGTCAAGAACCTTTATCAATTGCAAGTAGATGGCTACGCAGTAATGGAATGCAAGGCAGAAGGAGTGGTGAGCCGGGATGATGGCGAGCTGTGGCACTAGAGATTGGGCCACCTTCACCATGGAGCTTTGAAGATACTGTAGCAGATTTCTACTGGTCTTCCTAAGGGCACTCTTGCGCAGTCAGATCAGTGCAAGGGGTGTACCTTGGGAAAATTTGTGAAAGCCACCTTTTAGGAGAAGGATAGTCGCGCCACGACGATCCTTGAGAGAATTCACACAGACGTGTGTGGACCTTTCTCAGTAGCTTCGACAGCAAAGCACATGTACTATGTGATATTTGTTGATGATTATTCTCGGAAGTGCTGGATCTTCTTCATGCAGAAGAAGAGCAAGACATACTCAAAGTTCTGTGAGTTCAAGGCGCTAGTTGAGAAGGAATCAGGGAAGCATGTGAAGGCTCTTAGGAACGACAATGGTGGTGAATTCATCTCTGCCGAATTCAAGGACTTTTGTAGTGCAGAAGGAATTCGGAGAGAGCTCATAGCACCCCATAACCCACAGCAGAACGGGGTTGCTGAGCAAAAGAACAGAACGATCGTGGGTGTTGCACGAGCGATGTTGCATGATCAGGGCCTACCCATTCACTTGTGGGCGGAGGCATGCAATACTGTAGTATATGTGCAGAACCGTTTTCCTCACAAGATACTTGGCATGACTACACCCGAGGAGGCGTTTTCTGGTAAGAGGCCTGATATTTCCCATTTGAGGATTTTTGGTTCACCTGTTTACATTCATGTGACAAAGGATGCCAGGAAGAAGCTGGAGCCAACGGCAGAGGTTGGGATATTTGTGGGGTACACTGATACGCTCCACAACTAATGTGTGTATTTTCCAGACAGTTGCAAAACTGTTGTGCGAAGGGATATCAAATTTCAGGAGGAGAAAGCCATGAAGTGTTCGCTTGAGAGGGAGCAACACTTGCATGCAGATGAGGAGCTATTAGTTCCTAAATATGAGCTTCACAATGTGGATTAGCCACAAGAGGAGGTTCGTGGAGTGGAAGAGACCACTCATGCAACGCCAACCATCAGAGGGCGGAAGCACACTACAGAAGTTGAGTGACTGGCTCAAGATGCAGAGAAGGTTGTAGGACCACTTACAGCACAGCGCAGACAGAGACAGTCACCTGACCGGTATACTGGATACATGGCTCTTGTGAGAAAATGTGTCGTGACAGAGCCATCCTATTTCGAGGAAGTTGTGGAGGACCCCGCATGGGTAGATGTCATAGTGGAAGAGTATGATTCAATTGTCAGAAATAGTGCATGAGAGATTGTGCCAAGGCCAGAGGGGAAATCAGTGGTGGGTTCGAGATGGATCTACAAAGTGAAGCAGGTAGCTAACGGGAGTGTGGAGAAGTACAAGGCAAGATTTTTTGCCCGAGGCTTCTCACAGATAGAGGGGATCGATTATGAGGAGACCTTTGCACCTGTCGCAAGGTATTCTTCCATATGGACGATCCTAGCTCTCTCAACGTAGATGGGGTGGCACATTCATCAGATGGATGTGAAGACTGTGTTCCTCAACGGATTCATTGAGGAGGAGGTGTACATAGAGCAGCCTGAAGGTTTCAAGATCTTTAGCAGCGAGTCGCATGTGTGCAGGCTCAAGAGAGCGTTGTATGGGTTGAAACAAGCACCTCGTGCTTGGTACACATGGATAGATAGTTATTTCACTGGACTTGGATTCTCCAAGAGTGAGGTGGATCCTAACCTATATCAGATTGTGGTCGAGGCTAAGCTGCTGATCATTGTACTTTATGTAGATGATTTGATTTTGACAGGTGATGAGCTGTTTATACTTTCATGCAAGGAGGATCTTGCAAGAGAGTTTGAGATGAAGGACTTGGGCCTCCTTCATTATTTTCTGGGATTGGAAATTTGGCGGCAGCGGTGGTGGATTGTTTGTTTCTCGGGGTAAGTATGCCGGGGAATGCGGAAAGTTCAACGTACATGGGCTGCAAAGGCTGTTGATACTCCTCTTCAGGAGGTTGGAGGAAGGAGGATGCTACTTCGGCGGAGGTAGTGGATGCCATTGTTTGTGTGAGTTGGTGCAGGGTCACTTATATCGGGTCAGCCACACGACCCGATATATGCTATGCTGTTAACCAGCTTTCACAAGCTATGGTTAAGCCAACCAAGCTCTTTTGGAAGGCAGGCAAGCATGTATTGCGTTATCTTAGAGGCACATCAGGATATGGATTGTGGTACAGACAAGAGGATGAGGTGAAGCTATGTGGCTTCATGGATGCAGATTGGGCAGGGAGCCCAACGGACAGAAAGAGCACATCTGGAGGGATCTTTAGTATCGGGTCGACAACAGTTTCTTGGTACTGCAGGAAGCAGAGATCCGTGGCACTTAGTTCAGCAGAGGCCGAGTATATGGCATCAAGCTTGGCTGCATGCGAGGCTATATGGATGAGGAAGATCCTGGTCGGATTGTTCGGGTCACACTGTTTAGTCAATTTAGTGTGTCCTAAATTTCTACATTAATTTGTCAATCGGGATTCGTAAGCTGACGAAGTGTGGCGCACTATATGTGCAAGATAACCTATCTCTTACTTTTTGTCGTTTTTGGTTTTTTTCTTTTTATCTTGGTTGGTTTCCTAATGTGAGATGGAAATTCTAAAAGACAAGTATGGTTATGATTGTTCAAGGCAATGATGTCCTTTATAATTATTTACCAAACTTCAAACCTCAAAAGGATTTTGAAACATACAATGAGAAAATTAGTTCCTAAAAGGAAATGAAAATGTGCCACTATTCTAGTTAAACAAACAGTGAACTATTGATCATGAAAACCATTATCCTTGCTACTGTCTAAACACAAAAGAAACTATATTCAAAGAAAAGGTTGCAAGTAAAGTAAAACTAAAATCAAATTACATCAACTCATATTCTGACCCCTCACCATTAGTCTCGCTATGGCTTTCGGAGGTAATCATAAACAACTTGAGCAATCTGATATCTAATTTGCAGAGAAATAAACTAATATCAAATTACACACTCATACTTCAATCCCTCACCATTAGTCTCGCTATGGCTTTCGGAGGTAACTGATAATGACATGAGAAATTTAATATCTACCTTGCAGAAAAGTAAACTAATATCCAACTATACACTCATACTTCAATCCCTCGCCATTAGTCTCGCTATGGCTTTCGGAAGTAACTGAAAATGACATGAACAATTTAATATCTAACTTGCAGAAAAGTAAACTAATATCAAACTACACACTCATACTTCAATCCCTCACCATTAGTCTCGCTATGGCTTTCGGAGGTAACTGAAAATGACATGAGAAATTTAATATCTAATCTAACTACTAAAGCAAATGTGCAAGACTGAAATAAACAAAACAGTGCTAGAATTTAAAAAAACTAAGAAAAGTAAATTAGCAGAAGGACAATATTGATTCCATGTCATTATTCATTATAAAAAGATGTGCAAATGCCCGGGCTGCCTATTATAATCTGGAACAAAAACACTGATCAATTAACAACAATATAAAACATAAAATATTATGGACAGAAGTAAAATGTAAAGCATGAAAGATTATGAACAGAGATGAAACATAAATAACATGAAAGATGTAATCTATATGCATGTGAATAACTATGGCATAATGAACGTGAAGGAATAAATCATGAAACTATACAGTAATACACAAAACCTCAGCGTGTGCAGGGGCCCTCTGCACAAACCTCGGGCAACAGCTTTCAAATACGAATTACGCTTATGAACAGAGTCTTCTCATATATTAAAATGCGGTCATAACAGAGAAATAATGTCACAGCACAATGGTGACGCAATTACATTACAGAGCTAACTATTATGCGTATGAGAACACATTATTTATAACAGAGGGTGATATAACTAATTCCCTAAAGTTTGCGCTGATAGAAGACACGTGAACCATCACGTCCAGAGATCTAGCATTATGGCCGCCTGTGAGGATTAAATCTATGGAGAGTGGATGTTGGATTCGGCTTATGGAGCCGTTTACAGGTGTTGATATGTCTCCCGTGATTTAGAAATGGCCACGCAAATCTTCACGTGATGAGAAACAGAGTTCTGTCACCGTGGGACTCTTCGGTTGACCACCACTTGGCCACCTTTGACCACAGCCTTCTTAGGTGAATTCGACCGAGCCAATAGGACACGATCCATGTCCATGTCATTTCTAACTTGCCCATGTGGCTCGATTTTCCTGAAGACACCTGCAATATAGACTTTAACAAAATGGCTGCGGAAAGTTGCAGCAGCTGCGGAAAGTGACAAGATTCCGCAGTTAAATGAGCAAAAATCTAAATCAAACAGCAGACACAAAACATAGTTAAAAACCATTTTAGAGGCTCTTTTACAATTAATATGCAATGATATTGATGAATTAGAAGGTCCAAGTGAATGAAAAAAAGGTCTAGAAAGGTGTATAAGAAAGATGCAGATTTGAGACTCAACATACCCCCACTGTGAAGGTGTTGCATGTCCTCATGCAACCAAAATTTTGATCATCCTCTTTCAATTCATATGCCTTGATACTTCAGCCAGTACATCCAGTCCTCTCCTCCTCTTCCTTGGTGCTGCTAACATCCTGGGCTTTTTCATCAAGCATCTGAACTTGATATTAATTAGTGCTCTACTTAACTTCTGGCATTTCTTCTTCAATTTCCTGTTCTTTTTCTGCCATAGTCCCAGATGTAGCATGGTATTGTCATGAATGATCTGTTGCAATTTGCTTTGTTCCTTTAATGCCTCATTTTCATTTTTAATGTGTCTATTTAAAACCTCCAACTCAAAGAATTCTTGTTTCAATGATTGGACTAGATCTTCTTTTGCTGTGTGAGGCTGAGTGGATGAAGTGCTGGGACCCGTGGCTGCTCTTTCAAAAGATTATATATAATCATATACTTCTTGCTGCTTTGGGTCTATCTCAGGTGTCGTTTTCATTGGGCTGTCCCCAAAATGCCGTGGAGGATAATTGACTTCAAAATCTGGCTGAAAAGGGCTCATGTCAATGTCTTGAGGATTAATTTCAACATTTGACTGAGAATGCAGTGGACTATGTTCAACGTTTGGCTGAGAATGAGATGGACTATGTTCAATGTCTGACTGAGAATGAGATGGACTATGGCCAGCTGGAGTTTGTTCAGATGTTTCTTCTCCCAAATCAATAAAATGAGGTCCTTTCATTTATGTTTTCCTCAACTTCCCTTTAAGCCTGGAACTTCTTCTTACACGCTGTGGACCACTATCTTTTCCTTCTTGTTTTTCTTTTCCCCTCTTTTTGGCCATAGATGACTGTTCCTGAAGGTGAACTAGTCTCTCAGATAACACTTGATGATCTTCTTCTGAGGAAGGGATTCGATGCATAGCCTCAATGCTTTTTCTCTCTTTTGATGTTATTGGCTTTTTACCCTTGGTTTCTTCCTTCCTCCTTTTTGACAATCTCTCTTCTCTACTAGTTCTTTCAATTGTAGTAGTAGGAGTGCTTTGAGTTACATCATTTGTTCTCTTTCTCCTACTCCTTCTTGATGTACTGCCTTCAGGAATTTCTTGGGGTTCTTCAAAGAAATTTCTAATCAAAAATTGTTCCCATGTGTCCTTTTTCTCTTTTAACTGTTTTTCAATCAAAATTTTCACAAGACCATGGTGATAAAAATGTGGTTCCACGTCCCCTAGATGCTTCTGGACGGTCACAAACATCTTCTTCAAACTATTTAATAAAAAGTATGGAAAATTGAGGGTCTGGTTGTCTAGAAAATTCATCAGCAATCGGGTATGATACATATACATGGATCCAAAACGGCCCTCATAGGTGATAAATTTTTGAATGACCAACAGTAAAGTGGCCCACTCTTCTTTCAAATCATGAACAGGAATTCCCTTTTCAAAAATAGTTACATCCATACCTGGGTTACGTAGGATCACTCTCCAGGCTTCATCACTAATGCTTTTGTTCTTGAACCAGCGTTCACCTTCTTGAGGGAGTTCTGTAGCAGATGCTATGGATGCCTCATTCACCGTAAATTTGAGGTCCCCAATTTCTACCTCCAGACCATTGAAAGACCTTGCAAAAGCTTTTGTCACCTCTTTATGGTAGCCTCTAAAATTTTGAATAAACCGAAGCCACTTTGCCTTTTTCAATATATCTCTGACTTGCGGGTATCCTTCCATGAATTTAGGTCCTTCTGGTTCTGTTCTCAACAACTGACCCATCCTTCTTTCTGCTCTTTAAAACTTGTCTGCGTGAGGAGGGTTCAACGGAGGTAAGACGGTTGAATGAGCGGAAATGAGCATGATTTATGGAGGAGACCAGTGACTATAGGCGGATATCAAAGAATGGGTATACGGAATGTAGCGTAACAGAGAACAAAATAGGGTGAAGCGAAACAGAGAAGGGTTACATGAGCACGGTGGAAATGCAGCTATGAGATCAATAGAACAGTAGGAGAAGTATAACGCATCCGGCAGTATTTAAAATTGGGTGGCTGCAGAGTAAATGTAAGCACGTTTATGAAACGGCTACGGATTTTATGCGGCTGAAAGAAGCCGTAGTCAAATCAACCACGTTTCATCATCACAGGTGGAGTATCGGAGTATGAGTGAAGATCGGAGGCTTGATTATGGGACCATTTGAAAATGAATGCAAGGATTGTGGGAGGATCATATAGAGATCGTGGAATGGTTACGGAGTTTGTCAACACAATCATTTCATATAATGGAGCTATGGTTTATAACTATGTAAAAATGTGCTTGAATGCCATTTGAAATAAATTTTTACTCATACCTTGGAATTCTTGCCATTTTTCATTGGTCTTCAATTAGTTGCTCCTCATTGATATCTTGAATGCCCCATGTCTTCATAATATGTCTTCATACCTGCATTTAATTTCATGATTGTTGAACTAACATCTGGCTGTACATTTTTTTGAAAAATAGAGTGGTAGCTGCAAAATCTGCTTCCGGCTGCAGAAACTGGTGTCAGCTGCGGAAACAGGTGTCAGCTGCGGAAACTGACACAGCTATTATTTGGGTGAATGGAAATAGATGGATGATAACTGACTGAATGAAAATGGTCATGAAAGAAAATTTTATTGGTGAAATGAAATGAAACAGATGAAATGAAGTGAAATGGAATGAAGTGGAGTGAAATGAAGTGGAATGAAGTGGAACGGAATGAAGTGGAGTGAAATGAAGTGGAATGAAGTGGAACGGAATGGAGTGGGTGGTCACAAAACTTGTGAAATGAAAGAGAGATTTTTTTTTGGAAAATATGGGGTGTCAAGTGTTCCTGATTTTCACCCTACATTTTCTGTATAAGACTGCCAATCAATGATTGGCTTTCAGGCTTATACAATTTTTTTATTTTTATTTTTTTAACTGAAAAGAACAAAGGCTAGGCTGGTGGAGAAGAAGAATTTTTCTGTACCAGCCTGATTGCAGAATTTTCTTGAAACATTTTGACAAATTCCTCTTTTGAGAGTGGCTTATGATAGACTTTTAATCTATGGCCATCAATAATAAGAGGAGTTTGAAATTCATCAATGGTCTTGATTCTTACCGCTCCATTGCTAAAGATCTTGTCAATCTCATATGGCCCAAGCCATTGAGTCTGAAATTTTCCTTTAAAATCTTTAAACTTGGAATCAAATAACAATGCCCAATCTCCTTCTTGAAACTTCTTCTCTTTGATGTATTTGTCATGCCATTTAGCTCTTTGATATTGAACTAGATCAGTTCTTAGAATTGCCTCTTATCTGATCTCATCTAGCTCATTCAACTGCTCCATTCTATGCTTTTGAGCTTCTGATAAATCCATCCCCAACTGAACTACTATCTTGAAGGTCTTGACTTGGAACTCAATGGGGAGCAAGACTTCTTTCCCATAAACAAGTTCATAGGGAGAATGTCCTGTTGTATTTCTCCATGTAGTTTTGTAGGCCCACAAGGCTTCAGGAAGCCTTTCTGCCCAATCTCTTCTATGTAGATGAACAGTTTTGGTGATGATACTTTCAAGAACTTTGTTTGTAGACTCCACTTGACCATTTTCTTACGGATGGTAAGGAGTAGATCTTCTGTGCTTGATTTTGTATTCTTCCATCAACTTCTCCACCAGGTTGGATGTGAATTGGCTTCCCTGATCTGTCACAATTTCTCTTGGAAAACCAAAGCGAGTAAAAATATCCTCATAAAGAAAATTAACAACTGAATTTTCAGTAGCAGACACTAATGCTTTGGCTTCCACCCATTTAGTAACATAATCAATACAAACCAATATATACTTCTTTTGCTTAGATGGTGGATTAATAGGTCCAATGAAATCTAAAGCCCATTTTTCAAAGGGTTCAATGAGTACCTGTGGTTACAATGGCATTTCATTTGAAAGGGTAGGTTTCCCTACTCTTTGGCAGCTGTCACACCTTTTGACATATTGTTTTGCATCTTTGAAGAGGGAAGGCCAATAATATCCTAAAGAGAGGATTTTATAGGCTGTCTTTTTGTCTTCAAAGTGTCCGCCTCATGGTTCATCATGACATGCCTTAAGGATATCAGGAATTTCATCTTCCCTGACACATCTTCTGATCACAAGATCTGGCCCTGTTTTAAACAATTCGTTAGAAATCCATGAATATTTTGAACTCTCCTGAATAATCTTTCTTTTTTCACTTGGAAAAAAATGTGAAGGAAGTTTCCCTGTAACCAAATTGTTAGCAATATCTGCATACCAAGGAGTCTTAATAGTTACTACAAACAAGTATTCATCAAGAAACTTATCCTCTACAGGAGAATCTTCTTTAAAATTCTGAATCCTAGACAAGAAATCAGCTACTGTATTTTGTTTTCCTGGTCTATCCAACACAGTAATATTGAATTCTTGCAAAAGTAAGATCCATCTTGTCACTCTGCCATTAGTAACAGGTTTGTTCATTAAATATCTAATTGCAGAATGGTCAGTATGAATAAAAGTTTCATAGCCTGTTATGTAATGTCTAAACTTATTAATTGCATGAACAACAGCTAAAAACTCTTTTTCAGTCACAGTATAGTTCAACTCGGTGGGAGTCAAATTTTTACTGGTATAATAAATGGCATAAGGAACTAAATCTTTTTGACCCAACACAGCTCCTAGAGCTGTATCTGAAGCATCCGTAGAAATATGGAAAAGGAGTTTCCAATTTGGTCCTCTCAAGATAGGTGCTTCAGATATTCTTGTTTTCAAAGTTTCAAAAGTTGATTGACAATCAGGATCCCATTTAAATTCACAGTCTTTGGTAAGCAATTTGAAGAGTGGAGATGCTATTTTAGTGAAGTTTTCTATAAATCTTCTATAGTAACCAGTAAATCCTAGAAAACTTCTAACATCTCTTTGACAATTTGGAATGGGCAACTTGGAGATGACTTCAACTTTTGATCTATCAAATTTAATCCCATCTCCTGAAATATGATGCCCCAAAACAATACCTTCAGTAAAAATCATAAATCATTTTTCATGGCTTAATGAAAGGTTTTTTTCTTTACATCTTATAAGGACTTTTTCCAAATTTTCTAATTCCTCTTCAAATGAATTACCATAAACTATAAAATCATCCATATAAACCTCTACACAATCATGGATTAGATCAGAAAAAATTCCTAGTACTGCTCTTTGGAATGTTGCAGGTGCATTACATAACCCAAAAGGAAGCACTCGATAGGCAAAATTTCCCCATGGACAAGTAAATGTGGTCTTATCTTGATCTTCAGGTGCTACCTGAATTTGATTATAACCACTAAAACCATCCAAAAATGAAAAGTACTTTTTACCTGCTAATGTGTCTAATACCTGATCGATAAAAGGCAAAGGAAAGTGATCCTTCAAAGTTGCTTTATTCAATTCCCTGTAATCAATGCATACCCTCCATTTACCATTATTTTTAGGTACTATAACCAAAGGAGAAACCCATCGGCTATCTGAAATTGGATAAATGAAGTTTACATTGAGTAATTTTTGGAGCTCTTCTTTCACTATCTCCCTAAGATTTGGATTCATTCTTCTTTGATGTTGTCTGATTGGTCTACTATTTTCCTCAATATAGATATGATGAATTCAGGTCTTAGGATCAATACCTTTCATATCAGTATACTCCCATGCAAATGTAGTAGAATGTTTTTGCAAGATTTTGGTTAGTTCTTCCTGTTGTGACTTTTCCAAATTTTTGTTGATATTCAATGTTTTTTCTGGAAAAATCTCAATGGTAGAACTACCAAACTCTTCCATAGATTAAAGAGACATTTGCCTTGATGATAAATATTCAATGTTATATTCCAACTGAATTTGTGTGGGGTCATATTCTGAAGATGTCTCAAAATTTTCTAATGTGTTCAGAATTTGACTATCCTCACTAATTTCAGAAATGGTAAAGACAGGTTGTATAATATCCTCATCATCAACCCATTCATTGTCTCCTCCTTCTGTGATTGCTTTTGCTGGAGGATACAAATTGAATTTCTTTGTCAAATTACCATTAGAAATGTACATATCCCCAGATCTACAACTAATGAAAGCATCAGCTATGGCTAGCCAAGGTCTTCCTAAGATAAGTGGGTGCCCTCCTAGATTACTCTTGGGAGTCAAAATCATAAAATCTACTGGATATTCCCAAGAATCTAAGGAGACTAAAATATCTTCTAATACACCATCTGGTTTAATAATTGATCGATCTGCAAGTTGCAGTGAAGTAGGTGTAAAAAGAAGGTTAGGAAGTTTTAGCTGGTCCATAGTCTGTCTACTCATAATGTTGATAGCAGCCCCTAAGTCAATCAATGTGTTTGGAATTTCTATCCCATTTATATGTGTCTTGGATCTACATACTTCTGCATGGTAATTTTTCCCATCATGATATCTGCAATTTTTCCTACCAGGTGGATTCTTCTTGTGTCTTTTAGTTTCCTCCCTGGTCTTTTGAGACTCAAATCCTTTATTGTTTTTGCTAGAATAGGAATCTCTCGAATGGCTTGTAGTAAGGGAATCTTGATAAAAAAATTCTTTAATTCATCTAGAAAATTATAGTTAGGCAACAAGATTTGTTTTTCCACCCCTTTATCAATTTGTAATCTTTCAGGGAAAGGAGGTGTGGATGAAGATGCAGGTTGCTCAACTATAGGAGTTGTGGTGTTAACTTTTCTTTCTCTTTTTGAATGTTTGAGTTTTGAAGAGATGCTTCCTCGGAACTTTTATTGGCTTTAAGAGAATCCTCCTCAAAGGTATCTTGCTCTTGGACATCTATAGAAGGTTTTTCTAAAACTCTACCAGACCTGAGTTGTACATCATTGAGAGGAACAATCATATAGGTAGGAAATTGTTGTCCTTCTATCATGTAAGTATTCTGAGGATTTTTATTGTTAGGATTTGGCAATGGTTGACCTGGAAGTTGATTTGTCTTTTGTTGGTATGTAAGCATGAGTTGAGGATTTGGATTTTTTTGAGAAGGTTGTTGTTGTGGAAATGAAAATGGAAGCTGTGGATTTGGGTTTGGAAGTTGTGGAACTTGTTGATTTTGAAAATATGGAGGATATTGATAAAATTGAGCAAATCTCCCATAAGGATTTTCCATCCCTTGTACCCATGGTTGATATGGATTTGGATGTTGGGGCCAAGGTTGTTGCCAAGGATTCCAATTTGGTGGGGTTTGAAGATTCATAGGATTGTTAAACCCTTGAGTTTGTTGTCCCTGCCAAGGTCTTCTTGCAACAAAACAAAGAGATTCTACTGAATTTGGGTCTTCTTGAAAGACAGCTTTGAGTCTAGGAATTGAAGGACAATCCTTGGTCTCATGATTCTCTGAGAAAATCATACATGTTTCTACAAATTTTGCATCCAAGGGACATTCCCTTAAAGCATGTTTCTTCCTACATTTCAGACAAAAGATGGCTAGAGCATTTGTTTCTTCTTTCTGCTTGTTTTGGATCTTAAGGGTGTTTAGTTGTTCACTAAGGCTCCCTAAGATATCAGTTTTGAATTCATCAAGCATATTTCCAATCTCTGCCCTACTTACTGATCCAGTTGCAGATTTGTTAGCCCTGATAAGAGAAGGATCCCTAGGCCCTTTTCCTATTTTAGATTTTCCTCTTGAGAGATGGACACATAGTTCTGTTATGTCACGAAGTGGAAGTTGAGAAATGTCTCCTTTCCCCATCATGTTTAAAATATCTATCCATTCATCTCTAATGGCTCTTAATATGAGGGCTTTCAAAGTTTCTTCATCTAAATTTCTCATCTTTGCTCTTTTTAAGTTGTATTGAAATCTTTCAAGTAAATCTTCCAAATTTTCATCTTCTTTTTGCACCATTTTGAATACCTCATCCTTGTGATTGGTGGGCATACAATAATCCAAGTATCTATCCAAAAATGTTTGTTTCATATCATTCCAAGTCCTAATATATTGGGTGGCTAATCCCATGAACCATTTCAAAGCGGCTCCCTTCAATGTTGAAGGAAACAGTTTGAGTTTTTGAGAGTCTTCCATATAGTCATAGGTTCGGCACATGACTTCAAACTCAAACAGAAATGTTTCAGGATCCTCACTTCGCAATCCATAAAAGTTAGGGAGGAAAGATGGTGAGATGTTTTTCATCGTTGTATGAGTTTCCTCATCAACTATAGGGAATCCAAACAAGTTGTATCCTTCCCTATTTCTTCCATTATTACCTTCACCATTGTTGTCTCCATTGTTTCCTCCTCCTCTACCTCTACCTCTACCTCCAAATCCATCTATTATTTCCTCTGCCATGATAGTTTCTTTAGAGTCCTCAAAGTCCTCTGGTTCTTCTATCAAGGGAGGATGAGAAGGAGTCTTTTCCTTTTCTTCTTCAGGTGATTCTACTTCTTTGATTACAATATACTCTCCTGTAGAAGTAAAGAAAGGATCCTTTTCTAAATGAGATTTAGTAGGTGGTATAGGAGAATCCTCTAATTCAGCTGCTCCTTGTATTCCAAAAATCTTAAGGCTAGGGGTAGATGGTGGTGAATCTTGTCTATGCCTTGAAGAAGATGGAGTTGTGAAAATCAAACTCTTGGCTCTAGCTATAAACCTTCCCCTAGAATCTCTTGCTCTATGCATGTCATTTTTATTATTTTTTTAAGTTGGGCTAATAATTCTCTTTCTGATCTTCCAGGTCACACTAGGTGCAAGAAGAGAGCATACTTAAGAAATTATCGAACCAATAACTCTTTTTTCTGATCCTCCAGATCACACTAGGTGCAAGAGGAGAGCATACTTCAAGAAGTTATCAATTTTTCCCTTCTTTTTATTGTTTTTTTTTTTAAGAAATTGGCTACATAGTTACAGTTCCCCGGCAACGGCGCCAAAATGTTTGGTCAATTTAGTGTGTCCTAAATTTCTACATTAATTTGTCAATCCGGGATTCGTAAGCTGACGAAGTGTGGCGCACTATATGTGCAAGATAACCTATCTCTTACTTTTTTGTCATTTTTGGTTTTTTTCTTTTTATCTTGGTTGGTTTCCTAATGAAAATTCTAAAAGGAAAGTATGGTTATGATTGTTCAAGTAAATGATGTCCTTTATAATGATTTACCAAACTTCAAACTTCAAAATAATTTTGAAACATACAATGAGAAAATTAGTTCCTAAAAAGGAAATGAAAATGTGCTACTATTCTAGTTAAAAAAACAGTGAACTATTGATCATGAAAACTATTACCCTTGCTGCTGTCTAAACACAAAAGAAACTGTTACTCAAAGAAAATATTGCAAGTAAAGTAAAACTAAAATCAAATTACATCAACTCATATTCTGACCCCTCACCATTAGTCTCGCTATGGCTTTCGGAGGTAATCATAAACAGCTTGAGCAACCTGATATCTAATTTGCAGAAAAATAAACTAATATCAAATTACACACTCATACTTCAATCCCTCACCATTAGTCTCGCTATGGCTTTCGGAGGTAACTCATAATGACATGATCAATTTAATATCTATCTTGCAGAAAAGTAAACTAATATCAAACTATACACTCATACTTCAATCCCTCACCATTAGTCTCACTATGGCTTTCGGAGGTAATTGAAAATGACATGAACAGTTTAATATCTAACTTGCAGAAAAGTAAACTAATATCAAGCTACACACTCATACTTCAATCCCTCACCATTAGTCTCACTCTGGCTTTCGGAGGTAACTGATAATGACATGAGCAACTTAATATCTAATCTAACTACTTAAAGAAAATGTGCAAGACTGAAATAAACAAAACAGTGCTGGAATTAAACAAAAAACTAAGAAAAGTAAATTAGCAGAAGGACAATATTGATTCCATGTCATTAGTCATTATAAGAAGATGTGCAAATGCCCGGGCTACCTGTTGTAATCTGGAACAAAACACTGATCAGTTAACAACAACATAAAACATACAAGATTATGGACAGAAGTAAAATGTAAAGCATGAACGATTATGGACAGAGATGAAATGTAAATACCATGAAAGATGTAATCTATATACACGTGAATGACTACGGCACAATGAACATAAATATATGAAGAATGAAACTATACAGTAATACAAAAAACCTCAGCGTGTACAGGGGCCCTCTGCACAAACCTCGGGTAACAGCTTTCAAATACGAATTAAGCTTTTGAACAAAGTCTTCTCATATATTAAAATGCGGTCATAACAGAGAAATAATGTCACAACACAATGGCGACGCAATTACATTACAGAGCTAACTATTATGCGTATGAGAACGCATTATTTATAACAGAGGGAGATATAACTAATTCCCTAAAGTCTGCGCTGATAGAAGACACGTGAACCATCACATCCAGAGATCTAGCGTTATGTCCACCGTGAGGATTAAATCTATGGAGAGTGGCTATTGGATTCAGCTTATGGAGCCGTTTACAAGTGTTGATGTGTCTCCCGTGATCTAGAAATGGCCACGCAAATCTCCATGTGATGAGAAACAGAGTTCTGTCACCATGGGACTCTTCGGTTGATCACCACTTGGCCACCTTTGACCACAACCTTCTTAGGTGAATTCGACTAAGCCAATAGGACATGATCCATGTCCATGTCATTTCTAACTTGCCCATGTGGCTCGATTTGCCTGAAGATACCTGCAACATAGACTTTAACAAAATGGCTATGGAAAGTTGCAGCAGCTACGGAAAGTGACAAGATTCCGCAGCTAAATGAGAAAAAATCTAAATCAAACAGCAGACACAAAACATAGTTAAAAACCATTTTAAATGCTCTTTTACAATTAATATGTAATGATATTGATGACTTAGAAGGTCCAGGTGAATGAAAAAGGTCTAGAAAGGTGTATAAGAAAGATGCAGATTTGAGACTCAGCAACCATGAAAACATGAGGACAAGATGGTAGCTCATGATGAAAATTGACACGAACAACGACGAGTATGGAGGCAAAGTGGTGCCCCTGGTACAAGTGTTGAGAATGAGGAAATGCGATTTTGGGGAAAGGTGAAATGACCCTTCTGGACAGAGTATGTGTTATCACTAGTATAGTCCCTTATTATTGTTAGTGTAACCCCCTTATTGTTATTATTGAACCCTTGTAACCCCAATTTTGTTATTATTGTGCCCTTAAATTATTATTGTTAGGCCGGCTAGGATTACATTGTGGCCCACTAGGATTACATTATGGCCCCATGGACTCCTATATATAGAAAAGAGGTTTTGTAAATTGTATCATCCAATAATTGTTCATTTATGTAATGTATTGGAGGTTTCCTCCTCAAAGTGGCCCATTTCTAAGGCGTTGATATCTCTTTTCTTCTCTTTTTGGAGCTGGTTACACAACATTTGGTATCAGAGCTTTGGATTCTAGGGTTTCGCTGCTCCAAACAGGTCATCGTGGCATTTGCGCTATAAAAATTTTTATACGAAGTTTCAGAAGCTGAAATTTTTAGGGTGTGAAGCCGAAATCCTGAGGAATATTGTCTAAAAGTTTCAGAGCCTGGTTCATAATATTTTCAGAGATATGATCTGTGAAATTTAGGTCTTTTTTCAGGCTCCTAAACAGGTCATTGTGGTATTTGCGCTATAACGTTTTTTATACGAAGTTTCAGAATCTGAAATTCGTATGGTGCGAAGCTGAAATCCTGAGGAAATGCATAAAAAAATTTCAGATATTGGTTCGCAATATTTTTGGAGATATGATCTCTAGAAGGTAGTTATTTTTCAGGCTCCTGAATTGCATCTCAAAGAGTTGATCGTGGGAAAAGTTCAATAACTCTCTCTCTGCGCATTGGATTGGAGTGCCGTAGAAAGTGGTCGCAAGTACACAGACTCTAGTTTCTTGGCTATCAATTTTAGAGACAAAGGACAAAACAGTGGCACGTGGCAAGTCGTACAACTTTGCTCTACTGAACCAGTCCATAATTAGGTCATTGTGGGAGATTGGACACAACTTTGT